>OX596199.1:14459516-15059516 GCA_951394215.1 Glyphodes perspectalis
AATAAAAGCGTTTACACCTCGGCACAAATTATTGCGCAACATTCTTAGAAGCCCAACGTTACGGAGCAGACCAGAGTCTTCAAATGCTTTACATAATTGGTGTGTCAGCCTGGAGAATTCATTTATTATTATTATATAATTTGTCCCAAACCTCCTTCGCAGATGTGGCGAATTGAACATGGACATACAGTTGTGGGTCTATCAGTAGTATAATCTTAGACTTGGTTTCGGTATCCTTCTTGGTATCCACGGAGTAATCAGAGTTTATGCATTCCCACAAGTCCTCATGCTGCAAATAAGCCTCCATAGCAAATTTCCACGTAGCAAAATTATCTCTTCCAGTAAGTGTTTATAAACCAAGTGCATTAGAAGCCATATTTTATGATATTAAGCTGAAATAAGCTAAAAGAAAAAAAACTACATTTTTTAGATTTAGTTTTTTCAATATCATGTTTTTTCATTCAAAGTTTTGTATTCAAAATATAAACATCGCATTTTGCTCTATTTATTACAATAAATAATACTTACTTGTAATAACCTAACCTCGTCATACAATTATATACATATGTACATATCATCACGCCCATAACCTCCGAAGAGGTAGGCAGAGTCAAAGGGGCAGCAGGCCCCTTTAACCACATTCAGCCAAAAACGAAACTGGGCAGGGTTAGATGAAAATTTTTGAAAAAGTAGTGACAAGTGGCTAGCTCGTCGCCTACACAATCACATACCCACAACCCCATATACCATAAGTCGCCTTTTACGACATGCTAGGCAAGAAACACAGTTGGCGCATTATTTTTAAGTCCCAGACCAATATGGGACAATGGGCTGAGTTGGATGGAAAATTGTGAAAAGAAGTGACAAGTGGCTTCTTGTTGTTTATAGCCTTTTGAATTACTTGCATGTATGTACTTACTTACTTACTACGTACTTACCAGTTATCCCGGTATTTTAGTCACATGTAGGGTTGCCAACCGTACTATAAAATATAGTATTGTACTATATTTCGGTTCTGCGTACTATATATTGTTGATGAAATATACAGTCCTACGCAAAAATACATTTTTTTCTATACCGAAATCTAAGAGTGTTAATTTATTTCAAATGAGAAAAAGCATTTGACTGTTTTGACTATTTAAGATAAAAAAAATATTATAAACTGCAATTAATGCAAATACATATTGGTACTTAGCGTTTATTAAAATAAATAATTAGAAAATTATATTTTTGTTTTATTTTTCCATAATATTTTATGAGGTATATTACGAGGTATATTTTTGGGATCTAGTATTTTTTTAAACTTAGTTCGAAAAATACTATATTTCATCGAATAAATGTTAACAACCGCAGTCGCATGTAACCTTTTCTTTCTTTCTTTACTAAACTCAAAGCGTTCCCATACGTAAGAACCTCGCTTACCTCGATGCCAATCTGCAGAATGCCAGCGGAGACGAACGCCATGGCGGCCAGCATGCCCCCCACGAACATCTTCTGCAGCGGTGGCAGATCGGGCAGCAGCGGCCACGCACCGCCCGGGCATACCGGGATCATCAGTAACACCATCGCTGGATTCATCACTTGCAGCTGGTCCGGCATCAGGGTCACCCCGAAAACCTCGCTGCGTAGTCTAGACGCTTGGAACGTCCATCGGGACCCCTGGTAATAGTTTCATATATAGATTTATTTTTAATATAATAATATACTAAAAACGAAACATGGTCAAATATTTTCATAAAAAGAATCAGTAAGTATATAAAAAATATATAATGGTATCTCAAAAACTCACGAAGTTACAAGCATTTTGTGTTACCTCGTTGTCCTCGCACGAGTATAGTTTGCCGTTTTGTCGGCGTTTGCAATTATTAGAAATAATACTAACAGGACTAAACGACCTTGCGACCACAAGCGATATAATATGGTATAAAAACTACTGCATTCAATTCTGTGTTTCGAATATACTAAAAATAAGGATGTAGAATAAAAAACACAATTAAATTAAAACAAAACGCTTGTAAATGCCAAAACTTGTAGATATAAGCTTTGAGTAGAGCTCAAAGCTTATATCTAATATCTGTCTATATAGGTAGTGGTCATTGTCAAAACAGGGTCCAGATAAAAAAAAAACATGAACATGATTATTTTTATCTTTCAAATAATCATGAACATGATTTTTTTCTTACCTATATTGACAAAAACATGTTCTTTAAAGATTTTTTTTTTTCAATAAAAGAGATCATGTTTAACAAAACATTATTATTGTCTGAGATCAAAGTAAAGGATTACAATAGTTATTTAAAACAAATCGTTTTTATGGGTCCACCGAAAAGACACAAGTGTCTACCGAATGTACTAAAAGTGAAATTAAGTAATAAAAAAAACAAAATTATTAAATTCTTTTGTAATAGTAATAACGAAATCTCCTCATAAGAACAAATAAAAATAAAAACCATTGTAGTGTCATTAAGAATTAAGAAAAACATTGATAAATCCCTGTGTCCACCGAAAATACTATGTCTTTTTGGTGGACAATATATCTTCGTCCTCTGATGATAACCAAAAATTTTGCAAACGCGTCTGGTGCACTTCTGTCGGTGTTTCAGGTCCTGAAGTAGATGGTGAACATGAACTGTCGGAGTAAACATCAGAAAACCGAATGCGTTTTCGACTTTTTAGTCCACGCAGGAACATGGAACAAGTCGGTTTTTTAGAATCATTGATTTGTGTCTCAGTAATTGTTGGGCTCGACTTTTTCCTGTCTATCGAATAAAGCAACTGTTGAACTACTGGAATCCAGTTACAGTCCAGTTCAGTACCAGAACTCGTAACTGATGAGGGAGCAGGTATCTCAACGTGAAAGTTTGGTATGGTTGGTGGTGGATTTGAGCAGGTTTTCTAATTTAAGCCGTCGTTTGTTTCTCGCTGCAACAGCCCGGCCTGGTTCAGACCTGCACGTAGATCTCGATGACACTGAAGTAGCTGAACTTGTTGGAGGGGATTCATGTCTATTCTTTCTGTGAATCGTGCAGTTTCTCTTTGTAACTTCAGTCTATCTCTATGTGATTTCGCTTTCTTCCTCCATTTGTTTCGTAGTTGTCTCTGATGTTTATCTGATAGATAAAATTTGTCTTACTTAATTGTTCCCTGCGATTTTTGCCGTCTTTTTTTCTTCTTTTCATCTTAAGTCAGTTTATTTCTGTTTCTAGCTATATTCTGTGGATAAAAAAACAGGGAGCCTAAGCAAGGCTCACACACGCTGGAACACGAATACCTTGTCCAAAGATAATCTGAATTCGCATTTGCCCTGAAGATGATCTCCGAATGCGGTTGAAACATGTGGGCCAGTAGCTGACTATATACGTGTATTGTAACTCGTGTCCAAATTAAATTAAATTAAAACCATCGAATACCAAAAAAATTGTTTAGTGTAACAAGCCGTCTTTCGAATACAATATGTCTATTAAGCAGTTAAATATTTAATTCGCTTTAAAGCCCTCATACAAAACCAGCTTGCACGGAACAAAAATGTTATACTTGATCCATTCGGTGGACTTCGTCTTTTTGGTTGACATGTAAGAAATTGTTTCATACCAAGCATTATTTTGAGGTTAAAGTTACAAATCTATAAAGATAAATCACATATACTTACATCTAAGCAACAACGTAAAGTTGTGATTAATAAGGTTTTACTTACCGAAATACTCAAGGAAATGAGAAAACACACTTAACTTTGTCACAGCCAGCTATTTTTAAACAAGAAGCAATAACTTTGCTCGTGTGCGATCCACGACAAAATGTCGCTGCGCGTGATCTGCTGAGTATTGGACGCATTCGTAAATAACGTTCCATTCACAATATTTTCTGTTTTTCATAAATAATTGGTGAAAATAAATAAAGTCCAACAAATACATGTATCTTTTAATAACACTATTTCAACATGCAGAAAGTGTCCTGATTTTAATTCTTTTAATTGTAGTAATTGTGTGTCTGTTTAGATTGCAGTGTCCTAGTATTAAGCTGGTGGCGTGGCTTAGATTTGTCCGACTTAAGCTCAGCAGTTTCTTTGATAGCTTACTATCTAGGGTTTTTATGGCCTCCTTAGTTTGGCGACATTGTTTAAAGTCCGCCCATAGGCCTGAATGTAGTCGTTTGGTTCTTTTGCGTAACCAGGACATAAGTTCGCTGAGTGGTATCGGTGTGATCGGCTCCGGTCTGAGCACTTTCATATCTGAACCTATTCTAGCTAATTGATCTGCCGCGTCGTTTCCCAGTGAACCGCTGTGTGTCCGCAAATCCACTGAAGTGTTACCTGGTTTTGTACCGATATATCGTTGAGTTCTTGGTGGCACTCTAAGATTTGTCCACTGTTTGTGCAGTTTTTGTTTAAGACTTGTAACACGGAAGCGCTTTCTCATTTTATGCGTATTCTCTGTTTTGTTACTTTCCTTGATTTTATTTCTGAGACTGCTCTGGCTATTCCCACACACTCTGCTTGGAAAATGTTGCTTTATTTCCCTAGTGGTGTTGATATATTCATATTCAGGTCGTGGGAGAAGACTCCCGCGCCTGTTGAGGATGTTGTTTTCGATCCATCAGTGTATACTCTGACTTCTCGAGTGTCTGATCTGTCGGTGCTTTACATTATTCTATCGGCTCAGTCTACGAGTCAGCAAAAAGATTGAGCGGAAGGTCGATCTTAGGATTATTAAATATTATTCGATAGATACACTTTCAGAACATTGATAATAATTTCGACACTATGTGAAGTGCTTAAATAATTCACATATCAAAAATATGTAAAATTAACGACAATAAGCCGTTTAAATAAGAAGATATATCTATATGTTTAATTTGTCGTAATGACCGTTGACCCAAGCATGTTGTATGTGCTACATATTACCTCGCCCGCAATCCCCGAAGGGATTGCCATCGTCCAAGGTCTAGTAATACGGGAAGCTCTTTTAAACTCTTTTAGCCAATAATTTAAAATAATATTATGAAAATGTGACTTGTGAACATTTTGAACTTTCGTTGGCTTTCAAACGGGATATGCATGCGTCCGCTTATGATGCAGGCCATTACAATAGAGCCGAGGCCTTAAGGTACTTGTATATTATGATTCATATCGCGTATAGAAACAGGACTATACTATACTATGACTATACTATGTATTCAAAAGTTTGAACTTATCCACTTCATAATTTCTTGGCCTAGGCCAGGTCTGCGGTTAATATATTATGTCTAAGTCACGGATCGACATGGTAACTGGTAACTAAATTAAACTTTATCAACCAACGAAATTCTACTGCCGTAGGCGAACGAAATATTAAAAATAATTTTAATATGTAGGTATTCCAAATATTCTATTGTTGACCGTTGTAGAATTCCGTGGTATATGTTATACTTATTGATAATGTATATGAAACTATGTATATTATTATGCTGTATCGTCATAGATATGAACTCTTATGGAATTATATATCTAGTTTAAATGTAAAATTGAATTAGTTACCTTCTGTAATTACACAACCAATCTGGTCGTGGTAGATGAGCTTACGCGGCTCCTACATCCTTCCACTTTCGCATTGTATATCTGCTTAGTCAATCTTTCGTCATCCGTTCACATGTCCGAACCACCGGAGCATGCCTCTTCGTACCTTGACTCAGACGCTGTCTTTCAGACCGACTCTCTTTCTTACATCATCATTCCGAACGCAGTCTGTGAGCGATTTGATACGATTTGATACACTGCAGCTTTTACGTAGCGCACGCATCTTGACCGCGTTTATTCTACTTTCATGCTCTTTCTGTCACACCCAACCCTCGCTTCCTTATGTTAGAGTAGGAATTGTATACAGCACCGCATTGTATATAGCGAGCTGGGCCTTCTGGCTTAAGACTTTACTGCCTAGAAGATTTCCTAACGCCCCATTCACCCTATTCCCTGCATTCACTCTTCTTTCTATCTACATATTAACAGAAGGTGATGTTAGGAATCATAAAAAACGGAAAAGCTTGTATGACAAAAAAAGGCGAGTGACGTGTGTAAAGCCCGTGCCATATGGTGTCCGATTCTCTCTCCCTACCCTGCTAGGGAAGTAGCGTGAAGTTGATGAGTTGAATTTATTTTCTGACCAATTAAGTCCTCCCATCAACAATCGAGTGTTGAAGGATATGGCCTACACATACCTATACACCTATACACTACATACACCATCCCACGTAGTTGCGCACCAGAAATATCTACTTTAAATATCACCCGAAAGCTTAATATTTTTTTATTTAGGATTATTGCTCGATTGGGGGGGGGGGGATACACAAAGCAGACTATTTGTAGCCCCACCCACCTCGGGGCGGAAAAATTGAGCGCCGCAACGGGCGACACGCAATGCCATGCCACTGCGTGCGACTTACCTGTTGATCAAACAACGACCAGAATATAGGTACAGGCAGGTACAAATATAGTATGGAGAAGACGATCTTCATGTCGGCGATGAGTTTTTCGCCATACTTCTCCGAGGCGTAGTCCAGCCAGTGCGGCAGGGGCGGCCCATCCCGCCCGCTATCGTGGCGCAAGCGCTTCCTCAACGCATACTATTTAACAAACAAGTTACCATTAGGAAGCGTCCATAAATTGCGACACCTCACCCATTTATGAGGTCAATGCTACATTATGTAACGAGGGGCAAGGGATCCGAAAGCTTTATCGCGTGACATGTCAAAATAAAAAAACTACTTTATAAGATTATTATTTTTTAAGGCGTTTTATTTGTCAATAAAAAGTATAAAAACACTTCTATTTCAATTTGATTTTATACTTCCAAATATAAAATATGTGACGTCAAATCTGTGACAAAGACGAAGTGGTCTAAAAACCATAGAAGTTGTTTAAAGTTGTCGATGAATGGCTCCTTATTTGGACATGATATGTGACATGAGATGGTATGTGACTCACATTACTAGCATTAAGTTAACAGTAGTAGTAGTAGTAGTAGGACATGATATGTGACTCCCATTACTAGCATTAAGTTAACAGTAGTAGACTGACGTATAAATGAATGTTTTAAGTTAAATATATTATAGGCAGATACGAAAGTTTGATTACAAACCAATTTTCATTAATTATCTTTTCATCACCTTGCATTGAAGGCAAGCCAAAATATTCTAATGTTTAAGATACACGATATATCTACGTAAATTCCCTTAACCAGTACAAAAAGGTTCGTAACGGTCTGTGTAATAATACAGTCTAAGTAAACATGATAACACACTCATCTCGGTATGCCACTCTAACTTGACTAGAACAGTCCCTTACTTATCAAAGGTAGTCTATGAACTTTCAGTCAGGCTAAAAGTCCAATCAAATAAGAGGTTGAACCTCGGAATTAGAGGAAAAAAGCTAAAAATTCTTAAAGGCCTTTATTTTTCCATCCTAAAAGTTATCTGAAATGTCTTATAAAATCTCTTGGCGCGTCTTAAGATTAAAGTCTTAAATTATTAAAGGTCAAAGGGCCCCAAAATATTTTTTTAGAATAACTCGTTTTGTCTGTCTCCAATGATATACTTATGCATATGCATATATAACAAATATTGTAGAGGATAAAATTCGATACAACTCCTGTTTGAAACTTTTTTTATACATTGCATCGTTTTTTATAAAGGGCAGGGCTTATTACCTCTCATTCCAAGGTTGTCCCTATTTTTCGACTTATTTGACTGGACTATCTATTTTAAAGCTCACCTATACGCAAAGAAACAACTTAGGCGCACCGCCGCATACTAGCACCCTACCCAGCACGTCATTAAATTCAACTGATGGTGTATTGAGTGGGCTTGTAATTATATAGGCGACGATCTAACCACTTGTCACAACTTTTTCACAATTTTACATGTAACCCATCCAAATCACCATTATTACAGGCACGATGGTATATTATGTATGTATGAAAAGCATGATTTTACTTAATAATAATTAATATACTTAATTTTTCATCGTTCAGTTTCTGGGATTATGTTAATAGATAAAAGAAACAAAAACACACATCTACACAAACTTTTATATACAAATAGTATTGGCGATTAAAGTATAGCGTCCTGGCATCAGTCTTCAATACTCTAAGCCTAAGATAATATCTGCTTACGACATCTCGGGGGAACGGTATAATCATACGTACCTACCCATCTACGTACATACATATGTTCCACACTCGTATTGTATTCCGAGGTTAACATCAATCATAAGAGATCTCTTTTACAACCAATTGTACAAAAAACCTTTTAGGCCACATGGGTGATGATTGATAATGTTACATAGTTGACGTACGTACCTACATGTGTAGCTATACCAGCAGCTATTGACAAGATGGATGGGTCCAACTTCCCAGAATTTGGTAGATAAGCGTGTCCAAGCTTGTCAATGTGCCCTATATAAAACTACCTTGAGCCTGCTTTTCAAAGAGAGGGTTTTAATCGCATTTTCATGTTAGGATTTATTACCTTGGCGTGAAGCAACTTGTTATATAGATTTATTTTAATATAAACATAATGCGTAAAAATTAATAGTAAGTAGATACTTATTATTCCCCCCGATTCATCACGATGTTTCAAGTGGTATAAATATGTGCCCGGTACATGCCCGGGTTTGAACCCGCGCCCCTCGAATCTGAGACTCGTGTCCTTGAAATTAACATCAAACACTGTATGATATAATAATCATCATAGATTCTCAACGTGGGCGGCAACTCTCCTTTGAGAGCATTCGAAGCTTTGAAGGGGGGCTTTCAAAACTTACAATCACGCTCGCAATCCCAGAAGGGGTAAGCAGACTCAAAGGAGCTGTAAGCCTCTTAAGCACTAACAGCGATTCCAATAAATTTTCTAATCAAATTCGATGACAGGCAGGCGGATAGACGTCCTTAGGAAATAAGTCAGAGTAGGTAAGGTTCGCATGAAATTAGCTTATACTATTCAACAAAGGCATCTCCGTTCATCTGCTTTACATTACGTTTGGTAAATTGAAACTTGATCGATAGAAGTTTCACATCAATTTAACTCATAGTTTCACAGTTAAACCCATTAATGCATAAAGTCTATTTACGCCTTTTTCATTATGATAGGTAACTACATATAATAATATTATTATTTATAGTGTCTATAATGATTTAAAGACAGAAAATATTTTGTTTATGTGTCTTAGATCTTCAAGTCTGTCCGATATATCGAACGCTATGCATGGCGGACAGTCGATGTTAAGAATAGGTTCAAATTAAAATATTATATAGTTGTAACAAAATTTATTCTAAAATCAAAAGAAAAGAACCCCTTAACCATATTCAGCCAATACATAAAACTGGGCTGGGTTAGGTAAATGGAAATCTGTGAAAAAGTAAAACAAATGGCTAGATCATCGCCTACACAATCACACACTCAAAACCCGAGTCGCCTTTTACGATATGCTAAGGAATATAGTTGGCACACAATTTTTAAGTCCCAGACCAACATGGGGCAATTATTCCTAGACCTCAGAAAAATGTATATAATAATAATAATAATCACTTACGTAACCTTCACTAAATTTTAGTCTCCACAAAGTATGTAGGGCTATGTCGGATGGTTTGCAAAGAAATAGCGATTTTGTACGTTTCCCACTTACCCACGCACACGACACGAATTTCAATGTGACGTTATCTCGCGGCTGCTTTATCCGGTACCACGGCTTGCCCGCAACAAAAATAACTGCAAGTTTCGATTCGTATAAGTCTGATTTTATCGGGATAAAGCTATAAAGGCCGTCAAGGTTTTACGTAAACATCAATGGGGTGGCGAGGTCACTTCCTTCTGATAGGAGATAGGAGAATCCGAATCAGTATTACGTCAGCAAAAACATGAAGAGATTTTGATAAAATCAAACCAATGTTTACGTAACGATAGGTAAGAGCTTCGCTTACTTTTGCTGAACGGATAAAAAAATACAAAAAATATCTGTACGTAATACTTCAATGATTCATACTCCGTATGTTGAATAATAAATGAACCTTTCACTGTAAGGTTGGCAGCAGCAGGAATCCAATTAAAATACGAAAAAATTGCATTCAAGTACTAAGCAAAATTCATTATTTTGATTGACCGTTGAGTAACTCAAAATAGCGAACTGTTCATAGAAAACGAATGTGATTTTTTGCATTTTTTATAGTAGTAGGGGAGCCCAAGAGGGGATTTTGGGATTTACTTGAGCGCGTCAGATGAATGTATGGGAAGATACTTTATATATTAATGAGTACCTTAATATGAGCCCATAATATAAAAGGACACGCTTAGGGGAACCCGTCATTGTAGTAAAAAAAATCGACCATCAGAATTACTCGAGCGCGTCAAATTAAGATAAGGGGCTAACTAGCTCATAAATGTAATCTGATGATTTGAGCGTAATCTATGGGGGTGGGAGGGTAATAAAACTGCTAAAAAAGACATTGATATTGGATTTACTCGAGCGCGGTCTTTTTTATTTTATTTTATAGGCAATAATACCAGATTAACCAATCTTACTATTTCCGCAAGTCGAAAGTAATCATAATCGTTAATTAAAGCCAGGGTAATGCGTGTATTCCCCACTCCATACTGGTTTCAGACTCGATAACACCATTACAGCTCATTATAAACCACGTTTTTCTGTTCTAATTATCTAATATGTACGACGCTTCGGTTTGTGTGTGAAAAAATGTGGTTATCTGAATAACATTTGGTGACCTTCATTTTATATTGACAATATGAGGTATTACGACATAAATGGCAGGGAAGTACTCAGACATCTATCAGATGAAGTGTGGCGTAAAATATGGGGGGTTAAATGCACCAACACTATTTAAAATTTGTTAATGGGTTGATAGAGGAGCTCAACAGCACGGTTGTTTAGTACAGGGTTGTTTAATTGATGGTCACTTTGTCAACAACATCATCTATGCTGACGATTTTGTGCAGCTGAGCCCTTCGGTCAGTGTATTGAAACTTTATGAAAATATAAAACAGTATTGGAGTACCGTCGCAGCATGTCGTCTACGTAAATCTCGAACTAAGTATGATAAAAGGTTGTCATACCCGGAGCTGCAGGTAGAGATTAAAGAACCAGCTAAATTAAACTTAGAGCATCAATAGGATTCACTAAACAACCCCTTTGAAAATCTGACGCGCTCGAATATATATATATATTTTTGTTTGATTTTCACTCCTTTCGTATGGCCACCCCCATCACGCAAATCGTCAGTTTAATACATATTTCACATCAGATACATCTTGGAGCATGAAATATGTCAATACCTGAGACGCTAGAGCATGTCTATGTCACTATATTTTTATTTTACAATGAAATGATTAACCAATAGAGATCAGGACGAGCAGCGCGGGGAAGCCGAAGCCGAGCGCGTAGCAAGCGTCATCGCCGAAGCACATGACGCTGCGGCGCAGCGCCGGCGTCACCACCATACCCATGAACCCGCCCAGGTTCACTGTGCAATAGAACGTCGAGAAAAACCGCTGCAGACGCTGGTTCTCCTCCGGCAGTCGAAACTACGAGCCAAAATAATAGGGATACTATTATGGTATTTGAATTGTGGAACATAATTCCACAGATCCACATTGATGGAAAAATTCTATGGCGATTAGTCGAATAACCCAAAAAAATATAATAAATAACTATTGAATCTACATCCACAATAATCACGCCCATAATTCCCGAAGAGTTAAGTACCGCTGGGTCGAATGATAATGTGAAAAAGTTGTGAGAGCTAGCTTTTCGCATACACAGCCACAAACACAATATCCAATAATAATGGTAGGCGCCCTTTATAATATGCTAGGCAAGGAACATATTAACATACTTACATTCTTTTTCAGTCCCAGAGCAACAAAACTAAAATATTAGGTGCTCAATTCTGATATTATATGAATGCTCAGCGATTAAATATCTAGAAGTGTAAAAGTTTTTAATGGCACTTATCTGACTCTTCAGTAACATTGATGTATCTATTAGGAAAGTGCGAATTGTATGATGGGGATAGTTAACGATCGTAGCACATGCCACGGCAGAAATGTGCAACAAAAGGAGCTTAGTAAACTTGTCAATATTGTTTTGAAAATGGGTCATTAATGTTGTCTTACCTATTGTAAACTGCTTTAAAAAGGAAAAAGTATTTAAGTGATATTGAACCTTAAACATAACATTACGCCCATAATCCCCAAATGGGTAGGCAGAGTCAAAGGGACAGCAGCGGCACCTTTGACCACATTCAGAAAAAAATAAAACTGGGCTGGGTCAGGCCTCGTCCAAGGATGCCCCGCGGGGTCCTCGGTTTGCCGTACCGGGGGGCTTAGTAGGCCTTGTTTACCGGGACAGGACCGCGACTACACGAGTTAGGGACGAACCTGTCGCGGTACTGTGTCCCTCTGATTCAACTGAAGGCACAGCGCGAGAGCGGGCCCACGACGCCGTCCGCGACGAACGGCGTCTGATTCCTGGGCGGAGGAGTCGAGACGTGCTGGGTGTCCTAACACGTCTCTCCTGGTGGGTCCAGCAGGTCAGGATCGGGTGGCTCTGACTCGCGCTTAACGGACGACGACGTCCTACCCGACGACTGTTTGCATCCGGTCGTCACCACCCTTGGCGCGGGCGCCTGATAGCGGGCTGACGCTGAGGCCTAGCGGAGGATTCTTTAGGGGCACCCGCGAAGCCTCAGTCGGTGTGGAGGATGCATACCGGAGTTTTAGTGGGTATACCCCGGCCGTTACCATCTTGGCAGGAGAGGTAGTCTCCTGATGCAGAGGTCCCTGGGAGTCCCACATAACCATTTCGTCCCCCCGAGGCGAGGTGGTATGCGTAGCGCATTGCTCAGGGTGAAAAAAAAGGCCTCAAAACCCCATATACCATTAGTCGCCTTTTACGACATGCTAGGCAAAAACACAGTTGGCAAAGACCAACACGGGACAAACCTATAACCTTAAATTAAAATAATTAAAATTATTAGGATATATATAAATTATTGTTTTAGTGTTGATGGATCTCCATGATATCCAAAACCCTATGACAAAATTTGCAGTGAACTTAGTGAAGTACGTTTAAACTTGTTTGATAGGGTGTTTAGGCCGCGACTGGTGTCTTGACACCAGGGAGGAAGGCTTTTAAACTACATTAACATTATTATGAGAAAAGATTAATGTGTTTGTAACGTATAAACTCAAAAAGTCCAGTCGACCGATTTCAATAATTCCTTGATCATGAAAATTCAAAATAATCCCTGAGTAATAGGTTATTTTTATTACTAGAAAAAAATACCGATATAATAAATGACAGCCGAGACAGGCCACTAGTTTAGATAATTCGATTTGGATAATTGACATTGATATACCTGGTCACCGCCGAAAGCTGCGACGCACGGTTTGATGCCGCCAGTGCCTGTGGCAATCAAGGCCAAACCAATCATCGAAGTAGTCCTGAAAATTAAGTTACGTAAGTATATATTATATTCACATAAAGAAACACGAAAACTCAAGTAGGTACGCTGATCATGTAACTTGAGTATACCTACGTAGTAGGAATAAATGTATTTTATTTTTCTTTATATGAATACTTGTGTGCATTTGCCTTTATACAACCTCATTTTTTATTAAAAGTATATACAAAACCTGAAAACGGTTTAATATATAGAATCATCAATATAATCAATTGCAATAGTTTCTATCATCATTCTCCTAGCGTTATGTCCCGTGCTTAGACCATGATACAGGATTTAGCGAGCCTGGTAATTACATTGAAGCGACTGCTAATCTGACCTTCGTTAGTAGTGGCGGATTTAACCTAAGGCCCACTAGGCCCGGGCCTAGGCCGGCCAGATATTAGAGGCGGCCAATCGTAATAAAAATTAAGTGATGACGCTTTAGTACTGAGAGTTATGGCCTGGGGCCTAGGGCGGCCAAGACTTTAAATCGGCCACTGTTCGTTACCCTTAGAACGTTAGGGGAACCAGACAATTTTGGATCATGATTACACATCTATAGTTGTTGGAATGTGCAGGTTTCATCACAATGTTTTACCTCACCGCCGAGCTAGTGGTATAGATACGTACATAGATTTTGAAAATCCAGAGGTACATGTCCTGGTTTGAATACGCACACCCATGTGGTATGCGTAGATTTGTGTTTCTGCAATCGAGGAGTGTAAGATCCGTTAAAGAACAGCCTTTGTTGAATATTTCTGATGGGAAATTAGATAGATAGTAATAACTATATTTTTGAAAAACCATATTTCAGAGATACTGTTTGTTGGTTATGATAATCATAACAAAGCTAAGGTACGCTACATAACTTGGAGTGTGGTCAATTAACTATGTGATGTGTCTGATATTAAATTCAAGAAAATAAATTAATGTGACCGAATAAAGTAATTAAAGTAAAGAGATTTTATGTAACGTAGGTATAAACTTACGTCGGTGGCAACATAAGAGGTGGTATCGCGGAACAACACGTCAGCACTGTTCCGATTAAGTATATAATCGAAAAATACAATATGACCCTGTAAATGATAAAATACTTGTATTGCAATTTAGGTAAGTATATGTAAATTAAACGACATAGTTTACACAAAGTTTTGAGATTTGTCATTTGATTATGCTTTACGCACAAACCACATTACCTACTTAGCTATTGGAAATAATAACGGAGACCTAAATAGCGCTATACCTACGAGCCCCGATGCAAAATAGTTCGTTTAGTATGAAAAACATTATTTTTGTCTAGAAAAGTAAAATGTAAAACTATTCTACCATCACATATTGTGTTACTGATGCACTATTTAAATATGAAGCAATAAACTATTCAATTTAAGCTTTTTCAATTTAAAAATATCCTGCTTTGAACTCGAAAGACTTAAGAATGTTGAAGAAGCGAAAGGTGTATGTCAGGATCGTAGCAAATGGAAGTAAGTACGTGATCTCTGCCTACCCCCATGGGAAAAAGGCGTGACTTTATGTATGTATGTATGTATGAACTCGAGGAAATTGTAAGCAAAATAGTTCATTTAGCTGTTAATCGATGCAAAAGAGTTCGTCTTTTATTGAGTTAAATCTAAATTTTCGCTTTTTTAAATTGTTTTTTACAATTTAAATTTGGAAAAGTAATTCTGTGTCATTTTGAGAACAAAGTGAGACTGTATAAATTTTAAGAAATTCTGTTACTTTCGTCAGTTTTCAAGTAAAAATGGGTCGTGGCAAACCCGTGTGAGAAGAACTTCGAAAGCGAATAGTTTTTTGGGGTCGAGGCGGGAAAATCAAGTTACAAAATATCAAAAGACTTAATACTACCCAGATCAAACACTGTAGAGTGCAATCTATCATTCAGCACTATAAAAGAATGGAAATACTTTTTGTTTGTAGAAAACTGGCTGACCACGTATCACAAGTGAAATAAAAGTGAAGCCAAGATTTCCCAAACCTTAAAAATAAGGCACAATATAAAATAATATTAGAAGTAAATTTGTGTAAAGTAATTAAAAAAGTTTAATAAAAAATAAACTACAGTTTAGCAACATTTTAAAGTTTATTTTAACATATCTCAAATTCTTTCGTGACCATACTTAACATAAATACCTATTTAAAAAAATATTCTGTAAAACATATCGCAAAAGTGTTCGTCTACCCTTGGCAAAATAGTTCGTCTACCACTTACCTAGTTGTGTCGCCTTTACTTTCAATAACAGCTTCCGAAACGGTCGGGTTATGTACGTATTGCGGTGGTTATCAGTTTTTTAACTGTATTTCGTTAATAATTATTGAGTGTTATGAGATGAAATTTTACGTGTGAATAGTTGAATGAACGCACTAATTATTGGAATACGTTTATTATGAAGCATCCTTTAGAATCTCATGTAATTAGGCTGCATGTAAAACAATGGACTAGTCATGGTAAATCATCCCATATCTCATATTTAACAAGATGTTGCAGGTCATTACAAGGTAGGTATGTATAAACCCTTTGTTCCCGTTGTCCCCGTACGCGCTGACCCCGTCCTACGGGGACAGCGGTACTTCAATTAAATATTTAAAAATACTTCCCGTTCTCCAAACGTTATAAAGTACCTGGACCTTTTATTGCATACTTTAAATACCTACTAGCACCCAATAACCTTGTTTAAATTTATATCTTCTGAATGCTATGTTTTTTTCATAATCTGTTTTCACAAATATGACGCACAAATTCAAAACAACGTATGCTAAAATGTAGGTACAGCTTTCTCTAAAGGCGTTTTATATGAAATCTAGCAAATGGCCAAACGTTGCCCCAGCGGAAACTTGAATATCTTCGCAGTTTAATGACACACAAATTTTATTTATACATGCACAATTACCTCATGTCACGCACTAATTTTTGAACCTATATTTTTTTTCTTCTACATCCATGGCATAAAAAAAGTTTTGCTAGGACAACGTTGTCCCAGCGGAATCAGTTTTTGATGAATAACTCCGCAATGGTTGGACGCACAAATTAATACTTAGCATGCAGTTACACGACGTCATACACTAAATATCTGCTAAACTCAAAGTGAAATTCTAACTTTTTTCGCCAGGACAATACACACGCTTTTGGGTATGTGACTGAGTAGGCGACGAGCTAGCCACTTGTCACTCCTTTTTCACAGCTTCCCATCCAACCCAGCCCACTGTCCCATGTTGGTCTGGGACTTAAAAAGAATATGCCAACTGTGGTTCTTGCCTAGCATGTCGTAAAAGACGACTAATGGTATATCAGGTTTTGGGTGTGTGATTGTGTAGGCGACAGGTTAGCCGCTTGTCACTGCTTTTTCACAATTTTCCATCTAACCCAGCCCGGCTTTATTTTTGGCTGAATGTGGTTGAAGGGGCTTGCTGCCCCTTCGACTCTGCCTACCACTTCGGGGATTATGGGTGTGATGTTATGTATGTAGATATGTATTTAGTACTCAAGATCGCGCGGAATCAATTCCAAGTAAGTGATTCCATACTTGTGTGTGAGTGTATTTTGCATCGAGCCTCGTATAGATTTTAATCACAGAAACGAACGGCCCGCGGGCTGATGAGTAGAAGGCTGTGACCGAAGCGCTGCGACTTGAGGCTGCAGCAAACCGAATCAGCGGCGGTGAGCGAAACCCGCCTGCGATGATTAGCCCTCGTAGGACCGCCGCAGACCCGCAGCGCCAGAACCGTGACAAAAGAGCCATATTGCTTTTGGATCTTTACTCATTATCCTCCTAGCTTTATGTCCCGTGCTTAGACAGGGTCCTCTTAGACCATGATGCAGGATTTAGCGAGTCTGGTAATTACATTGAAGCGATCTGACCGTCGTAACCCATAACAACACCCATAACATCTTGGTTGTTGTTAGAATGTGCAGCTTTCATCACGATATTTTCCCTTACCGCTGAGCTAGTGATAGATATAAAATATGTACATAGATTTGAAAACTCCAGAGGTACGTGTCCGGATTCAAACCCACACCCCTTGGTTAAGTGGCGCGTGTCCTTACCATTGAGCTACCTTCCTTATAGCACTTTTGGATCTTTAGGTACTATTTGTGTTATTACTACTCAAGTGTATTGAATATTGATATTTTTAACTTAGGCTTATATTTTTAATCATCATCAATCATTTTTAATTATTTGATATTTTAATCACACGGCATTCTAAGCTTATGTGTAAAAAAATTTCGACATTCTAAAATGTTAATATATGTATAGTATCTACCGAATGCATCAAATTGGTAGGTAGATACCTATCTTAAAATTTTATATGTTTTGAAAATTTGCATTGTACCCGTAGATGATTTAATTTTTGACATTCTCATACTTGTGCCCTTTACTTTATTCACAATAACTCTAATTTTCAGTTTACT
Organism: Glyphodes perspectalis; assembly: GCA_951394215.1. Classification (NCBI taxonomy): domain Eukaryota; kingdom Metazoa; phylum Arthropoda; class Insecta; order Lepidoptera; family Crambidae; genus Glyphodes; species Glyphodes perspectalis. Next base: position 14,477,427 of record OX596199.1, read on the forward strand.
AAGTAACTTGTTTTATTCCTTTTATTCCCAGAAAGCATTCGTTTTATAAATACATTTCCTATCAGAATCTCGGAATTTCATACAATTACTATATCTGATATGGAACAATATTTTATACATTTACTAAATAGCCTCGGAATTGTATAAAATTTCTAGGTTCCATACATTTCCGGCGACATTATACATTACTATTTTTTTAATGCGAAAGTGACTCCGTCCGCCTCGGTCTTTACGGGTTTAATAAGTAAATTAGCAACGATAAAATTATAAGCTTTCTTTTAGTAGCTAAAGTTGAGTCATTTTAATAGGTAAGATTTGACAATTCATCAAAATTCAACAACGTAACCTTGTAACGGCGGGCATAAAAGTAAGTGCGCGTTATTTCTGCAGGAAAATGTCGTAAATAAGCAGCCCATGAAAATGTTATGCAGTGTTTCTATTTTGTTGTGGAAATGCACAATAATATCGACTGGCTCGATGGCGCATTCGGTAGTTACTCTGTCCTATGCGCTAAGAGTTGTGGGTTCGATACCCACCCAGGACAAACATTTGTGTGATGAATACACTTGTGTTTGTTCTGTGTCTTGGTGTTAATATCTGATATTTGGAATACTACTATAGATTCTGATATATACACTAGAGCTTGTACATTACTTGTATCTCCCTATGAAGTTGTCAGCCAGCACCGCCCCCATCAGCGGCATGGTGTAGCACATCATGATGAATATGTGGTAAACTACTGTAGCCGCATTCTCGTGAAGACATAGCACGTTTCTTAAGTACAGGGACAATATTGCTGGATAATAATAAACATAACCGTATTTAACTTTTTTTTACCACAGTAACAAAAAATCACTTTACAATCAGTAGGTAACCCCCTATCTATCTAGGTAGGACTCATCACGAAGTATTTTTGGAGTATTCCAAATTTCAATTATTACTATTAATATCAAATTAAACTTGTTGAACCTTCTAGATATATCAATACTAACATGTCCTTTTGTGATTGAAAAATTGATCCCTTTTAATTAAATACTAAACCAAGTTCTTATTTTATGAAACGGAATGTAAACCTAATTAGTTCATAACAATAATCCCTAATAATAACTATTTGCGCTATTTAATATAAAATCTATCATCTACTTATTTATTAAAATCCTTAGTAGTAGGTATCGGTATTTACCTATGTACTATCGGAGATGAAAATACTTTTCAGGGTCTTTTGTAAGTATCTACCTACCGTATTAAATATCATCCGGATGAAACTACAAAGAAAACATGATGGTTTTATTTTCAAACAAGACATACTTACTCCTTAAACCGCAAAACGAAAATCTTTCGCAAAATTCTGTTGCAATGATACAAAATATAGACGTAGGGTGGCTATGAAACATTGCTCCTGAAAGTAAATAAATTGTTAAACATGTGCCTTTTTCACTTGCTTTATTATTCCCACAATACATTAATAATATGAGCTAACAGAAATTACACACCATTAATTAATGACAAGCTTACGTCGAGACATTTGGTTAATAGTCATGGGTTATAGATTACAGAGTAACAACACCTTTTTATCTATGACACGACATTTATTTATATTTCTACGGTAGAAGGAAACATCAAGAAAAATTGTCTGAACGTGTGAGATGTTTTACCTAGGGTTGCCAACCGTTCTGTATTACCAGGACGTGTCTTAATTTTTGCAGTATCCTGGGGTGTCCTGGATAGCTTTTATGCAGCGTCCTGGGTTTTTAAAGCGTCCTGATAAGGTCATGTATTTAAGTCTATTTTCTCTTATAAATTACCAATGGTCAAAAAAAAGAAATCGATTACTGCCTACAACAGCTGCAATCATTAAAACTATTATCATACGTATGAAAGTGACCAATTTCATAATTATTTGTTAACAAAACCACAGATACCTACTGAAGGAAATGTGCGGTGGAAAAATATAGCAAAAATAAATAAGTTAGTTACTATATGTATTAGAATTTATTAAATATTATAGCTAACCCAAGTTTAACGTTAATAACTTGTTTCAAGTCTTTTATTTTATTCAAATACTTTTATAAAAAATATGATTATTAGCATTACTTGAATTTCATTTAACATATTTATTACTAGGTACATATTAATTTAATTAACTATTGCAACTCTATTAAGTACTGTATCCTGTTTACAAACTGAATTGTCCTGGTTTTTCCAACTTTAAATCCTAGTTTTTTTAATTTTGGGTTTGGCAACCCTAGTTTAATTAGCTCATATCGTTGTCATGAGAAAGTTAATATTCAGTCAGTAGTATAATTATGTTTTCAAAGTTACATCTTGATTCCAAATTGTATCCATTTATAAATAAACACATACAAGAAATATAAGATAAACCGCCCCTAATTCGTTTTTGTCTCAAAATTCCATTATCTTCCCTCCATTGGTTACAGCTCTTAGAAATTATCATAGTGGGATTTTATTAATTTGAATCATAGCTAAATTTAAACTACGCAATAAGAACAATTGATGCCCGTGGATTTAAGAATTTTTTGTAAAATTTCTAACACTAATATCACAGTCGGATCTAATAAATTTTAGGAAATGCTAATAGTTGCATAAATAAAAACAAAGAAATAAACAAAATATATGTAATTCCAAAACCGAAAAAAAACAAAATAGTTTACCTATATGCGTATAAACTTAGAAAAAAATTTCCTGCCGCTTCAAAAAGCCGACTGCCATCATCCCGAGTTTGGGTTCGAAACGTGAGGTCATGGAACTCAAAATGGTATCGTGGCACAGGTGAAGGGAGTAGACGCCAATATCTAAAGTCGTCTTTATTTTATTTCTCAATATGTGAATGAATATGCTTTTCGATTATTTTCCTATAATTGAAAATCGGGTCTGCCACTTTACACAAAAATTAAGAAATCGTGTTAACTGCTGCTAATTGATGATACTTAGGAGGCGGGCTACCCTGTTGCCGGCAGAATCCACAGGCGGAAAATTTTAATACTTTTGTATATATGTATGAATAATAGCTGCGCTTTTCTTAATTTTATGTTTGGTAAACATGCCGTGTCTAGCTAAACTAAACACTATTAAGGCTGTTCGTGAGCCACAATTTGTGATGACAGAAAGTGACAGAACGATATAACGTCCGAAATATAATGAAATTATTGTAATGGAGAATAGAATAATGATGACAGAAGCAGCATTGTGCGCCCTTGGAGGCTTGAGATCTATAAATATCAATACAAAACAAAACAAAAAATGTATTAAACCTTAGCGTACCTACCTATATTCCTAAATAATTTACGTCTTTCAATACTTGTCTAAAATCTCTTCTCTCAATCTCCTAGGTGGTAAACATTTACTTCTCAACCCCATGAGAATAATAATTTACTTAGAAAATAAAAAATGTCTAGCTAATTGGAGGAACTATATTAAAAAAATATACAAATCAATATACCTACCCTTTACGTTATACTGCGTAAACATTGGTAATATTGAATAAGTGTTTTAATGCGTATGAAACTTCTAAATATATTTTAAGGATGTTGTTCATTTTATATAGTCGTTGTTATTGCACGTGCAAGCAAAATTTCCAATCGAATATCTAGTTACATTTAAACATTTTCAATTAATTAAAAATATATTGATCGTAAATTTTCCTGAAATTTTCGATACCGATGCACATAAGAGGGCTAATTTTAAGTTTAGCTAGACACTATTATAATTGTGGTGCAATTATAAGGTAAAATAATTTAGACATTATACTACTGCCCGCTTCCCAATGTGCAAACTGCAAAGAACTTACGGCTAAAAGATGCAATACTATTCTAAGTCACAAGTTAATAGGTGTTAACTCTCTATAGCTGACGAAATATATCTCATTGGATTTATAATGACGACTATAGAAATGTGTGTAGTTCCAAATCTGAAGATATTAAAAATGAGCTATTAAAAAGCACAGGTTTTAAAAAATAAATTATCCCGTTTTATAAAAATATTAACTCGAAATCCAATAATATATGCGATAGAAAATAACAAAAATAAATGAATCCGGACCTTCATGTCTACTATTGAAAAAAAATTGCATATGATTAAAAATAAGTCTCCACGAGGCGAGCACTGTGTCGCGACGTAGGACCAAAAGCAGAATTGTTGCGAATAAAAAAAAATATTGCCAAAAACCGACCACTTTAATTTTAATTTACATACCTACACATTGTATAATGTATGTATATAATAAATATTTATTACACTTATATACATTATGCATATAATAGAAAAGAATATCACCTTAAATAACTTGTGAATTAGCATAGCTTGAGAGCATAGTATTACAAAGATATCTAGTGTAGGTAGATAAATTAGTTATGAAACCTGAAACTTGGCACATAGTATCGTTATGATAATTAATATTAATACACATAGATTAGTTAAGAACACGTGTGTATATGACATCAAAAAAGCGTACACAGACATCAAATACTTAACAATACAATTAGGCCTACGATTTAACATTCATTAATACTTTTATATCAATGAAAATGGACTGTACTTAATTTATACTACCCAATGAACAAAACAATATTTTAATTGAAATGTTACTACAAAAAGATCCAACTATGCAGTAAAATTAAATCTTTCGTACCTATACTGATTATTGAATATGGCGATTATGAAGCTATATCCACCCCAAATATTTTGAATAACACACCACTTGTATTATTAAACAAATAGCCACTACATATTTCAAGATAGCTACTGTTTTTATATGTTTAGATGATCAACAGTAGTCGCCCCATATATGCTTTATAATATAATGGGCCCCATACACAAATGTTTAACTACGAGGATTTCTAAAACAAACAAAACGGTGAGCAAGACAATAATACAATATCGAATTGAGCCTATCTGTTTTAATCCAAGTCGGACTGATTATCCGATTCGTTATCCCTGAAAGCAATCTCATCGGCATCGGAAACATTCGCTGAATCGTCTTGTCTGTTTACCATATTATTCTCCTCAGAAGATGAATCTGTATCACTTAGCCCTCCCATATAATATGCGTCGGAATTCAAATCATCATCATTAGATTCCTCAGTCTCGGTGGAGGAATCTGTCTCACTTCCTTGGATAGGGCGTCCCGAATCGGAAGCATTATCAGATTCTTCATTATTTGAGTTATCTGTTTCGTTATCATTAAACGCTACTTCTTCCATTATGCGTGGATTTCCAGATGCATTATCATTGTTACTGGCTTCTTCATTATCTGATGGATTTTCTGAATTGTTGCCTTGGGCTTCATTGTCTTCCCTGTCTGACGGGTCACCATATTCGTCAGCATCCTGTTCCGGATCGTCATCGTCAGACGGCTCGTCAGACTCGGTAGGACAGAAATCAGTTCCCCGTGAATGAACGTAAGAATTAACGGACTCGGGATCATAGTTCAAAAATGCTTGCGCAACTAATCTTTCAAAATCATCAATATCGTCCACTTCTTCAGTCCGAGGCTCATAATATTCAACTACTCTGTTTGCCGCAGTGCCAACACCAGTGCCAGCTCCAGTGCCAGCTCCAGTGCCGGCTCCAGTGCCGACTTCCGTGCCGGCTCCAGTGCCGGCTCCAGTGGCGGCTCCTGTGGCGGCTCCAGTGCCGGCTCCAGTGCCGGCTCCAGTGTCAGGAAGATTGCCAAACTCGTCGTCATGGTAATCTTCAGGGTCAAAATTTCCGTTGAATCGTATTTGTGAATGGTATGCGCCGTCCCCGGCTGTGAATCGCAAAAAGGCGATGCGTGCTGCATATTCAGGAGAGATCTCTTGAATTTCATCGGGGTCATCCTCCGAGCTGGATGAGAAGTCGGTGTCAAGGCCGCCGAGAATGCGCGGCCTCTCAAGTGTGCCACGGTATATGTGACAGATGTACCTACTGATTATACATTACTTTTACAATTTACTTTCTTCACCAAAAAAGAAAAACTAAATACAACACATATCAATACTATTATTTTGTTTCACTAACAAGAATGTAATCTAATGACGTAACGCAAACAAATTCGAGTATGCGACGAAAACGCGATGTAAAGAGATTATTATGGCAGTTATATTATGTTACCTATAATGTTAAACTTATCTTTTTAGACAAAAATGCCCCCAAATGTTTAACGACATATTTTAAGGGTATGTACTACAGTAACATCGGTATAGCGACACTTATTTGCGATATACAGCTTTTTTGCATTAATTTCAATAGATGTTTGCTTTACATCATTAAAATAGGGTGCCCAGCAGAATATTAAACTTAGTTAGTTATACAAATCCCGAATGTTAAGTATACTATTACAATAATACAGTAATATTATAGTATCATTCCACTTCATCAGACATCAATACATTATACATTTAACGATGTCTTTATACTCGCAAAGAAAAAATTATATCCCTGGGTTGCGACGTAGAATGAACATCATATGAGATGTGTAAAAGATCTACGGGACACCCATCAAATCGATACCGTAGCTAAGTAGAGTGTACAGACATCACGAGGTCTTGCAGAATTACTTAAAATTACCTTAGATAATCTGAAAATACAAACCAACATGCCAAATATAGGATCTGTGCACCTTGACCCTGGGTATGAAATAAATATCTTAAAATAGTCCCGGTAAAGATCAGAGTTTAAATGACATGACAAATCATCAACGTCATGTATAATTGTATTACAGATATCTTTTGCATATATGCATCATGCGTGCGATATTCGGTTCACAGGGATGATGACGGAGACAAGACATAATTCATCACTATGTGTGACATGGTTACTGTTTGACATCAAACATTATCTTTTCAAACAGGGCAAAATAAATATTTAACGCAATCGAGAATCTGACGAATTCTATTCTTTATATTATTATAACATCAGTCGTCATGTCTGTACACGTCATCATAATGCTAAAAAACAAACTAGACCTCAATACACCTATTGCAAGCACAATAGTCGATTTGATGTCCCAAAAATTTGGACAGTTCTCATAAATTTAATGTGTTGTGCTGTTGAACTACACTTGAGGGCATAATTATCGCAGTTACCTTTTTTAGAAAAATAATTTAAAAAATCTGTACTTGTGCATTTCTGAAGTACGATATGTTCTTGTTAGGAATACACAATAACGAGAGTGTGAAGTCGGATACTCGACCGTTTTTGCACTAGTTAACTGTAGCTGACGTTTAGAGAGGAATTTATTGTGTTTATCGTTTCCGATTGTGCATTATTGTTATAAAACGATACATAAAAATACGGTAGCTACCATTACAAGTAAAAAGTCTTGCTTAAAAATGGATACCAAACCCGCGAAAGCTGCTCAGGTTGTTGCTTTGATTCAAGCAGGACACAACCAAAGCGACGTTGCTCGGCAACTCAATTTGAGCAGATTTTCTATTCGACGCGTATACTAGCGGTAAGTGGAGACTGGAGGATACGTCCGACGTCGTGGAGGTGAACGTCATCGTGTGACATCGCAGCAGGTTGACCGATTTCTCGTCATGACGTCACTGAGAAATCGACACCTGAATGCAGATCAATTGGGCCAACAACTCCACGTAACGTCAGTGTAAGTCGCTAGACAGTTCGGAGAAGACTGGCAGCAGGTGGCCTTACTGCACACAGACTGCAACTGGTTCAAAACTGTCCCCAGCACACCGGCAAGCTCGACTTTGTTTCGCTCGAGAACACCTAAATTGGACATTTGATCAGTGGAGATGTGTTTTAATCTCGGACGAGTGCAGAATCTGTCTATATGGCAAACGATGGACGTGGACGGGTGTTCAGAAAGACTGGCGAAAGATATGCACTGTGTTGTATAAGTGAACGTGTCACCTACGGCGTGGATCGTGTATTTTGAGGAGGTATTTCCATAGAAAGTAAGACAGATCTTCAGTTTTTTGTGGGGGCGGATCAGAGGCCAACGAGGCAACGCGGATTGACTGCTCATCGGTACATTAAAGATTTGCTGCAGGAACATGTGCTAGCATATGATTTATCGCTAAAAACTTCGTGCTGATGCACGATAATGCCAGACCGTTGACGTAACGTAGCTGCCATAGTGACTCAGTCCCTGAAGGTTGTTAATATACCAGTTAGGGACTGGCCTGCTCGAAGTCCGGACCTCAGCCCAATAGAACATCTATGGGACGAATTAAAAAGAAGGATGCGTTCAAGATCTACTACTCCAACAAATCTCCGAGAGCTGCAGCACGCTTTAAAAGAAGACTGGAAAAACATACCCCAAAATTTCATTCTTAAACTGAAGGTCAATGAAAAACCGTATGCGTGCTGTTATAAGAGCACGAGGGGGTAATACGCGTTATTAATAAACCCTTTTTTAATTTGGATAATTTCTTTATTGGAATAAATGTCGATTCAGTCAAGGAAAGAAGATATACTGAAAAGTCATAGTGTTTTTCTGTTGTTTGGTTACATTATGTTTGCAAGTTTGTACAAAACAAGCTTTCTAAAAACATATAAATGTTGTGTGTAAAAATAATTGGAAATGGACAAAACATTTATTTTAAAAATATTGCTCATGTGCGATATTTGTATTAAAATGTACATTAACTAAATTGACTATTGAAACACAATTGCAATAGCCGGGTTGAGGTTTAGACGTATAGGTAGGACATTACAAACACTGACAACAGCTAAAAACATGCGACCACGAAAATATTTCAGCCATCTGTTCAAAATAAGAGAAGGCTAGCGATAAGTAGCGTCGGTCGACTCAAAAATTATTTTCCAATTGTTCTTTATCTGCATGTAGGCAGTGCCGTCTTTAACCTATTGGAGGCCCTGAGCACATTAGGAAATCAATTGTTCTACTTACCATTAATTTTCTTAAATGCCCAGGTGCAACGTTGCACCTGGGCGCCTAAGAAAATTAATTGAGGAGCCCTCTCGATCGCGGGACCCTGGGCACGTGCCCAGTGTGCCCAGTGGGAAAGAGGGGCCTGTATTTAGGTAACCTACTTGACTTGTTCCTACTATTCAAAAATTTTCATCTACCTAAACTCAATTTTATTTTTGGCTTAATGTGGTTTAAGGAGCTTATCGGTCCTTGTACAATTTCCATCACTGCGGGGACAGAGTGCGTGGCGGTATTTATTATGTCGAAAAAAATACTTTTAGTTGTATCTTTGCCTCGACTGGACGCTAACTATCGCTTGATACTACAAATAAACAATAAGACTAAAAGCAATAACCTTCTGAACCTATAATCGAAATCGGTATTCGTTTATCCTACCTTGAACAATGTACTTACTCTAAACATGTTAATCAAGTTCGAATATACCTTAAGTACCTCCAACAAACTTTGCTTTTTAATATATAAGCAATAAAAAAAAACTGTAAAGTGAGAAGATATGTTGATACAATCTTCATTACAAAGGCGAAGACATATCTTTGTAATGTAGATTGGATCAGCATATTATCTTGAAATTACTTAGAAACTAGCCAAACCAGTTTTGATTCAGATAAAATAAAAACAACATGCTCACTTCGCTTCCTCCAGCCCTGCGCAGCCACCTAAGGTTGGTTTCAGAGTCACGCTGCTGCCAGCGCGGGTGGCAAGGGCGTCACGTTAGCGCGCTGATGACCGCGTTTCAATTACAACCAGCGCAGGTAGTAAACAGGGGGAAGTCTTCACTATAAAATGGTACAAGTTAACACCTAGCTCGTGGCCCGCATCGTTTACCACCTACTCTAGCATAAGCGTGACTCTGATACCAGCATAATACTGGACATAAGAGTCGTGGTCACTCTGTCACTCAATCAACAACATCCCTAGTATCTGCGTAACGTGGAAATAATTTTGACATTTCAGGTTTATTAAGGGCATATTTTTTTAGCTTACCTGCCAGCTAATAATTAACTGGCTAAATTTGGGTTTAAGACTGGGGAACTAATGACGCGCAGTAAAATGTGCGCATAACGTAATGCGATGTGTTAGGCCCTTTCTGTATATTTTTGCACCCTGTTCCACGAAGTAACGAAGAATAATAGCCGAAAGGCAGTCAACTAAAATATAGGCCATTGTGGCACGATTCAACAATAATCAAACAAATTTTCTTATACAATGACGAAAATACTAAAACACTAAAAACATATACGCAGCCATAAACGTGAAATTCATATTGGTACAAACATATGGCTCGGCCAATAGCATCAGCGACCTACTGGCGAGGCGTCACTGCGGCCACGCGATTTAGAAACAAAAATGTATTGTGATGCATCTGCGCCTAATTTCTTTGGCCGAGTCGTAGGGTTGCATTTACTATGTGCTCCTCGCAAAAGATCCATCTCTTAAATACAATTCATAACGATGCCCATTAATGAAACTACAAATCCATAAATCAGGCAAACACATGGGCGTACGCAAGGTGGGGGGAGCAGGAGCAGGAGGAAGCTCCCTTGCGCCAAGATACCTGCTGGCTTCTATCAATAATATTGTAATGCCCCTCCTGGACCAAGATGCGTACGCCCATGGGCAAACATATAAGAAATATACATAATATATAAATGTACTAGATATTAGTCATTATCTCTTCAAGTTGACTGGTAATGATGTCGATTCTATACATATCTCTCGCGTTCCTTCGTGCTAAAACGAGATCTGAACAGAAGCGGCTTCATTTCTACTACCTCGTCTCGTGTTCTGTATACAGACAATAATGTGCTACTTCCACATCCACATGCTTTCATTTCACTACCTCTTAGACCGTTATGCACTTTGCATTGTATTTAAAAATACTTAAATTTAACAGATATACACATAACCTGTTAATCTCCGTACCGTAAAGTGTATGTCCGGAACCGGCCATTTTTGATATCAAAAAGTATGTACGTAATTTTATATTAGTGCTTACCAAACCCCAAGTATCTCAAGTTCAACTTAATCTACAAGACTGCAATGTCTTCTGAAATAGAAAGTGTCAGGTTGAAAAAAACATCAATCACGTATCAATTTATTTGTTTTAGAACTTTTTGGCCTGGGATTGAATATTTTGAATATAATATAGACTGGCTCTAAATTTAATTAAAATATAGGTATGCACTACAGTTACTCTAACTAGTTATTTTCAATTTGGACGAATTTTGAGATTTAACCGAATTATAAGTGAAGTGGTCCATTTAACTTGCTTCTTTATAACATTACAACCAATTAATAAAAGTAGAAATTTTAAGAAAAACGAACTATACTACTAAAGTAGTTTTTTTATTTTTCTATTGGGTATTTTATGATAAGCGCTCTTTTCGAGTACGCATTCCGAATTCGATAGATGCCAATCTCACCAGTTCCGTGCTACGCCTTGCAGTATGGGGATTTAGAATTTAATATTTGTACTTACTCAAGCAGATTAAAAGACGTGTCAGGTAAGCGATTTGCATGAAACATACAAACAAGGGTTTAAGTATCAAAATAATGGTAATATAATTTCAATAATAAAGCACCATAAGGTGGCAGACACCAATAATAATCGTTGACACTTATCAAAACGCAATAGTAATGATATGACGGCATTTCTCAACTAACTATAATCTGTTTCACTTATGATGATTTCTGTGACAGGTGTCAATACTCCTTTTAATGCATCGTACTTTTTACGAACCAAAATATTCGGTTTCAAACATATTTTTAAAAACAATTATTTGTAAAAGCAATCTTCATTAATTGTTCTTAACACAATTTATCAATTTTCTTCTTAAATTTAATACTAATTTAAATTTAGCTAAAATACCGTATGAATTGCATACTACGGGAATCAGAAAGTTTACTCATAGAGGTAAATACTACTATTCACATCAATCATTAATCGACATGGCGGGCATCTTGTAATCGAATTAAGATATTTTACTAAAGATATTTCATAAGCGTACATTTTAACCGAAAAAAAAATCCGAACCCAGTGACAAAATTTTTTCACACATTGATAAACTAATCCTAAAGCATACCGTGATTTCAACTGTATGTAAAAAATACAGAAAGCTGTTATCACATCATGCTTACTTAAATGACAACAAGTGTCCCCTAAGAGACATACAAAAACAAAACGTCCTTATTGGGTTGATTCCGAGGCTTCAAATCGCGCGCGCTTAAGACATACCTGCATATTATTTACGTGAAAATACCAGTATTAATTCTTATAGTTTTACCAAATTTTTCATTTCAATCAGGATTTTAAAATAAAATAAATAAAAATATAATTTTCATTCAACAGCCCTAGATTTTTTTATCAAATAGAAAAAAAATCGAATGGGTGTTCAAATTTAAAGTGTCACGGAACTCATCTTAAATGAAATGGACTGTAAGTAATGGTTTCAAAACAGCCAAAAGTTACATTTAACAGCTAAGAAATTGAAAACGGTCGGTATGACCGTCTTAAATGTCATGTTGAATATGATATCTTGGAATTATTTGAGTATGGTGTCTACATCCCATTTGGCATCGGGCCGGATCGAACCGCTCCGAGACGCCATCAGTTCAAATATAGAAGATTTAGGTATCATAAAGGACCATAAATATAAAAAAAAAATCATTTACATATTACCTAAATCACATACTATGCATAGTATATATTGTGCACTTTTGATGACGTCATTAAATTTACAGAAAAATATTTACAAGTATGACCTGGAGAACGGCTAGAATCTCCACCAGTACTTCCAGTTTTTATTGTAATATTAGAGAAAATATATTTAAAAGGCCCGAGTTTTGTCTTAGATCTAGATCTGATGCGAACCCGTAACGGTAGCGGTTGATGCCGTCCTCCGGCGGCAGCGGGTCCCACGCGCTCTGGCGCGACATGTGCGGCAGCTCCTGCGGACACACGTTTGCTCCTGTTACTAACCACGTAGGTATCTACATTTATTTTTTTTATTTCGCTTTCCAAAAATGACCCTATACCACCTGACGGTTGATGACCGTGAGGCCCAGAAATGAAGCCCTATATTGATGGACATATCGCCCTCACCTTGAAGGTTCGCGTAAATATATATATTATTTTATAGAAATTTAATTAAAAAGAGTAACTATCGAGTTTCTTGCCGGTGTCTCCTCGGTAGAATCTACTTTTTCAACCGGCTGATGTTGATTTGACGATTTATAAGTGCTTTGTTGAAGGCTATATATTATATATAGATTATAGATCATTTAATTTCAATGCCTTTTTACGCCCCGCTTTAAAAAACCCGGGACTATAAAGAAGATGAAAACACGTGCGGTGAAAAGGAGTTCCATAACTTAATTGTTCGACATATAAAAGAATTGTATGAAATTTACACTACCAATTAAACAAAAATACAAGGCAAATATTTTAAACTTACTTTCATGACAAGGGTTATTTCAGAAAACACAATTTTTTTTTATTCAAAGTCATTGTTCATAGTCTTTAAACTTACTTTCATGACAAGGGTTATTTCAGAAAACACAATTTTTTTTTATTCAAAGTCATTGTTCATAGTCTTTAAACTTACTTTCATGACAAGGGTTATTTCAGAAAACACAATTTTTTTTTATTCAAAGTCATTGTTCATAGTCTTTAAACTTACTTTCATGACAAGGGTTATTTCAGAAAACACATTTTTTTTATTCAAAGTCATTGTTCATAGTCTAACTAGTAGCGCTGCTTACTCTTAGTCCCAACTACTTTTTTACGACTAGTTTAGCTGGCGAACTTTATATTTGGGATTTTTCATTTCGTTATGATTTTCCTTTTTAAACTAGCCTTATGGTAAAGCGATCAAAACAAAAAAATATGCAATTAAATCGGTCAAGCTGTTTTTTTTTTTAGTTTTAAGGAGACTAAAGAAAAGCAATTCATTATTAAATGGATAACAACGCGTAACAAAATGCTAATTGTAGCTTTCAATGATAAATGTCGCATGTTGGTCTGGGACTTAGAAAGAGTGTGTCTACTGTGTTCGTAGCCTAGCAGGGTTTAGGGCTTTTCCACAATTCTCCTAATACGGCCCAGTTTTAAAGGGGCCGCTAGCCTCTTTAACCACATGCAGCCCATAATACCTCTTCTATATTTTATTGGAATGATGAAATGTTTGTTTGTATGTACAGTAAAAGTACCAGTAATTGACAGCGAACCAGTTATGGAAAATCAATAAAACAATACTAAAGTTTAGGGATTTGTTACTATTAGCGACACTTTTTAAAAATAACAACAACTTATTCAACTATTTGTCATATTAATCTTTAAAAAATTGTCATAATGTTATGAACATTTTGTATCATCTATTCTATCGATTGTAATTTATCGATTCTCGATATTGTATTTTTTTATGATACATGGCGTAAAGTTTAGTTTAGTTTTAGTTTTTATGATATAAATTATAACTTAAACTAAACAGAATGATTGAGACTAACTTCTATTATTTTTTAGTTGTGAATTGTGATCCTTCTCCTAGAATAATAAGAAGTCAGATAAAGGGCTAAAATCTATATTTTATAATTTGCGCAGTGACCCAAAGTGAGTCTTGGCCTCCGATAATAAGATCCTCCATCTCGATCTGTCCTACGCTACCGCCTTCCAGTCATCCGCATGGAGCTTAGCTTATGCAGGTCCTTTGCGACCTCATTCCCCCAGCGGTTATAGTAATGTGATATAATGTATGATGTAATGTAATATGATATAGTGCATTGTGCGGACTCACCCACTCGACGAGGAGGTGGGTCATAGCGCGCACGACGTGCAGGTGGCGGTGCAGCTGATCGGGGCAGCGGCCCATCAGGTTGTGGCGCTTCACTCGCAGATCGTGGCTGCGCTTCTGAGTAACCGACACATTTCATCAGATTAACTCGCGCGGCCAGGCCGACAGGCACATTTTTTGGAGCGTCATAGAGCGGCCGCTCACTAGGCAGCCAGGGTAAATAGTCAAATGTTGAGCAGCCAGTTCAGAGCAGCCACAATCGGCCAGTCATGACAAAAATTCTTGTTTGGACAAGTACGCGGTTATTAGCAGTAGCCACATACGTTCGCCTTGTCTAACGCACGCAGCCAGTGACTGCTTGCGATTCATGAGCATTCCAATTGGCTGCCGCAGCCATAAGTTCTGGCTGCCTAGTGCGTGAGCTTCATAAAGTATTCATATATCGGATGAGCTGACACAGCCAAGCTGCCTAGTGACAGGCTTACTTAAAGTAAAGATAGTTAACTCTTCCAGACACAGTTTTTGTGGATAATTGTCGCCAAACTAATAGTGTTTTATATATTTTTATAACAAAATTACTAAAAAAAGATATAATACACTTCAATATTATATTAGTCGTTAGTAAACTAACGACCAAGACAGAAAGAGGTAACGGAAATAACGTTATAGGTAAATCAATTGGCACACTGGCTTTTAAACAATCAACGAGCTCGTAACCTACAGAGTTGTAACAAAATCAAAAACCGGCCAAGTACGAGTCGGACTGGCGCAGGAAGTGTTCCGTACCATTATCAAAAAAAATTAACAATCAGAGCCCAGACTGCATCTGTACTAGACCAACCTGCGTCTCAGGATCCATCTGCAACTTCGAGACAAGCTCGTGCGTGTTCCTGAAGAACCAAGCCATGACGTCGGGCTCCCTCCAGCGCCAACAGATCAGCTTAGCGTATAAGACCATCGCCATGGCTATCTTCTCTGGGTACCTACAAAAATACACATTAATAAACATCGATGACCGGGCATCCATACATCGGGCAAGTCCAACGAATTCCAAACGAACTAAGATTCACTAACACTAAATTCACTAATTCAATCCAATTCACCCCCTCCGGTTCCATCATCTGATTTTATCAATCACGCTCAATCACTGCATTTTAATATTATATTCTAGAAAATTACAGTCTTAAGTACTCTAAAACTGATTCCCAATCATACTTATCTATACTAATGATAGAGGAAAGATTTGAATGTTTATTTATTTGAATTAAATAGGCTCTAAAACTACTGGGCCGATCTAAAAAATATTCCACCATGAAAAGCTACTTTATCAGCGAGTATAATAACATTGGCTATATTTTATCCCCGTATTCCCATTGATCGGGAACTACGCGGGTGAAACCGCGGGTCGCTGCGAGTTTGTAATATGCGGAAAACAGAAATGTGTTGTAATTGGCTAGTTTACTAAAAAAACAATTACAGTCCGTAAGTTAGATTATCAAAAAACATTGAATACCTAGGTACGTATTTTTTGCTTATCTAATACTGATGACTAATCTGAAATGGGGCGCTTTACCTCACTTGGACGGTTTTGGGTAAACTAGCCTATTGAGTAGGGTTGCCAACCGTACTATAAAATATGGTATAGTACTATATTTTGGGTCTGCGTACTATATACTGTTAAAGAAATATATAACATGCATAAATACAAAAAAAAAAATATTACCAAATTTTTTTTTTTTTTTTTTTGGCTCTGCACGATTTGTGCATTGGCCACAGACAGTAGGTAGTGATTGGGAACAAAAGGTAAGGAAACGGTGGGAAGGAATAATTGAATTTAATACTAGGATCCATAGATTTAGGATGTACAAGATACACAAAGACGGCTCGGAGACATGACCAAAATAATTTTAAGCATGTGTTGGTTGACGTCTATGTGTGAGTTAAAAATAGTGTTGTCAAAGACGCACTTTCACATTATCGACTGATTCAGTGGTATACTAATAATATAGGTATTTAATACGCTTTTTTATACTTTTGATTAATTATTTATGGCATTGACTGAAATCAGTAGTGTATATATTAGGTAAATTGGAATTAGTCGGTAAGAAATCTCATTCTAGGCAGTTCTATAAACAATGAGATGGTAAAATTCTTCGTATATTCAGCGTGTAAAAAATTGAAAAAATAGAAATATGTTCTATGATTTGTACTAAGACAAAAAGATATGACTTTTGCTTTGACTGATGGAATGAAATGGAACAAATAATATATTAGCAACTTTTAATTTGGTGTCATTTAGTTATTTAAAAATAAAATGTAGTGCAACAAATTTTTTGCTGACGTCATTTGCCGTCAAAATGTTTGCTGCAGATAGTGGAGTTCTTACTGGGAGTCCAATCTGGTCTGTCTATAGTCCGCATCCACTTTTTACACAATGCTGGGATGCTTGGAAACCTAGAAAAATTATCAGTTACTTAACTAACAAATTTACGGAGATAATGAGTTCCCAATGTGAATATAATTATATTTCAACATAACTTGGCTAAATAATTTTGTATTCATGTCATGATGTCGCTAAAAGACGATTAAGTTTTTATCGATACTCGTGACGTCACCGCTTTGTCAAGCACTAGCGTAACCAAACTATTTACTATTTTACACAATATTTTCCCCAATTCTGATTATAATCACGATGTTTACTTAGAAAGATACATTATAATCAATATACTATTGTAAACATATTTTTCTAAACTGATTACTAGCAACAATTTGACAAAATATGGTTTGAAAAAATCTAATGATAAAATCGTATTTACCTGTTAAAAGGGTATTTATTCGGACTATTCCGTCGTGTAACCTCACAATCACGTACAGAACAAGTCACCTCAATTGCACATTTAATATTCTCGATTATAATCCAAGGTTTAATACATAAATGCACAAATTTCACTGCAACGTAGAATAGACCGGGACGCTATGGCCTCTTACTCGCAAAAACATTGACATATAGGTACTTCATTCGCTGTCTCTTTTTCTCTCGGGCGGTTTGTATTTCAGCAGGATTTCTCGCTCCCACGCTTGATGTATCTTTTGCGTAGTCAAAATATTCTAAATCTATGCTAGGATCAGGTAAGTAGGTAAGTATATAATATGTGTTATAATTTTATATTGTTTAGAGTTATATAAGTAGATAGAATATCATATATATCAATATTATTAAAAGATAAAAGAATATTTATAGACGTCGGGAAAGGGATACGGAGTGATAGAAGAGATGCTAGGAAAGAGGATCGATTAAAAGCAGGGCAAGCAAAGAAAATGTGGTTTAAATCTCCCACAGCACCACATTCACATAAGTCATTATTTTTTATTTTAATTCTAGATAGGTGTGCAGGAGTGCATGTGTGTCCAAGTCTCATACGAACAATGCTAGAAGTTGACCTTTTATTCAATTTAATTTTAAAGAACCACGGCTTTCTCGGTAACGATGGTTGGATGTTTCTATAATGAGTACCCTTATTAAGGTTATTGCTAGACCAGTCTTCTTCCCAAGAGTTTCGAAGAAAAATCTTGGGGAGACAGACCAAATCGTGGGGAAATGTTTTATACGGAAACATGTCTCCGGAGTGTATTGCGTCTTTTGCTAATTCATCAGCTTTTACATTTCCTAATATATTATTATGGCCAGGAACCCATATAAAGTGAACAATCATACCTTTTAATAATATTTTGTGAAGTAAGTTTCTGCATTCTAAAATTACTACGTTATTCGAGTTACATACAAATGGGAGTTTATTTAATGCCTGTAAAGCGCTCTTTGAATCAGTGAACACAACCGTTTTTTTTAGGTTCATAATTAATACGTACTCCAAAGATTTTAAAAGGCCGAAGCATTCTCCCGTGTAAACAGATGTTTCTGGAGGAAGCTTGACTTTTTGAGTTATCCTGTATTGCTGGTGGTATACACCTACACCAACGCGGCCCGAAAGGGAGTGTTTAGATGCGTCACTAAAGATATAATGCCAATTGTTCCAATCTTTTTCAAGAATATTGCACAATGAGGCGTTGGCATTAACATCATTTTTTAAGTTATCTAGGAGATCAAGATATACAGTAGGAGAAAGGACTAAAGATTCAAAGTTATGGCAAAATATCGGTAGGTATTGGGATCTGTGGAAGGGGGCTTGGAGAGACGAGAACTTGCGAAAACTTACAATGAGGCACGGGGTTTTTTTATGGGTCCAATATGGAGATGTTTCAATGAAGTTCGAAAGTAATTTCAATCTTACTTCAAGGGGATGGTTTGTAAGTTGTAGGGCACGAAATAAAAACTTATCACATAGATATTGTCGTCGGAGAGACAGAGGGGGATCACAGCATTCAACCAGCAATGCATTAGTTGGACTAGATTTCATGGCGCCTGTCACTATTCGTAAGGCTTTCGACTGAACCTTATTAAGCAAACTCAACCCCATGATGCTGCAGGGTTCAAGTAAGAAAGTCCCGTAATCGAGAATACTTCGGATTAGGGCATTGTAAAGTAATTTAAGGGAGAAGGGATGAGCTCCCCACCAGACACCCGAAAGACACCTTAAGATATTTATATAACGTTCACATTTAGCAGTAAGGTAGTAGCAATGAGGGAGTCCAGACATTTTTGAGTCCAATATGACACCTAAAAATTTAGCTTCTTTATTAGAAGGAATTTGTCTACCGTCGAATATAACAGATATAGGAGGAGGAAAACGCATCCTCGAGAACAAAACAGCAGAGCTCTTGCTTACAGATAAGCTTAATCCGTTATAATCTAGCCAGGTTTTTAAGAGTTTCAGGGATGAGGACAAAGATAAACATAATTTCTGTATATTATTGCCAGAGACGTAAAATAGTAAATCATCTGCATATTGTAAAATATTAAAATTTTCTATACCTATTATGGATGATTCTAGATCGTAAGTGTAAATATTATATAGTAGCGGACTTAAAACAGAACCTTGAGGAAGCCCCTTCCATAACATTCTCGATGTAGTAGTCGAATCACCTTTGGGAACATGTACAGATCTACCGGACAATAGGTTAATAATAAAATTTATAAATAATGGGGGAATTTGAAGATTAAGAAGTTTATTTTTTAGGATTGGCAACACTACATTGTCATATGCTGCTGATATGTCCAAGAAGACAGCTAATATTGAATCATTTTTGGAAAAAGCTAAACGAATATCAGTGGAAAAAATGGAAATGCTGTCCATACAACTTTTGCCTTTTCTGAATCCGTATTGGCTATGTGACAGCAAGCCTTCATTTTCAATGTACCATTCTAACCTATTTTTGACAAGATGTTCAGCTAATTTAGCAATTACGGGTGATAAGGCTATAGGGCGATATGACGTTGCATCAGAAGGAGATTTATTCGGTTTTAAAATCGGTATCACCTCTTGGGATTTCCAAAATGAAGGGATAATTCCACAGTGGAAGACAGAGTTAATAAGTTTGAGAACGTAACCAAGAGTGGGATCACTAAGATGAGAGAAAAAGGAGTAAGGAATGCCATCAGGGCCAGGAGCAGAATCCTTTACTCTGGATAAAATACCCTTTAACTCATAGAGGCTAAAAGGACTACAGATGCTAGATTGTTTTGAGTTTAAAGAATCTAAAGGAATATTACAATATATATCATTTTGAGGTACAAAAGAGGGAGCTAAAATGTCCATAAATTTTTCTAGAGTAGGATCATGTAGAAACCTAGATTTGGATTCTCTAAATGCTGATCTGAATCTTCGAATATTGTTCCAAACATCTTTTGCTGGAACATCAGGTGATAAAGAAGAACAAAATTGTTTCCAGCCTTCCCATTTTTTCTTTTTAAGTAGTTTACGGGTAGATTTTATACTTTCAGCCAAAATATCAAAGTTTGCAGCAGTTGAACAAATTTTATATGTATGCTCAGCTTGTTTTCTTTGTTTAATTGCAGCAGAGCATTCTTTATCCCACCATGGCGGAGATGGAATGCCTTTAGGGGAATTATTTTTTATGGGAAAAATATTATCAGCAACCTTTAATAATAATGCAGCTAGTGCTTCTGCACATAAATAATGGTCATTTCCATGTATATTAGGAAGGGATGATAAATTTTGATCTACTTGGTCCTTGTATAAAGACCAATTTGTATTGGAGTTAAGTTTATATTTAAGCCGAGGAGTATGGTTCATAGTATTTTTGTTAAAATTTGTTGTAAAGGTGATCAATATAGGGAAGTGGTCACTACCACAGCTGGAAGACAAAGTAGACCAATTTACTGCAGAAGACAAATTTGGAGTAGAGATACTTAGATCAGGAGCACTCAAGCCCTCATGAGGCTGAGTCCTACGAGTTGGTTCACCAGAGTTAAGTAAACATAAATTTTCATTGTCAATAATGTCTAAAATTCTTGAACCATAATGATTTGAACGGGAACTTCCCCAGGATACATGCTGTGCATTAAAATCTCCCATTATTAAATAAGGTTTAGGTATATCACGAAGAATATTTTCTACCTCATCAAAAATAGAGGTTGATGGGTGAGGAATATAAATAGATAAAAAACAAATACCATTTATACTTACAGCAATAATAGAAAAGTCACTACTATGTTGAGGGATTAGAACATGTTTGAAGGGAGTTGCATGGCTAATGAGAATGGCTACGCCTCCATAACCATCACTTCTGTCCTCCCTTATTGAAGAATAGCCAGATATTTTAAAATTAGAGTTAGGCTTAAGCCATGTCTCTTGAAGAGAGACTATAAAAGGACAAAATTTATTGATTAAATATATCAAGTCAGTTTTTTTACTATAAACACTACGGCAGTTCCACTGAATTGCTATGGATCTTCCGTCCATCTTTGTCATTCAAATTATTAGTAACCACATTCTTCATTAGGATGGCAGCGTTGGACGGTGAAGTTATATTATTATCATAATCATTCAGAGAGTTAATTAAAGTCAGAATTAGTTCTTTTAAAGATAAATTAGATAGGAAGCTGTTATTATTACTATTTATGAGGGCACATCCATTATCGGGAGAAGGACCGTCATAGTCTTTTATTAAAGAGTTATGGGCCTCACGGTCATAACCTTTTTCGAGTTGACGAGGAGTACTTGGTTTTTTAAAAATTGTTTTTTTATAAGATAGTGTGTCAGGTGATTTTTTGGAAGAAAAGGCAATTGGATTGGCGTTTGATCTAGAAGTGGGACTCGACATCAGTACGTCAGCGTAGGATTTAGACACAGGGGGATGTAATTTTAAGGCTTCAGCATAGGATATACATTTTTTAGCCATAGATTCCTTAATGGATTTTTGTCTAAGAAATTCAGGACATTTTCTGTTGTTAGCGAAATGAGATCCTGTACAGAGGCAACAATATCCATCTTCGGGATTCACAGAACAAGCCTCACCTGAATGGGCTTGACCACATTTATAGCACCTAGGAGTAGATCTGCATTGTGTTTTGATATGCCCATATCGACAGCAGTTAAAGCATTGGACAGTGGGGTAGATATAAAGGTCAACTGGGATGGAATTATAGCACACATAGATGCGGGGGGGTAAGAGTTGACCATCAAAGGTAACCACAACTGTTTCAATTGGAATAAATTCTGTTTTACTGTTTACTATGGTTTTTTTTCTGAGCCGTCTTACCTTTATTATTTTTCCACAGCCCAGAGGGACTGTGATGTTATTTATAATGTCTTCATCGGTCCATTCTGATGGTATGCCTCTAACCACTCCCATGCGGGTCACATTAAAAATAGGGACAAAGGCACGGTATTTATGGGATTTTAGAGTTTTGCTTGATATGAATGAGTTGGCCGCATCAAAATTAGAAAAAGATATACTGATTCTGTTTCGACCGATTTTTTTAACACTTCCGTCTATGATGTATTTGAAATTATTTTTTTTCAAGAAGAAGCCAAATCCAATGGAATTCATAAAGGGATTCTCATCAGGGGATGATTGTTCCCTCTGAACATGTATTACATAAGGGGCTGAATCCGTAGCTTGATAATAAATTCTGCCGGACTGGCGAGTGCCCTCCTGCACACCTATATTTGATGCATCGGATATTGGAACAGAAGGCTCCACTTCATTTATTAAACTCATATTTGGGTTTGAAGGATGGATTTCGCATTGACAATCTACATCGGTAATTTTTTCTGTTGTTGTTAACTTGTTTTGCCGCCTTTTTTTTTTATTGCAATGTTTGCAAATTTTTTTTGTTGATGTTCTACGGCGCTTTACACTTTTATTATTTAAAGAGCAATCTGTATCTCCTAATGATTCCTCAGTATCCATGCCCGAGTTATTATGTATAGTAACATAATTACTTACCTGGGGGACTGTGCCCCCAGGATCGTGCGGCTCGTTCATACACGAAGTAATAAATAAATAAAAACTTACCAATTAATCGCCAACAAAGATAAACTATATAATAATAATAATATATATACACTAATATTACAAACTAACTATATTTTACAACTTAACTGATCCAATATTTATAAGAAATTAATTTATAAAAAAGCAAGATCGGAAATAACAACCGGTCGATTTAACGTTTCCCGCGCTTTTTTCTTACCAAATTTAAGTACGTTAATTTAAAAATCGAATGTGAAATATTACGAAAACCTTTTTTTTTTATTAAAAAAAATAATAAGAAAATAGGTTTATATCTTTGACTATTTTTGGATTATTGAAATACTTTATTTTTTTGGTGTACTATATTTTTTTGTGACTTAGTTTAATAAATACTATATTTCGTCGAAGAAATGTTGGCAACCTAACTATTGAGAATAAAAGAAAACAATTACTTAGCCTCGGCGCTCTTGTCGAAGAAGGGGTGCGTGTATATGGGCCCGCCGGAGTCGTGCTTGCACGTCTCAAAGATGCGCGTCGCCACCGTGGGGTACAGCATCATGGCATCCTTTAGCAGCTTGTCCGGGTACGAGAAGTCATTGTCTGCGAAACAATGAGCCACATTCATTACGTCACGCGAATATAATGTTATTATTATTTTAAAAGAAAACTATTTAATCACTTTATATATTATTCATAATAGTTAGTCAGAGTTGGCCAAAGTAATAAATATTGCCCGTATCGCCTCCGCTTTATGAAGACTCCTTCTGAAATCCATACCAATGGATACTTCATATATTAATGATTAAACGTCTTTTTGACACTAATACCATATTAGTGGTCAGCCTTGGCGGTGGGTAAACGAACAAGGCTATCAACCATGGAATGATTATGCTTGTTACAATTGTGTGATTGTAAAATCTATTACTGACTTTTTTATATAAATCTTATTTTCTTGGGCTAACTGGGATAGTATATAATTTGTGACTTAAGCCTTGAACATTTATATTAGACATGGTAATTTAGCAAAATACTCTGTGTAGTGTGTACCTACCATCTATGAGGCGGGTTTCTAACAGAGATGTACGCGGCTAAGCTGTCAGCGAGATTAAAGCTAAGCCAACCAAATAACTGTTTCCACCAATAAAATTCTAAGCGTGGCGGATGGGTACTATGTGCTCTGAAGAAGCGTCACGAGGTAGTGGTGGTGGTATAAGGAAACCAGCCATTCATACCCCTCAATGCGTCCTTCATCGCACATTGCAGTTAAATACCTAATTTCTTGCTTCCACGAGAACATGTCTATGTTATGGACCAAGTGATAATTTTTCCCGGGCATTATGAAAAATTACCAATAGTAGATGTCAATTTGATAATAACTATTCAAATAATTACACTGTCCGGGCATTGTACATAACGTCCATCACCTATAGGGCAGAGTAATACAAAACATGTTTCATTCCTATTCTGTTTATTTCGACATCATCATCCTCCTAGCGTTATGTCCCGTGCCTAGTTCTTCTCTAAATCTTGGATCAAGGTCTACCATGATCCAGGATTTGTAGCTATGTAATATTAAAAAAATCTTCGTTTCTGCTGTAGTATCGCAGTTGTATCTTACACTCCTCCTCGCTTCGCTCGTCGACGTACCTTTTATTTTATTTTAACTAATACCTAATATTCTTTTAATTTACACTTATGGTTAAAAACTAAGTATATGAAAATAAATATTAGTATAAAACAAATGTATGATTATTGACAATATGAATTTCAATGGTCTCTGATAGGTTAATGTATCACGAGCTTGTTTCCTTCCTCGCACATTGTCCAATGTAGCTTTATTATCATATAGCCCAATAGTCACGTAGCATTATTCATAATGACCAGACAATGTGATAAATAATAAAGTTTATATAATAATTCATCAGTTGGCCCGATATAGCTAGCCATTATTCATGATGTCCTCATTAATCACTTTGTCCATAACATCTACACTAGATGACAAACGCGCGCAAGCTGTGTCGTACGCCGTGACCTCTACTCTGAACATAGCTATACTACTTACGCATCCCCACCAAAAAAACTTAGCTCGAATCCTTATCACGCGTCTAAAGCCTGCATCACTCTATTTAAAAAAAAATGTAGCTTTCTATATTCATTCTAAACTAAGGATATTATATACTTCATTAGTTACTAAGCTTAGCAAATCTGTAGTGCATAACAGTCTTAATAAGACGCAGCTTACTGCGCTGGCTCATAGAGTTAACTCAAAACTGCGCCATTAGCAAATGTTATGCGCTGCAAAAACTACATAGCATACGCTGTCTATGGGCCCGGATATTCTCAGGAAACAACGGCGCATAGGATCGGAACGGCACCCGCTCTTTGACTCGGTGTATATTTTACTGAGCGATAACCCAGGACGAACAGATATTTAGGCAGTTCAAGAAACCAGTTGCTTATTTGTGATTTTTGAACAACATATCTTCTTCTCTTATATATAAAAATAAATTGCTGTTCGTTAGTCTCGCTAAAACTGCAGAACGGCTAGACCGATTTGGATGATTTTAGTTTTAAAATATATGTGATCCTCCAGAGAAGGTTTGTACGGTAAGAAAATATGAAAACATTGCGAGGAAAATAATAAATGAAAATCCGAGAACGGGGCGCAACCATAGATTTAGAATTTTTTGACTACGCAAAAGATACATAAAGCGTGGGAGCGAGAAATCCTGCTGAAATACAAACCGCCCGAGAGAAAAAGAGACAGCGAATGAAGTACCTATATGTCAATGTTTTTGCGAGTAAGAGGCCTTAGCGTCCCGGTCTATTCTACGTCGCAGTGAAATTTGTGCATTTATGTATTAAACCTTGGATTATAATCGAGAATATTAAATGTGCAATTGAGGTGACTTGTTCTGTACGTGATTGTGAGGTTACACGACGGAATAATCCGAATAAATACACTTTTCACAGGTAAATACGATTTTATCATAAGATTTTTTCAAACCATATTTTGTCAAATTGTTGCTAGTAATCACTTTAGAAAAATATGTTTACAATAGTATATTGATTATAATTTATCTTTCTAAGTATACATCGTGATTATAAACAGAATTGGGGAAAATATTGTGTAAAATAGTAAATAGTTTGGTTACGCTAGTGCTTGACAAAGCGGTGACGTCACGAATATCGATAAAAACTTAATCGTCTTTTCGCGACATCATGACATGAATACAAAGTTATTTAGCCAAGTTATGTTAAAATATAATTATATTCACATTGGGAACTCATTATCTCGTTAAATTTGTTAGTTAAGTAACTGATAATTTTTCTAGGTTTCCAAGCAACCCAGCATTGTGTAAAAAGTGGATGCGGACTATAGACAGACCAGATTGGATTTCCAGTAAGAACTTCACTATCTGCAGCAAACATTTTGACGGCAAATGACGGCAGCAAAAAATTTGTTGCACTACATATTATTTTTAAATAACTAAATGACACCAAATTAAAAGTTGCTAATATATTATTTGTTTCATTTCATTTCATCAGTCAAAGCAAAAGTCATATCTTTTTGTCTTAGTATAAATCATAGAACATATTTCTATATTTTTAATTTTTTACACGCTGAATATACGAAGAATTTTACCATCTCATTGCTTATAGAACTGCTTAGAATGCGATTTATTACCGACTAATTCCAATTTACCTAATATATACAACTACTGATTTCAGTCAATGCCATAAATAATTAATCAAAAGTATAAAAAAGTGTTTTAAATACCTATATTATTAGTATACAACTGAATCAGTCGATAATGTGAAAGTGCGTCTTTGACAACACTATTTTTAACTCACACGTAGACGTCAACCAACACATGTTTACATTTATTTTGGTCATGTCTCCGAGCCGTCTTTGTGTATCTTGTACATCCTAAATCTATGGGCGCAACGAAGTGCGTCGGGACAGCTAGTTAATTCTAAAATTTTAAAGATGTCTTGTATTTGCCTAGTGTCTTCCAATTTAAAACTTAATATTTTTTATTTTCTGATTTTTTTTTCATTTCTTTTTAATTGAACAACCAGAGCTGTCATCGCAGCTATCTGACTAAATAAAACACAAAAAGTGGCTAGTCAAAGAAAAAATATGAAAACAAGAAGATTACTATATACTCATAACTTTTACATTTCGTGGTGCTGAAAATCAAATATTTCTAGTTTATAATAATTCAATTCGTGCAATACCACAAGTTAACAATTTACTAAGTTGCGTTTGAAATTTCTAGACTCATTTCATCTGGGGAAATATGTGATTCTAGTCATAAAAATACAAAACGTTTTTAAGTTAATTACATTGTTCTGGGCCTCACATGTCGTAAAAGGTTAATGGTGTATTAAATATTGGGCTTGTAACTGTCTTATGATGCTGCCTACTCATTTTAGAATTGATTTATTAATTACCAGCGGTGTCACCCGCGTTTATGGTTAATTTTATAAAGACTATTTACGACATACATGATTTCTATGTAACTTTAATCATTAAGGCTGCACACGCGACGGAAGCTTAAAAAATGGAGTAACTTCTCCCGTTTTCCCAACATTTCTCTTCACTACTCTGCTCCTATTGATTGTAGCGTGATGAAAAGTATACTATAACCTGCCCAGGAGTATGAAGAATAATTGTACCAAGTTTCGTTAAAATCCGTCGAGTAGTTTTTGTTTCTATAAGGAACATACAGACAGACAGACAAAAATTTTACTGATTGCATTTTTGGCATCAGTATCGATCACTAATCACCCCCTAATAGTTATTTTGAAAATATATTTCATGTACAGAATTGACCTCTCTACAGATTTATTATAAGTATAGATTAGGCACGTCAATTGGTCACATCCATCTATCGAATTAGCCGATGCGCGAAATTGCAATCAAATAGAGGTAAATGGATTATTAATGGTCCCTAAACGCCCGATTGCGTTAATACACCAGCAGCATGCATAAGCAATTAGCCTTTGATTAATTCTGGTTTTGATACATACGGCAATAATTGCATGGTTATTCCGCCAATGCCACAAACTCTTCCTGCTTCTGCGCCATAAAAGCCATTTTGATGTCCCTAATAGTACAAAGTCCCAACTTAGGTTGACTGACATGGACCGTACACGACATATAGGTATAGTAACCCTACACTTCTTGTTATCATAATTATGAAAACATATTCTTATTTAACTTAATAAAGCCTGTCAAATCTAAGTCAAATGACCAAATTGCAAAAGAGGAATGACCACAGATGGTATCGCTTAAAAGTGAATTGTGTCCCTAGCCTAGCCATTGTATGCCTCAAATTCCTACTTTTATTTAAAACAATTTTTGAACTTGTTATTACTCCTATATTTGTCCAGGTATTAATGAAATAAAAAAAACATATATATGACTATATTTCAATAGAAAACATGAAAGCAGTGTTGCTTTTTCAAACTGTTTGCTTTTTCAAATTGTTTTTTTTTTGTGCATTTGGATTGACAACCTATTTTTTAAATCCTCGAGGAACAAAATAAAATTTATAGGATAATTAGTTAAAAATAGTAAAAACTTAAACCAACGGGCCACAAATTTATCCTGTTATGATTAGATAACTTGGGCCCTCAATCCAGACGCGTGCGTAATGTGGCATATCCTAATTCTCAGAAAGTACTATCTCTGGGTTAATAGTATTTATTTAAGAATTTAGTTATGATATTCATAAATATTTTAAGAAATTATCAAATCTGTAGAATAAGCCATTACATAATTATGGCGGTTTATCTAGGGCCCTCAGTTGCTATTTAAACTAGACCAGCTTCAATTCCTAAGTTTGATGTAATCTAAATCTATTAAAAAAAGGAATTAAAACGAAATAGGTATATGCTATTTATTCCAATTTTCTGTGACGAATTTCAGTATGAGGAAATAAATTACGAAGTGATATTCTTTACTTTAACACAGTAATAAGAAATGTCGCAACAACAACAAAAATAGATCGTGACACAAGAACAGCGAAAAGAAAACGGCGTTAGTTTTTTGAGAAGTAACACATTGACATCTGTGGATCGATTTGGTGCAATGGGCGCGTGCTAGCTTTACTCTTATCGTGTTTGTTATTCATCACAAAACTGCCGTCAACACCAGGGAGTTATCAAAATAATAATAGCTGTATTTAAAATTGCTAAAATAAGCTTTGTTAGATTAAGGCACAAAATTCTTTATAGCGGTACTAAGTTTCATAGTCACTTGGTCATTCCCCTTTGTAAGACAAACTCTGGGACGCAACTAGCTCTACCAACTGTATTAATTACCCCGTATATCGCCAAAGGCGACTAATGGTGTATCAGTTTGTGATTATTTGGGAGATGAGGTCGCCACTTGTAAATTTTTCACATTTTTTCTTATAATCCGATCCAATTCGTTATTTGGTTAAGGTTGAGGGAGATTATTGCTCTTTGAAATAGAATAGAAATAGAAATATCTTAATTCATGTAGGCTCTACAAAAGCACTTATGAATAGTCATAATAATACAAAAAAAATATTCTACCGCCAGTTTCGGAACGTTGCTTCTACCGAGAAAAACCGGCAAGAAACTGGGTTTGTACTGTCTACCCCTTTGTGTAGTGCGTACGACGGTATTTATGTACCTAAAACAAATGAAAACTTGCCTTTGTTCCTCTTGGCCAGGTGGAACTGAGCCAACGCGTATGAGTATTGAAAGTTGAAGAGGTAGCCGGCGTCGCGCTCCTTGGACCAGTAGTCGATCGCGTCCACCAGCCACTTGTGTTCGCGCGCGCGCAGCGCCACCACGTCGATCACGTAAATCAACGCTAGCGGATCCGACGGGTCCATGTTCATCAGAAGCTTTATCAGCTCCAGGGCCGTGCGGTGGCAGGCCTTGTTCGTCAGTAAGTGCGCATACTTCATTATGGCCAGGAAAAATGGTCGATTTTCCATGTACTTGTACTCCAGACGAACAGATTGCTGCAAAAACATTTCACTCAATTAGTGTTTAGTGATATATGTATACCTACTTATATGACTCACTAACTTAACTTCACGCCACTTTCCTACCGATGGACCAAAAAAAATATTTTTAATAGATATGTCAATATGTACATACCTCAATTGAGGATAGTCCATACTTGATTGTGTTTGGTCAGATTTTTTATACACAATATAAAATATGACAGGGAAAGGACATCGAGAATTACTTACAAATGTTGGAAGTTGGAAGTCAACCGAAGAAAGTAAACGTTATAAGACTGGGCTAAACTGACAATATCAGTAGCGTGACTTCTATACAAACATTATATGCCATTCTTTATTTAATTTATATATATATGTTGGCTGATGTCATATACGATCTACCTTTTGACAAGTCATCAAAATTACATAGGTACTTATGGTAAAGTAGATTAGTGGCATCAAAAATCTATTCCAGAATACTTACATCAGTCAAATTGAACGCCGGATGAGCAACGTAGTGCAAGTACGATATGATCGTTTCCAGCAGATTGTTGGCTGCAGTATAGTCCTCCGCGCGTAGCATATAGTCAGCACTCTGTTAATAACAAATAAAAAGGCTTTTATGATGTCATATAGCTAGACAATTATCTATAAGGCATGTACGTAAATAAAATTGAAGTGCCTGTTTGAAACGGCTAAAACTTATTATTCTATTTTTACAAATCTTTATAACAATAAATTAGTTTAATTTGAATGATTTTGGATGACGGTCTGTTTGTTTGGGGTAATCTTTGAAACGGCTGATCCGATTTTGTCACGACTTTCATTGGAGCTAATGTTACAGCGAGGAACTTACTTTACTTCTCTTGTTTTAGAAAAATAATTAGAATTAGGAGAAAAAATTAAACTTCTTGATTGTTTAATTTCACGCGGACTAAGTCACGGACATGACCTAGTACTACATAAAATTTACAGTTGAAGGTGGTGAAGGACTTTCCCTGACCTTCCCTGACTCCCCAGTATGCAAACCATGCAGTAATTTTTATTTAAGCTTCTGACGTCGTATGTAAAGCACACAAGGAAACAAACAACAGGAATATAGTCTTAGACTATTAATTTCTGCTAATTAATAGTATTATATATAGTATTCCTGCTATATATATTTTTGGCTGTATGTGGTTTATGGAACTTATTGCTCCTTGGACTCTGGCTTTTTGGGGATAACAGGCGTGATGATATATTAATTGTGCATCTACAAAGGCCGGAGACTGGCATACATAAAACAATCAATGAGCTAAGATACCTCCAGTAAGGCCTCTACATGCAAAGCCTGGCGGGACTCTTCCAGCGCCACAGTGCCGTCTCGAACCAGCACGTCGATGAAGTTGTGATGCATCTTCTGATACTCCCTATTATGGTCGAAGGTAAAGTACGAGAGGCCATTCTCGCGACGGTCGAGCGACATCGACAGTCCTGCAAAAGATTCCATGTCAACAAAGACCATACATAAATCTATACAGATAAATAAGGTAGAACTGTTTAGCAACTGTTTGTAATTTCAAAGTAACAGCTTTCGACGGGACTCTCACTGACTAATAGCTGGTGTTGCAAGTAACTTGGGTTACTTTTATTTGTGGAAAATAATTAGGGTCCGTCCCATGTTGGTCTGGGACTTGGCCCATGTTAATCTAGGACAAAAAAAAAGAATGTACCAACTGTGGTTCTTGCCTAGCATGTCGTAAAAGGCGACTAATGGTTTACGGGCTTTTGGGTGTGTGATTAAGTAGGCGACGAGCTAGCCATTTGTCACTCCTTTTTCACAGCTTTCCACCCAACCCAGCCCACTGTCCCATGTTGGTCTGGGACTTAAAAATAAAATGCCAACTGTGGTTCTTGCCTAGCATGTCGTAAAAGGCGACTAATGGTATATCGGGTTTTGGGTGTGTGATTATGCAGGCGACAGGTTAGCCGCTTGTCACTGCTTTTTCACAATTTTCCATCTAACCCAGCCCGACTTTGTTTTTGGCTGGATGTGGTTAAAGGGGCATGCTGCCCCTTTGACTCTGCCTACCTCTTCGGGGATTATGGGCGTGATGTTATGTATGTATGTATGTAATTAGGGTCCCATAAGAAAGCGATTTTTTTTGTTATCAAATCTCACGTGGACGAAGTCGCGTGCAACAGCTATAAATAATAAAAGTAATATAAGGCTTTTCAAAATCATCTTTCGCTACTCGATAATTTGTATTCTCTAGATCAGTTACCCAAACAAATGCGTGTAGTATTTTCATGCATGCGTGCATCAGGTCGTCGAATGAGTAACATTTAGTACTTGAACTCCAGCTATATACACTTAGAACAACATATTCCGAAACCTTACTAAACCTAGCCCTAACTCGCCAGATTCCATGTAACCTTTATTATCGCCATACATAAAATCCGTAGTTAACAAAATAAATTCCAGCACTGTGAGAAGACTTTAAGTCAAAGTTTCAAAAGGGAAGTCAGTAGAATTCCCCAGTTTCACTGTAAACACGTTCTTAAAACTATGCGCGCATTTCTGCTAACCTCAATCCGAGTACAATTCGACAGCCGCCATTTGCAGAACGTACATTTAAGAAAAGAAAATCCGCATTTGTTGTTTTCAACTAACAAACTAAACTTCACGCCACTTTCCTAGCGAGGTAGGCAGAGAGAACTCAACGCCATAATGGCACAATCCTTATACACCTCACTTGATTCTTCAACATTATGATACTTTTCATGCAAGCTGTACAGTTTTTATGGCTCCTTTCCGCGGTTCCTACATCCTTCCACTTTCGCATTGTATTTCTGTTTAGTCAATCGGTTGTCATCCATTCTTTCCACAAGTCCGAACCACCGGAAGATGCTATGCTTCTTCTTACCTTGACACCCGACGCTGTACTTCTGACCGACTCTCTTTATTATATCATCATGCCGAATGCAGTCTGTGAGCGATACACTGCAGATTTTACGCAACCCACGCATCTCGACCGCGTTTATTCTACTTTCATGATCATTCAGTCATGCCCAACAGCGTAGGAAACAGCACCACATTGTGTATAGCCAGCTGGGCCTTCTGGCTTAAGAATTTAAGTTTTTCTAAAGCTCCATTCACCCTATTACCTGCATTCACTCTTCTGTCTATATCATGATTTATTAATATAAAGAAAACCTATATATAAACTCCATTTCACCTAAGATGAGTTCCGTGACACTTTGAATTTGAAGTTACTAGTTGTGCGTCCATACAACACCCATTCCTTTTTTTCAATTCGATTAAAATTCTAGGACAGTTAAATCGACTTTTTTATTTATATTATTTTAAATTCTGATTGAAATTAATATTTCCCAAAACTATGATAATTCATACTGGTATTGTTACCTAAATAATATGCAGATATATCTTTAAACGCGGGCGATTTGAAGTCACGGAATCAACCCAATAAGGAAGTTTTGTTTTTGTATGTGTCATAGGGGACACTTGTTTTCATTTAACCATGATGTGATAACCGCTTACAGTATTTTTTTTACATATAACTCGATGACAAGATGCCGCCGTATCGATTAATGATGTGATGAGAACAGTAGTGTCAATCTCCATGAGTAAGCTTTTCGATTTCCGTATTATGCAATTCATACAATAACTAACTAACTAACTAAACTTCACGCCACTTCCCTAGCGGGGTAGGCAGAGAGAACCGAATTCATTCAATTCATTCATTCCCCTATTTTGCAATTCATACAATAATTTGCAAAATTTAAATTAGTAACAAATTTAAAAAGAAAATTTATTAATCAGCTTTAAATTAATTAATGGAGATTATCAATTATACAATGATGTTAGCGTATAAAGTTAAATATGTTTGAAACCGAGTATTTTAATTCGTAGAAAGTACGATGCATGAAAAGGACTATTGACACCTGTCACGGGAATCATCCTATGTGAAACAGACTATAATAAAAACTGCTTGGTATCTTAACAAATATTATATAGCATTGCATTAATCATTTACAATAATCATATAGTAAAAATGGTATATAACACTATTAGTGACTATTTATAATTTTATTTCTCAAAATATCACTGTTATTCCCTATCCTTTTAAAAGCTCATGAAGCCAGTTAAGTATTTAATCTTCTATGTATCTCTATAAGCTGTTCTATACTTCACTCAATTAATTCGTATCATTTTTAATCTTTCATCTCCCATACTCTCTCTGCTGTTTATTTATAATGTGTTTTCATCCCTTCTTCATTACATGATTGTGGATGAAAGTTGTCCCAATGATCACCAAGTTGTGTCAGAACTTGGTGATCAATGAGACAACTTAATTGCTCCATATCATAAAAAAAAACAGTATTATTAATTGGGAGGATTAAGATGCTTTACTCCCATCTCTACAATGGAGCTAGTGGTAGGAATAGAAAGATAATACCAACCGGCAGTATGGTACTGTATATTCTCAGGTATAGTGATGATAGCAGCCCTCTTGTACTTCGCAACATTATGCGGCTTCCTAAAATATAAAATAAATAATGAAGCACACAATCCATAATTTAAAAGGGATGCAAGTTCAAAAATAGTTAAAAATGTCGACATAAAAGAATATCTATATGTGTACGGTATTTTTACTATACATATGTGTACCGATTGTCCCACGCAATCGGTGCCGCTTATGACAGTGGTTAGGGGACATTTTCTTTTATCCCAATTTAAATTTGAATTTGGTTGAATGTGGTATAAGGAGCTTTTCCTTTTTTATACTCGGCTTGCCCCTTCGGGGATTTCAGGCGTGACGTTACACGTATGTTATTAGGCCTTGTCCCCATTAGACTCACTAACTGTTTGCCTCAAGTTCGCTCCCCAATGTATTTTACTGTATATATTGTACTGCACGCAGTTTCCAGCTCTTCGCTTGCCAACTCATTCAGTAATGCCACGGCCACACTACAGCGTTATTGCAAAGATATGATTTTCTATCCTGCTCTACAAAAAGTCAGCCGCTCACTGAGAGCCTAATGGGGACAGAGCCTTAAGACTGAGATATTACTCACCTGCGGTTCTGGCCCATGGCTGAGGTTAACTCATTGTTGTAGTCAAGGTGCTTCGCCTGAACAGAAAGGAGCTTTTTGGACTGGTTAGGCTGCTTCTTCTTGGGAGACAGAGGCGGCGGCGGAGGTCCCAAGAGGGCATTCACTTCCAACACGGACTTGTCTATCTCATCCAACTATTTATACGTGGACAAAAATATTAAGATAACAAATAACTAAGTACCTACTACATTGATTACATAGAATTCTGGTTAAGCGATATAAGATCGAGTGTATAGTAAAAAATATTGTTATTTCTAACTTACAAGTACGTCATTGCGTAACAAATATAAAAAAAAATCAATCGAATTGAGAACCTCCTCATTTTTTTTGAAGTCGGTTAAAAATGATTGTATAAT
Organism: Glyphodes perspectalis; assembly: GCA_951394215.1. Lineage (NCBI taxonomy): Eukaryota > Metazoa > Arthropoda > Insecta > Lepidoptera > Crambidae > Glyphodes > Glyphodes perspectalis. The sequence goes on from OX596199.1 coordinate 14,512,996, forward strand.
GCACACTCTTAACTATGAAGCCCTAATGACAGCAATGATCTTTATTAAAGAGGTTTTCATAAAGATCGTTTACCTAAGTTAATCTCATAATAATCCACCAATGATTTCCTCTTACCTCAGCACCCCCCTCCGCATTATCTAGTTCAGCCTTATTCTTGCGTTGGTTCTTCTTGTTGTTCTTCTTTTTCTTCTTAGGCTTTTCCGGAGGGAGAGCGGCCGCCTCATCCCCTAGTCCTTCTACTTCGTCCTCCTCCTCTTCTTCTTCCTCATCCTCAGTAGCCTCCTGCTCTGACTCCGAATGGGAGCTCAATTTCAGCTATTCAAGAAAAATAGTGAATCAATATTGACGTTAAACAGTTTGTAAAACATTGGCATTAAAAATATAAAAACTTTTGGCCAAGTTAAATTACTATAAAGTTTAATACAAGAATGAAGAAATATAGAAAATGAATACAATGCAGAATATTAGGCTCTTCCCACTTTGGAGCACTTATTATGTCTATGTGTGACGTAAGTTGCGCGTCAAGTTGGAGCACCTGAAAAGCTTCAAAGTCTGGTCTTTTTTTTACTAGTACGTGGCTCATCCCTGTGAGGGAATTACAAGGAAAGAGAAAGAAAATAACGCAAAGCTTTATGTTTTAAATTAAAACTATAGAAAGTGATATGCTACACTGTCCTTCAAAATTTATCTAATTGATTATTCTTTTACTTCAACCAAAATTGGCCTTTTAACATAGGTTTTTAAAACTTCAAGTTGAGGACCACGACAAAGGAATCCATATTGATTGTTCTATAATATTAAACTCTATTTACATTTATCAATTGATAAACTTCATTAGCTAGCCAATTCGCCCATGCCTGCATTGCATCTTAAGACACATTTAATAAAGTGATGCATTGCTATTGTCACATTTGAGATAATCGCCCAGCAATATATGGTATAATTAAAACTTATTTTCAAACAGTACATTAGTAAATTCAGTGTTTTATAGATTCAGCGTTCGAACATGTAAAAGAAAGTCTCGAGACACGAACAGAACTATAAATGTTACGAGATTTTACGCAGCCGCATGTAATCGTCAATGTTAATCAGGACTATGCACTTTGATTTAACCGAGCCCTACCGTGGAACGCCGCACCAAACCGCGTCGCGGTACGAACCAAACTGCACTTAAACGAGCGAGAACGAGTAACGAAATTCATTTGTGAGTAACGCTTCGATCTATCGTGTCGGGCTGTTACCTCTTACTCGGTTTGTTACAGCGCTAGACAAATACAAAAGCAAAATGTAGAATAAGAGCCAGCAAATATAATAGATAAGTTTAAGGTAGATACCTATCATTGTTAATATATGATAACAATTACAACTGGAATATTCTTTACTTTACCATATTAACTGGCACCAAAAAAAAAAGGTATAACTTACCCCTTCGTAGATTAATTTTGTCTTCTTCGTATATAGAGGCTCGAATTCTTCATCGGAGTTTCCCTCTAGTGGTGGCAGGGTAGGGCTCGCGCCAAACATCTTACGCATATTGCGCAAAGACATGTTGGATAAACCTGTAAAAAAAAACTTTTTTTAAAACATAGCTTAAAATATTTAATACAGAATTGCTTGGAGAACCAACTACCTTATGCCAAATTTTAATAAAAAAAATATAACCGCCCAATTTCTTCTTTCTACAACCTGCAGTTATTGTGAAATTTAACAAATTATCAAAATTTAAATTTTATTTTTGGCTAAATGTGGTTAAAGGTGCCTGCTGTCCCTTTGACTCTGCCCACCCCTTCGGGGATTATGGGCGTGATGTTATATGTGTGTGCTAAAAGTAAAAAAAGCTGTCGAAAGCTAAGTCTACAATCACAACAATGTATAATATCAACTAACAATGAAAGCTTGGGCTTTACACACGCTGTAGTTACAAAACCCACGCAGTATCTTTTTACCTCCATTTTCAGATGTTCTCCATTTTCAGGTCCCTTTGATAAACTCAAAGGACCAGAATATTTCTAATAATAAATCAATGAGCTTATGCAAAATAGAATAAGGCAGCTGTAACTGCGAGCGCCAGTACCCCAAAAGACAAATCAGACTAGGCCAAACACAATAGAATTATATTAAAACACAATAGACTTTAAGTGCAGTAGTAGCCAGTACACTGGCCACCATTCATCTCAATAATACCAGGAAACTGGGCTTCATCTCAGACCAGAGCAGTTGTGAAGTCAAATCAAACGAGCACAAACACAATGGATACATTTACTTTAGTTATTCAGCAGACATGGACACTTTTCATCTCCATTTACAGGACGTTAGATTTCATCTAACATCAGAGCAGTTCTAGTGAAGACAAGTCAAACGAGCACTAACAAAATGGGGTCACTTAAGTTAGTCACATACCAAATGTGGCCACCATTTGCTTAGGCTTTAATTCACATTGCCATCTTCTTTATGCTTTCACTGCTTACTTGCTGTTTCTGTGGTACCAGACTGTTATATTCCTGCTCCATTTCTCCGTAATGATTCCGTAAATAAAAAAAAAAGCCTCATATTTCTTATGGCAATATCTGGAAGAGGTAAAAGCCTCTTCCAGATATTGCCATCTTTTTCTGTCTTAGGCCTTCCAAACCCAGTTATGTCCTGCCACTCCCACTATATGGCCAGTCCATCGTGCCAAAGGTAAACCTTTCCTTCGTTTTCCAATGGGACCTTTATAAGTTTCCACTTAGAATATCCATCTGTTGTCTTGGATCCATATTGGTAGTCAATTCAGCTCAAGAATGAATTTCAGTATTGATACTGATATTTTTAAGGTTTTTTATAAAGTATGATGAGTAATACCATTGATTATTTAGTTAGTTTGACCCTACAAAAATTAAGTTATAGTAGGTTTTGAATAGCAAATTTCCAAAGACAGTAAAGATTAGATCTTCGATCATAATGTAAAAGTTTTTATTTTTCTCAACCAAGCACAAATACTATGCATGATGAAATGTTCTCCACAAGCAGAAGCAACATTGTTTTACAGTTTGCAATCCTTTGAATCAGCCCAAATGTGCTGTTGTGTTGTTAATACCTTATAAAAAGGAGTTTTATAATATCGCTTGTATAATGTATGCACCAAATGCAACTTAAGAAATCCAAGGGTAATAGTGTCATCACTGTGAAGTAAAATTACAATAAATCTTTAAAATTTAGTTACTTAGTTGCCAATATCTCATTAAAATATGCTGATAACCTAACGCTGACATAAATAAACCATCATTATGAGTATACATTCTTTATCAAAAGCATATTATGAGTCATTACTCATAGTATGCTTTTGAACAAAATATAATTAAGTTAAAAATAAATTAACCCCTTAATCAGATTGCTCTCTCAGTGTCACATGTTATGTTTTTTACTTTCTTCTAATTAGAATGTTCCAAGAGACATATTACATATTACAGAACATTTAAATTCTTCTTGCACCAATGTACAGTAATTGTCCATGTGAATTTTAGATTCACACCACTGCACATTAAGTTTTTAGTGTCTTATTAGAGGGCAACTGATTTTTAAGTAATTTTGCACCAACACATCAACAATCATAAAGCTTTACACAAAATGCAAAATACACTTACAATTTCAACTTTTAATCATTATCTCAAAAAAATACCATTGTGCCATTTCCCAAACATAAATGTTTTTTTGTTCACTTTTCATAAAAATCTTTTTTTTGTTTACATTTTAACATTATGTATGTTCTAATAAACTCAAAGCCATCATGGGCTTTGCATTTTGCACTTGAGTTATCCATGTTAAAGGATTTTTACATAACAATTAATAATAAATAATTATTTATGAGTATCCTCTAATAATAATATTATTCTGTATTCACTTTTTGGATTTTATTCTTATGCCTGCCTAGTTACTGTTAAGCATATTAAGTTGATAAACATTTGATGACTTCTTCTCAGCTTCAACTTCACTATACAATACACAACTTGTGAACTTTTTTCAGCTGCATGTGTCCTCTTTTTGGCAGTTTTTTTCAGAAATCTGTCCATCTTGTTGTATCTGAATACAAATTACAGGAAGATGGCGATGCACAATATTATGCAATGACTTGCCATAAATTCAGGTTGAAAAGAAGGGATAAACCAGCTAGTATATACCAGCAAATTTCTGTTGAGGCTTTGCTTTCCTGTTCTTTCTCTAGTTGTTTCAGTTAACTGTTCCACTGGATGAAGGTGGGAGAGGACATGTGTGTGCGCCTGTGTTCGCAAGTACATTTGTGCACATTAATATTTTCCTGCGCATTGGACCATCTCTAAAGTAATGGACTCCGAGACACACCAACCTAAGTTATCCTCTTACCATTCAAGTAGTATTCTTGTATATCACATATTTTTATAAACAATATGAACATTAGAAATTTTCTCACAAGTACACAGGTTTCCTTTTTTCTTAGTATAGGTGCATATTGAGTACCCTGTTGGGTAAAGCGATTAGACTCAATATGCAACAGACTCTTCAAATGTGCTAGGTAACCACCTAGCACGTTTGAAGAGCCTGTTGCTTCTAACAAGAATAATATATCGGCATTCAGCAGTAAAAAAACTTGTAAATGCTTTTGACAAAATTTATAAAAGGAAGAAAAACTGCCTTGTGAAAAATGTTGTATGGATCGGAATAGTACTGTTTATTGTTATTTATTTATGAATTGTTGTAATTAATGGTACATAATGGTAAGAATTCAAAAATCTTGTGGCTAAACTATCTGATGTGACTTACAAAACAAATAAAAATAAATAATCAAATGCGACTTCCGAGGTTTTCACTGCCAACGACGATATTTGGTCAGAGGGATGCTTAATATACGCAAATATACTTTAAACTAAAGAATGTTAATATGTACCTTAAATGCACAAGGGACAGCACAATAGTTGTTCTAAAATCGAAATCACTAGAACGGATAAAGATATTCAATCCCAGTTCTCCCGAGCACTACGTCTATACAGCTATGTGTAAGAACAATGCCCGGGTTCTAGAAAGCTGAATTCCGAATAGGTACCATGGATCAATAACGCGTACTAACCCTAGGGCACGAACTCTCTAAGTAGGTACCTACAGTACCTATCGATATAAAACTTAACAGACACTGCACCGTTTTTCTATCACTTTGCTACACAAAAACAGCTGGTCTATGCATTAAGCAACGAAAATCAGTAGATTCATAATCCAAAATACCTTATTGAATTTGAGAATTAATTTATCGTCAGCAGCCGAACCAAACTAACCACCAACATAAATTACTCTATGCCAACCACCCTTTGATTAAATACAACTTTATTCAAAGCAACTACCAATGATGTGAATATTTTATGGTACCTACCTATATTCCTGGTTTGTAAAACAGCTTCGAATCTTCGATCAATCAATACATACAATACAGATAGAAAAGGGGATGAGGTAAGTCCGAAGCGGGGGAGGAGGCTTAGAACAAACCACAGATTAAAACATATAAGCAAACCCATTCATGATCCGACGCGGCACATAGACAGAGTTTACAACCGTCTATTTATTTGGCGAAGCAAAGATTCGTAATATAAAGGAAATTAATATATCATTTTATATTCTATAAATCAATGGAGATTATTAATTTATTTTTACAATGATTGCGTTTAATATTAAATATGTTTGAAACCGAATATTTTGATTCATAAAAAGTACAATGCATGAAAAGGAAAAAGTATTGACATCTGTCACGGGAGGAATCATCATTGATGTGAAGTGAAATAGACTGTAACACGAACTTAAAAATTATTTGCTTTGAAGTGACGTATGCAATTTAACGCAACTGACTGTGACCCGTAATAAATCCATTAATTCGTTTGATATCAGTCGTTCGTTAGTTCTCGCTTGAGCGTCCGTCGCTGTGGTGCCGTCTGAGAGACCGACTCTCAATTTTAAACCTGGGTTTTCATTAAATTTGGATGTAATTTTAGTGTGGATGAAAATGAATCTTTGGTTTTTACTTGTAATAATAGTTCCGTCTGTAGTAAAATGTGCTGTTGTTGTTAATGATGGGGATGTTGACGAGCAAGGACTTTATAGTAAGTCGGATCATGTCGTTATCCTAACGCAACGTAATTTTGAGAGGAAGATATATAATCAAAACCATGCAGCTGTGGTTCAATTCTATAATAGTTACTGCGGTCACTGTAGAGCATTTGCACCGAAATTTAAGTCAATGGCGACAGAAGTGGCACCATGGAAAAATATTCTTCAATTGAAAGTAATTGACTGCTCAGTAGAAGAAAATAACGAACTATGTAGAGAATTTGAAGTAATGGCGTACCCCTCTTTGCGTTATATTCATGAACACTATGTCAAAGCCAATGGCAATGTTGGTGAACGCATTCAAATGACTGATACTGCTGATAAACTTAAAGGACAAATTATTGCTAAAATGCAAACCGAGGAAGCACTGGGAAGGCTGCTGTTTGCACCAAAATTATCCATTGCATCCTATGCTTCTTATGCTGCTGCCCTGAATGATGTGACTAGCAGTATTATTTATACATTCTTAGTTTTTGAGCATGAAAATTCTACTGTTGGATCAGAACTAGCATTAGATCTAAATGATTATCGTAATATTAGAGTGAAACGGGTATATGATACTAGCGAATTATCCGAGGTGTCAGGTATAAGTCACTTTCCTGGCCTTGTTGCTGTCAGTTCAAGGTTGGATCCCACTCCTCTCACTCCAAAAAATCCAACTAAACAAAACCTACTGAAAGCCATCAATACATTCTTAAAGTCTAAGAATTATGATTTTCCTATTCGTGATGTAAGTGATCAAGACAATCACCATAGTGAAGATAATGATGGGAAGTTAACAACATCAAGTTCAGATGCAGTGTACTACAGTGACTTGGAGAAAACATTAAAGACTAGCTTGCACACAGAAATCACTAGACATAAAATTCTTAATGGTGAGCCTTTAACAGCATTGTTGGACTATTTAGATGTATTAAGGTCCATTTTTCCATTTAAAAGCAATAATCTAAAAGAGTACATTGAAGACTTGTATGCAACACTACATGCTCAAACTGAATGGAATGGAAATGATATTTATGAAATAGTAAAACGCTTAGAGACAGTACATGCACCTGTGTATATGACTCAATTGGAATACATTGGATGTAAAGGAAGCCAATCTAAGTATCGTGGTTATACTTGTGGTTTGTGGACATTATTCCATACATTGACTGTAAATGCTGCTCAGAAGCCTGGAGTAGAAGGGCCAAGAGTGTTGAGAGTAATGCACGGCTATGTGAAAAACTTCTTTGGTTGCACTACATGTTCCGAACATTTTCAAGCAATGGCATCGAGAAACAGATTGTTTGATGTAAAGGAAAATGACAAAGCTGTTCTTTGGTTGTGGATATCGCATAATGAAGTAAATTTAAGACTTGCAGGTGATATCACTGAAGATCCAGAGCATCCTAAAATACAGTTTCCAAGTGTAAGCAGATGTCCGGAGTGTAGATTAGCTCGAGGAGCTTGGAATCTGCCTGCAGTTTACGAGTATCTGCAAAATATGTATGGATCAGGAAGCATTCGAGATGCAAGGCGTGTGAGATCTGCAGCCACAGCACCAAGCCCCTTCTCCAACATGGATATTGGAATGTTAAGCCTCTTGTACATATTTTCTTTTATTATTTTAATCTTAGTCATTAAATATTTTCTAACAAAACGTCTTTACAGAAAACGTCATTATAAGCATGGACGGGGTAAAGTATGAGTGTTCATGGATCATAACAGTTTGTTCACATTAGTAAATCTTAATTCTATCTCTATGCCCTCTTTTCAGTCATCAATACATATAATAGTGGAAAAAAGGTAGATTAGGTATAAGTTTTAAAAAAAATATAGAATGTGGAGTTATTTATTGAGATCTGTATTGAAGATGCACATAATATGTGCATATTGTTGACCATTATCAATGTTTTATATAAATCATAATTTCCAAACATTATTATTTGTGTTATCATAAGTAGCTGCTTGAGAATCATGCATGATATTATATAAAAAGAAAGTCTTTAAATTGAAGACATGAAATTATGAGGGTGGTATGTTGCAAAAATTCTTATGTAGAGAATATTCTGCTCAAACTTCACTTAAACATTTTAAGATGTTTATAACATACTTAATATGCAAATGGATAAACAAAACATGGTTGTTTTAATATTTCTTAATGCAATGAAAAGAAAAAAATTGCAACTGGAACATAAAACCATTTTCAATCCATGTCTTCAATTACATATTTATATAATAATGTTTATGGAGATAATAACTTGTATAAATTAAATGAAAAAATTAAAGTATGAAATTGTATAACAAATTCCACATTTTGTATTTTTATTAATGTATTTTGTGAGTAATCTGGGAAAATCATATTACCACTAAGTCTTAGCATTTTAAGTTGTTTACTATTCATATCATATCATAACATAACAGACAATGCCTGTTGTCCTAATAATTGATTAACGAAATGGTTGCTTCTCATCCTTGTGTATTATAATTAGTGTTATAGCTCTATTATAACAGATCTTTCTTCTATTTATATTTATTATGTATCAATATACTCTATGTATTAATTTATTATTATACATATTTAAGAGCATATAAAATACAAAATTCGAATTTATTTTATCTGACTGCATATAATGCAATGCAATAAATATTTATTCTAGTGTGGAATTATTATTTTATTAGAGATGTATTAGGAAGCATCAAAGGGATAATTAGGGTAAGAGTGGAGGTGTCACTAAGTAGCACTAAACAGCTTCATAGGTTGTTGATTATATTCACTATTCGTAGCTTGACCATCACCCGATATCAACGTGCCTCCTGGGTCATTGGTGAGACCCAGTTTGAGAAAGCCTAACCGTTTTTTCGGTCCGGTTATTCAAATAATTTCTTAGATATATGTTTTCGGTGTTCCATTAATTAAAAATATGTCATTTATGGAATGATCTTCCTTTATGTTCATCTTTTCACTTTCATATAGTTTAAATTGACTTGAGCTACAAGTAATTTTTTGGCCCTGAATGGCTACAGTAGTATATAATATAGTGGATAAAAAATAAATAATAGTTTTTGGCGACATTCTTTTAAGATCCAAAATGAGATATATAATTTGCATAATATATTTCGCGTAGGATTATTAATATAATTATGTGGCAACCATTTTACTAATATTATTATTCACTTGCAACCATGGTATTAATAAATAAGCCACAGTGCTATACAATTTAGGTCTTTCTCGGAGACATTTCATATTTTCATTTGGCATAGTTATATTACCCAAGAATATAGACGTGAGATAAAGTTTATAATTTTATACTATATTCCTATATGTACATATGTAATGAGACAAAAATACATAATATAAGAATAAACACTTGGTTCAGTTAGTAAACCATTCAAACCCTTTTAGAGTATGTGTGCCACATAGGTAGTAGTGGTACCTATGTAAGTATTTAATGTGGGTATTACTTATACAAGGAAACTTCCTTATGGAGGTCTAGAAACTTTCAATACCCTTTTGTTTCTTGCATTTAATACGCTTACGAGAATGCGCATATTCAATTTCCTCCGTAAGTACGCAACTCAATACATTATCTATTTTTTATGTTAATAATTAAATGTTAAATACTTATACTATACATTCATATACTTACATACTTTGTGCAACTAGTATCAGTAAATTATAAGTTGCGTACAGAACTCATCTCATATTTTGTTAAACCTAGGATTGTTGCACTATACTTTTTTTTTTCATTTAGATTTCTAATCGCAAAAAATCATATTCTACATTACTTATGTACTAGATGGGACAGCTATGTACTTATGACTTCCATTTATTAGAACTATATACTATAGTCACAATTACGTTAGGGATATTACTAATTTTAAATTGCATTGGGTACTGATACTTCTATAAAAAATTATATCTATTTTTAACCAGTTGAGAAATTGAGTTAGTAATATTAAAAATAAATGTTAAATGAAGTATCTAACAAAACCACAATTTATTGTAAGGAAAATCATGTCTCTCTGATACTGCCACAATAGTACGTAATTTAAATAAGAATGGTGCGCGAATATATAAATTGGTTAGGTAGCAGTATTTTTTTATTTAGATATAATAGTTCCGGGTGTGCCTAATTATGTCAACTTAAATTCTGGTGTTTTGACATCTCATTACATCAAATAAAGCTTTATTAAAATGTATTAAGGTGTTGTAGTATAATAAATAATTCCCGCAGATATACATCAGATACTTAGGTAATTCATATTCTTAGAAAGTTTTGAAAACGAAAATATCTGTTAATGTGACAAGAAAGACGATATACGATATACATGTTAATTACGCATTCTAATCATTACTCAAAACAGGGTCCACGTACTACATTGACTGGCTCGATGGCGCATTCGGTAGTGACCCTGCCCCATGCACCAAAAGTTGTGGGTTCGATATCCACCCAGGACAAACATGTCTGGGTGTTAATATCTAATATTTATTTAAGTATATATTTGTAATACATACCACTGTTGATTCTGATATCCGTAACACAAGTGCTTTGGCTACTTAGCTCGGAGTCAGATCAATGTATGTGGTGTCTTCAGATATTTATTTATTTACAAAAAAAAATCTCTAAGATCAAGATATTTCATTTCGTTACAGAGAATTCACATAACGTAACCACGCACTCTATGTATATATATGCGTTGGATAGGACCTACATTCCAATTTCTCATTTTAATTACAAGTGAAACTACGTATCTTTAAATAAAAATTGCATTAACGCTTAGGCCCATTGTGTATCCTCTTTACGTGGGTGTTCATATGGACGTCACAAATCAAACAAAATTATCACACCATTGTTTTGTGAATTGAAATTATGATGAGAGCATCTACAGAATATTTTTGCTACGTGTTCTATTTAGTATTTGTTTATCGTAGGTACAATGAAGGAATACATTTTAAGTGATCGAGGACATTCAATGAATAACAGCTGCAAAAATGCGTTTTATATCAGTGACGACTGCAGTTCGAAATTATCTTTGTAAGCAAATATCGTAGAAAATACGTTAATACTAGTTATTAATAAATAAATTTTTACCGAGCTTCAATTTGAGTGACCCAGTATAATGAATTGGTCAACTACTTATACGTTTTAGACTCCAAGGATCTGTGATTAGGTACCTATTATCACAGATTTTACAATTTTTTTTTCTCTTAGTTTTAACTTTATTTTGTATTTTGCTAAGCTAATAATTATTACTTATTAGCTTTTATAAAATATGAATATACTTAATATCTTTAGATTTGAATTTCTATTGATATAGAATGTTATAGAATGGGCAATGTTTCCGACACTGCATCTGCATATTTGATATTTTTTTATATTTCGCTGTGATATGAAATGCTACCTACCTAATCTGGTAAAACCGCAAGTAGACAGATATTGTATCCTCACGTGTAAAACCAACTGAACTATTTATAGATGCGTTTAAAAATGTATATTTTTTTTGCTGTGAGCGGCCGGTTTATGCTGCGTTGGGATTCACACACTGTAGAAAAAATACAGAACCCTAAACATTAACATTTGGTTATCTTTCATAAATTGAATTGTACCATTAACCGCAAACATTAATGGCTACCGCGTAGGTACTTTATTTTGTTCGTGTTCATTTAGCATCTTAAAAGTTGTGTCTTAAAGTTATTATTTCCTAGACAATGTAAAATCTGGTAGTTATCAAACGTTACCTACCTAAGTCTTTGTAAAATCATGTATCTATCTCAATTTGATTGATTCACATGGATTTTTTTTTCATTGGCACAGTGAACGGACGGACTTAGCAGATAATCCATCAGTATAATATAGATACGGCCAATTTAATACTTTGTTGATATCTGAATTTAGCCCCTAATTATGTTTATCAAGTAGTATAAATAATGTTACCGTTTCGTAAATTATTTTTGCTTATATGTTTCCACGTTAGCTACGCATCGCCACCACTTGCTTTCCGCGCATATCGCAGGCGATGATTAATTTCACTATAGGTATTATCGCACTATTTTAGAGTACGGCCATTTAAACAAATTAACGGGAATAGGTATCCTAGGAAACTTATAGACATTATTACCCATAACTATTAGTGTTAAGCTAATGTTAGTTACAAATGTAAGATAATAACAAAAATTTATTAGGAAATAGGTAGGTACTATCCATTAGTCACAACTTATATGATCTTATAATTCAAAGTATTTAACTGGAATAACCTAATATTTTAAAGATAAGATCCAAGTTTGTTAGAATTTTTAGGAATATTGTTATTGCCTGTTTTGTTAATTATTAATTATCTTAGGAAAAACATTTTACATCGTATCACTCCAAGCGGTACCTACGTCTATACCTATGGTACCAATTTACAAAGATAATAATTATGTAACCACACCGACTACCAATTGAAATATAACTCAGTCGTGTCTCGTTGTAGGTACTTAAGTGTCGTGACAGAAAATTACCGGACGGATGCATTCATTGTACCCCCTGTGTTAAGATACCTAGTCACTACTGCATCACCCTGTGCGTTGCTATAAATGTAACGCAGTAGTAACCTAGGTACCTATATCACTTTTATTCACGCCAAATCGCGAATTGCGTTCGTAATTTGTTGTATGACGTGTATGAGAGATTTAGTACCTACTCTATTTCATCTCTTATCATCATACGTCTTTGTTTTGACCGTATATAATTATGAAGCTACTAATTTATAAAAATTACATGTGCATAAACAATTTAAGAAACGTTTTGTTATGCCCTACGTTATATATCATATTGTTTAATAAATAAAGGCACTTTCATATTTTAATAGAAAATTAAAGACTGTATTTACTTACTTACCTAATAACTAAAACATTAAAATGTACATTAACGATTCAATTCTAAATACTTTCATGTTGCTGAACAGTAAATTGCTATCTGTTTTATACGTATCCTAGAAGTAATTAGTTACACACGTTGACACCTTTTTAATATACGTAAACCAATGTGTAACATTCCAGTGGCCTAAACTCATAATGTCATATTTTATATTGAATATATATATATATATATATATATATATATATATTTATAGTTAACGGAAATGTATTCATTTACTAGGAATTATATGAAATTCCGATATTGTACTAGTAAATGTATAAAACTAATGCTTCGTGTGAATAAAACAAGTTAGTACCTAAGTATACATATTTGTACATTAAATTAATTAATTTAAGTAGGTACTTATAAATGAAACATATCAATAAAGTCACTATAATATGTAAAAAAAAATTATACATAATTTATATTGAAATATTTATTGACTTTTCTATTATCTGAAGTAAAGTAAATGTGATCGCTAAAATTATACCTAATGTTACCGCAATAATACTAAAAAATAAATAAGACATTCCATAAGTACAACTTAAGTAATATATCAATTGTAAGTCGTTCAGAGACACGTATAGAAAAGGATAAATACGATGTATTAAAGTTTATTTTGTTGATTACATATATGTTGTTTCACTTGATGGTAACTTAATTTAATAACTTGTTGTTTTTATATTAGGACAGTTCTTCGCATCTGGGTGGAAAGTGGAGTCAATTAGGCTAAGGTCAGTCAGTTTTATTTGCCGTGGTGGTGGATTTTTGTAGATTTGTAGAGAAATTAGTATACCTACTCATCGGATATGTTTTATAATGTAATCTTACTAATATCATTTGTTATGGAATGTGTAGTTGAAAACGGGATGTGTTTACATTGTTTAATAATTAATTTGACTATTTACATGTCAGAAATAGCTATAATGTACATGCATACATTTTTAAAGTCATCATCGAATCATTGTGTTACTTAACGCCCTTAGATCTCTGTATGGAAAAAAAATATTATTTTTGCGTAACATGTATTTCTTCAGTATATATATTACAGTATACCTATTATGCAGACAAATATAGTACAATACGATATTTTAATAATACTAGACACATATTTTTCGCTTTATCAAATTAACAAAAAATCACAAAGTTAAAGAGCATCAAAGTTTTGGAGTGGGGCTTGCGACGTCCCTATTTAATAAAAATTCACGAATGTGTGACGTCACGCTCAACTTGAATGCATTGTATCTTCGTCAATGTTTTTTTGATAAATAAATAATTGTTCAATAATTATTTATAATCTGACGGACTAAACAGATTTTTTTAGCCATCTTGCCTACTTATACTTTTATTATTATTTATCAATATTCTTTGAAAAAGCTTAAATAAAAATTAGCACCGATATTTTAAGAAAGATGAACATTTTTATGCACATTAATCACCTGTTATAATTACAAGTGTTATTCGGCTCAGTAGTGGTAGGAGGTGCCTATTTATATGCATGAATAAACTCGCTGTAAATAGGAAGGTAGGTACTAACACTACTGGATTCCAATCATTTGATATAATATGAGGTTGTCGTAAATTCTGGGACCTTAGACTATTATAAAATAGTATTAATATTATTATTTATATATTTTTCATAATATAAAAATAGGGTGGGTAGATATTGAAATTTAGGTGCTATTAATCTAGTCGGAAAAAATATTTCAATCTTTCATTTCTATTGATGCCAATTAGGTACTAAAATTAACTTCGAGAAAACATTGTTAGTATTGGTGATATATAAATATATAACTATGTAGGTATTTATGTAAAGAGGTAATTTAATAAACAGCCTTTTTCTTTGTACATAAACTGTACTTAATGTCAAATCTACGCGATTCAGATAATTTCAGTACTAACTTCTCAGTGCGATTGTAAATCAATTTGACAAATTAAGCATTTTTTTAACTGGATTATTCACAATTACTCGTCCGGGCTGCGATTTCTTCGTACTGGGCAGATGTGCCTGTAGTGAAGCTTAAAAATGAAGTCCGTTTCACGTAAGATGATTCCTGAGTTAGGTGTCAATACTCCATTTCATGCATCGTACTTACTTTCTACGAATTAAAATATTCAGTTTCATACATATCATTTAATTTTAAATTTTATACGCTAACATTATTGATAAAAATAATTAATAATCTCCATTTATTAACGTAAACTTATTAATTTTCTTCTTACATTTATTACTAATTTAAATTTAGTAAAAATAACGTACATATGAATTGCATACTACGAGAATCGGAAAGTTTACTCATAGTGTGACATTACTATTTACATCACATCATTAATCGATAATATGGCGGGCATCGAGTTAGAATATTTTACTAAAGATATTTCCTAAGCGTAGGTACATTTCAACCGAAAGTGTTCCGAACCTAGTGACACTTCCCTTATCTGCATTGTTTACGTGAGAATACCAATATTTAAAAAAAATCAGAATTTGAAACATTTTTTATTAAAAATAAAAAAAAAACAAAAAGTCGATTTAAATGCTCTTAACTTTTTATCGAATTGAAAAAAAATCGAATGGCTGTAATGGATGCTGCTTAACTATTAGCGTCAAATTCAAAGTGTAACGGAACTCTTCTTCGGTGAAATGGACTATAGGTTGTATTGTAATGACAACAATTTTTTCATGAATCGACAAAAAATCAAATCATAAATAATTGTATCGTAAAACTATTTATTTTCAAAATTATATGATAAATCATTTAAATTCCTTTCAGTATTCAACAGTCCGCTGCCGTTACATACTCAAACCGCTTTTAGAATAAACCCATAGAATGTGCTCAAAAAGAAATATATAGCATAGTATGTTTTAAAACCTTACGTAAGAAGGGGAAGGTGGTGTCAGCGAAATCTTATTTGATCTTACATGAGAGATACTCGATTCAAATCTGCCCAAAATCTTTCTCACGCAAATAACGAATTAGCCTTCCGATGACCCTATAAAATGAGGTTTCTATCGATTATAGCCCGGCTTACTTATAAAAAAGATATAAACATAAACATGACGTTCATAGGATTGAAACAAACACTTTTAACGTCAATTCAACAAGAAAATCAACTATTAATATGGATCTACCACTTCTACCGAAGAAACCGCCAAGAAACTGGGTACCTAGATATGTACTCTTTTCAACATCTTTTACAAACGTGTATAGATCTTAATTGCCTTTGAACAATGTTATGAAGTCGGGTTGTCAGACACCAAAATATAAAATAAAAATGTTTACTAAATTAAAGCATAAATTAACCAGACCAGAGCAGACCAGTCTCCCAAGGTGACACCTGTTCCCAAGCATGACGTATGTGTCAGCCATCGCTTCACTCAACCATATTTTAGGGAATGTAACGCCCCGCCACATTACGACATCACCCCATCGACGTTGTAGTGAGCATGACTACTCAAGCTTGGCGGGAAAAAAAAATAAACAGATAATTGTATTTAACAAACCAACCGTAGGACATAGCTCAAAAGTCCTATTGAATTGTATTGAAGTTATATACCTAACTTAATTGATAATAAACATAAAAATAATTAAATATTTAATTAACAATATTACATGTTAATGAGCTATGTGATGTGAAATTGTTGAAATAATAACCAATAACAATTAAAACTGGGAGAGCTAATTAATTGGTTAGCCATAGGCAGATCATAGGCTCTTGTCATATATAATCTTCAACTATATAATAACCCTTTTTCATGAGGAACTCTAATGTGCAGCCTAAACTTGTGCTTATGTAGTTAATTTAATTGTGATTATTAAACATTTTTATACTCTGTCCGACAAATGAATTATTAATTTTACTTAGCTTAGGGCTTTGAACAGCTAGTTTGTCTTTGTTTCTAATGTTGAAGTTATGAGTATCAGATTTTTTAAGGAGAGAATCCCTATTTTATTATACATACATTAAACAATCAAGAATGTATTGTAAAGCAACAGTAAGAATGTTGATCTCCTCAAATAACTCTTTGAGTGAGTCACGTGATCCATGTCGGTAGATTATGGCTCTTTTTTGTAATGTAAAAATAGTCTGGATATCAGCAGCTGATCCCCACAATAGCAGACCATATGACATAATGCTATGGAAATAGCTAAAATAAACTAATCTGTGTTTCAACATCAGTGAGATTTCTTATCTTTCTTACTGCTTACGCAGCCGCGCTAAGTCTCCCTCTGCTAGGGCAGAAATTTAAGGAGACCATTGTAATTTTGCGTCTGAAGTGATGCCAAGAAATACTGTTTGGTTGATGGCATCAATAGGCTCATCGTTCATTTTAATTATTGTATTGACCTGTCTAACAATGGGCATTGAGAATTTAACACATTTGGTTTTCTTTGCATTATGCATGAAGTTATTCGCTGAAAACTAATTAATAACTTGGCTGTGTGTTATTCACATCGTCAAAATAACTTTTTTGCCTATTATTTAAAAAATTAAGGATGTGTCATCAGTAAATAACACTTCGTCACACAAGTCTCTTGTAAAAAATGGAGGTCATTTATGTATACTTTCTACCTACCTAAACTTCACGCCACTAAAAAGAGAAAAGGTTCCAATATTTAGCCTTGGGGCAAACCCATAACAAGAGGCGTGCCCGGAGAATATGTACCATTTACCATTTGCATCCAGCTTTTCCTCTTATGCATCTAATAAGAGCTACTCCTGCATCAGTAGTGGATTTGCCTTTAGTAAATCCATACTGATTTTTGCGCATTAAATTATTGATTTGTAATTGACAAGCTATTTGATTAAGAAGGACTTTTTAAAAATCTTACTGTATGCTGGTTATATTGATATGGGCCTGAAGTTAGTTGGGTCACTCTTGTCACCTGTTTAAAGAGAGGTATTATTGTACTATCCTTCTACTATATTTATATACTATAATTAGAGGGTCAGTAGCATTTGATTTATTATCATAAAATTTTAAAAAGGATTCGTCTACTCTTATATATTCCTGTTGTTGCCCATTGCAGTCATTAAAATTCAATTTAAAGCTATGGATTTTAATGTTTCTTTTGTAAACATGCTCCTTTTCAATTGTATGAAACAATTTACTATACAAGTTGTTAACGTCACTATCTGATTTTTAGCTCATTAAAGTTAACTTATTGCTAATATTGGTCTTAAATTTTTCTATACGACTGTGAGTAATAGGTCTGCAAACAAAGCTCAATGGTTAAGGGACACACTGACGCACGAAACTAGCTAGCTGACGGCTTGAGCGTTTTGAGTTTATAAAATTAACTATGGATTTACTAACTTTACCACCATTACAGAAAATATTATCTATGCATGTAAGTAGTTGAGGTGGGAGTGATACGTGTAAGTTCGATAAATAGGTGGTACTTATAAATTAAATGAATTGAAAAAATTTACGAACCTAGTGGAGTTTTGGGAATTATCTAAAGAATTTAGTATGTTAAAACTTCACACAGAACTATTTTCTTTCTTGACATAGAGTTTTTTTCTTAAGATCTCTTCCATAGTCGATTCAAATAACATATAGTCAGCAGATAATGGTTCGTATACACAGACGACAATATAGTCTTCAGCCTCTGCACAAGCAAGCTCAATCGTTCTTTTTATAGAGAGTGACACAACACCACTTCTTTCCTTAAATTTAAACGAGTTTTTTAACAATATTAGTCATACGCCTCTGATAGCAGAGGACCTTGTGAAATAACTAACGACATTAACCTTTTCAATAGGTACCTACTAAGAATTAACTCATGCTGTCTCAGCCACTGTTTAGTGAAACATAGCACATGGACATATTTCCAGTTCTAGTTCCCTGTCGGAAAGACCCTATATATTTTGATAAATGAAGTTAAGACTTTTGGGTATATCCTTTGTCTCTAAAGTGATAGATTTTACCTCTATTATCTTAGACTTACATTAAATTTATTTGGAACGAGTTCCAATGTCTTAAAAATAAAATCAATATTTTTAAGACGTTGGTAGCTATCAAAGTAGCCAATTTTATTTTAATTTTATTTGGTAAATAAAAAGTATTTCCTGTCGAAAAGAATTAAGATACTCATCAATATAATTATATGTAGTTAAAATCACATTATTTATTAAAACCATCAAATACGAGTAAGTCTTTTTATTTATTTATTTATTTATTAGGACAACCAACAAGATAAACACTAAAACAACTTGTTTCATGTACTTATCATAATATCCCAATTTTTTAGCCTTCCTTTGAATTTTTGAAACCCATGTTTCATGCAAGACTCGTCTTGAAAATATCGATCACAAAAAAAAAAAATACTCTGATGCAGGCGTTCATAAGTTATGCGCGTACCTATCTACATACATTTGGCGATTTTTATTTAAACTAACTAACTAAACTTCACGCCACTTCCCTAGCGATGTGCATGTAGATTGAGTGATCCTCTTAAATTTTAACAAAAATCGAGTAAGATTTAGTTAAAAATAGTTAAAACATTACGGCGAAGTTAAAAATTTGTTAAACCTAAGAAAAAAATGATATGGTCAATAAAGGCAGGGTAGGCAGAGGGAACCGAACGCAATATGGCACGATCCTTACATGATTTTTATTTATTTATATAGATTTATGGTATCAAATGGGATACATGTAATAATACATAATCATGTAGATAAAATAAAATTAAATCAACACGTTTCACGAAATACTTGTTTCACGTAGGTAGTTTATTTTATGCAATGAGGTGTTTACATAATTATTTTTCTTTATTTCTTTATATCTCCCACCATTCACACTCCACCTTTTACAGACGTACTTAATGCATGATATGAAAAAAAAAAACTATTTATCTAACTGGGTGATCAACATACATTCGCCGTTAAGTATATCAAACATAAGCACATACATACACAATATATTACAATTATGTTTTAAAATTATCTAATACATCTGTCAATGTCTGCTAATATTGCATTGCGCCTTTTATTCAGACACATTATTAGGTATAAACGTTGCTTATTACGTAGGTAAAAACGTTGCTTATTACCAACTTACATGTGCACTTCAAAATAATAATTTTACAAACCATTACCTATATTTGAACCCTTTTTAAAAGTTTATTTTTGAGAAGTCGTGTAATAATGACGTTGGTAATTTGGTATGGTAAAAGCGACTCTAATTGACTTTACGAAGCAATTTTGAACTACAAATTTCATATGAACTTCGTGGGAAGTGAAGGATAATGGAGGCTTTTCGGGGCCATACCTACACCACACTTACCCTATGAAACGAACCCTATCAAGTTTATGATTCGAATGAATAAATTGGCGCTGGCATGCTCGATGGGCATTCGGTAGTGACCCTGCCCCATGCGCCAAGAGTTGTGGGTTCGATCCCCACCCAGGACAAATATTCGTATGATGAATACTTGTGTTTGTTCTGTGTTTGGGTGTTAATATCCAATATTTAAGTATATATTCGTAATACCACTGTTGTTTCTGATATCCGTAACACAAGTGCTTAAGCTACTTACCTCGGAGTCAGATCAATGTATGTGATGTAGTCCGATATTTATGTTATCCGGAGCTCCTGCTGTGCTGACGCCTGTGTGTGCCGAACACTTGGCACATAATATTGTTTCTTACGCTAATTTTTGTGTTTCTACTTAATTAAAATACCATTAACTAACCCTCTTATTTATAAAGTGATTAGTAATGCTGTTACTTCATTTTATATAGTTATTTGAAAGACATACATTTTTGTAATTTCGATAATATAAGATATATAAGATATAAGATATATTTCGATAATTAATAGGCGAGTCATATTTCAACGGGTACTATGAATTATTAGATATGTCTTATACAAGGTTATTTTTAGTATACCTATACGAAAACCGAAACACGGGTCAAATATTTAAATGTTTATTCAAAATTCACGATGTTACATGCCTTGTATTTTCTCTCGTTTTTGCGCATGGAAACCCTACAGCGTGCGTGTGGCTTGCTTCAGCCGAGTTGTAGGTATCACGGGACAAATGATGCGTACGCGCGTGCCCGTTTTTAGTAGGGTTTACCATAGTTCAGGTTTTGTAAACATTATATGGACAAAATACAACATATTGATTCTATTAACGATTCTATATAAACAGTTTTTAAGTTTCGTTTATACTAATAAGTAGGTAATATTGTTGTATGCCTAAATGTATAATAAATGTTCTTCAGATTTTTTAAATATGCTTGTTTTTTATTACAGGTACATGGGTTAGAGAATCCGGCGTAGGTGCTACACCCACATATTAAATTGTAATTGTAACGATATGAAGATCCATCGATGAATAGGTGCTTCATAAAAATACTTCATAATGTACTCAATAATTTGAACGGTAGTTTAATATGATTTATGTAGGTAGGTCATGAATATTTTTTACCAGAAAAAGATAATATAGATGGATTTTAAGTTGTAATCTTCCAGAGTAATCATGATAAGCCTACCTATAAGGAAATGATGCAAGCATTGATATAAAATCCTAAGATGCACATAACATCACCATCAATATAAGAATTGTATGCAAATTCAGCTCTGCACGCAGGACATATCCTGTATTTATTTACGCATATGCTTGACAATAGCACTCTAAGTCGGCTTATTGACACTGAATTAATGATGCACAATTTTGATCGCAGCACTTTTCCTCGAGTAGGTACCCAATTTTTCATTACCTACGCTGATTTTTTACCTTGTTTTTTTATATCAATGTATGCAACCTTTACAGTAACTAGAAAAATATTATGTTATGATGATATTATGTAATTAAATGGTGACTTTAGGAATCCTGTACCATTATTAGTGATAAGCATGCTTTTGTTTGTCTCATGACTTAATACGTGACATGTATGCATTTCTTGTACCTACTCCTGATATTTAATAACTTTAGCATGTACCGACAGTGATCAAAAATCAATAGATAAAAACAGAAATACACCATTTTTATTACTACATTGTTTAACATCTTATTATTATTTTATTTTTAATTATGGTTTGACCAACTATTCGAGGGACTGGCAGGCTCTGGCCTTGGAAAGGCAGCGTTGGAAAGTCATGGGGGAGACCTTTTCCCAGCAGTGGGACAGTAAAGGTTAAAAAAAAAGTAAGATTTAACGAACTTACATGTAAGTAAGTACGTGCACCAAAGTGATGGGCTGCAGATGTAGCTGCATGTCTGCGTGTAGCTGCATGCGCACTATAGCAAATTAACGTCAATACCATTGTGGCGAAGCGTCTCTTTGATCCATTGACTTTAGTCTGAGGATCTACAGGTTTCTATGGTTTTCAAAGAGTTATAAAGAGGGAATCAATCGATCAACATCTTTAGGAAAAGAGCATGTTTTCTCTTTACACTAGTCAATCAGGTTTTACAGGACGTATTACTGGTCTTTTCACGAAAAAAGATAGCGCCAAAACTGCTGCAAGCCTCCTTTACGAGTTATTTTTATTAAGTTAGGTACATATTTTAATTGTAACTTTAGTAGCAGCTGGCAGTCCAAAAGAGGGATAAAAGTGAAAAGTTTTTAGAAATATTTTCAAGAGACAGTGTTTCATGGGATAAAGCTGGCTTAGATGATTAGGTACTATTAAGGTTCCCCATGTAATTGAATACTTCGGTAAGGAAGGACGTAAACGAAATATGCCTTTAAAAATACCTCTTGACTCTGTCGTCTTCTTCTAAGTCATTACCAATTAATAATGCTAGAGCAGAGCTACATGGATTTAAAGTTCAATATTGTGCTTCCTGACTCTCTCTTACTTATAAATGCAATTGAGAAAATAAATAATTTGTAAGACTAAAGCATTGTACCTATAGATCAAAAATATTTAGATTACAAAACTTTTACCAACGTTGTAATTAAACGTCATATTGTTTCCAAGAATTTATAGATATTGATGCCATCACATGGAAGGGTATCGCCGGTCACCTAAGTAAAATCCAACACGAATTAGTAAAAATCAATGTTTATTCATAAAATATAACGCAAACATAACTACAACCATTATTATAGTATAATTACAACCTAAGACATAAATACTCATTAAAAATATGGCACCATAAACATTTATAAAAAAAGTGTCTGACCGCCATTGCCCGACATGGAGGGTAATGCCGGATAACAAGATGACAATACCGGTCAAGCTTTATAGCTACATACATAAATCGCATACATAATCTTCGGCCGATTCACAGTCCGAGCAGTCAGCATGAGCCCAAAGCCCACACTGAACACACCTGTATCAAAGTTCATTGTCCTGGCCATTATCGTTTATTATCTCCTTTATTCTTTCTTTTTTTGTCTTGTTGCTCTTCTCTCTTCTTTTTCTTTTAACGCTTCTTTATTAGGAGTGATAGTAAAGACTTTTGCTTGCTGTTTTCGAGAAGCTTCCAGAACTTATTTACGTCTAAAAAATAGCATCTACTTGTATACGTGACTTGAGGGTAATACCGGTAAGAGGTGACCGGCACTTTTTAAGGTAATAATAATTTCAAGCAAAACTTGTCGCAAATTGCTTGAAATCTACAATGAAATAGACAGGCAGATAAATTATTGGCAGCAATTATTTATTATAGACATTAAATTAAATCGGAATATTATAATACTTACCTCTTAGGTTCTGCGGCCAAAAAGTTAGTTCTCAGCTCCCCGCTCAGCGCTCAGTTGTGGGTCGGAACTGAGCGCTGAGCGGGGCCGTGGTGCCTTGGAGCGGGGGAATAATCACGCCACCCTTTAAGCATGTGTGAGTGCGCGTAAACAAAGTATTTTATTATATGATAGTTTGGTGACCGGTATTGTCACCTGACCGGGAATATTAGCTCTTACCCTAGTTATTGCTGACGGAGGTAGATCAGGTACATATCTTAACCACGCCGTCTTATCTAAAGCTGCTTGCGAAAACTGCCTCACTTACAAAAATGTTATAAAAAGTTTGTTAATATCAAATTAGCTGAAATAGTGAGGATATTTTCTCATCTGTTGGGTCTTAAATGTTGATTTACAATTAGCTTGCCGGAGGTACGCACACCAATTACTCGACAGTGGAACTTATACTGATACTTCTTTTTACCACCCTTTTATTAGCTGGGGCTGTATGTATGTATGTATGGTATGTATGTAATGGAATCTTTGAGCATAATTTTCACCAATTTCCAGAAGTTTGATAAATTTGAAACTTTACACACGTATCAAGGTGCGATGACAATGCATTAATTTGATAACAGTTTCCCATTATCCTTATTAGGACCGCCAGGATTAATATTAATAAAATATTTCTTCGGTAAGGGAGTAAGAGAGATAGAGCAAGCGCGCGATCTGCGCGTGCCTGCAGTTTCGGTTTAGACGAAATGACTAGATTACGAAATAGTTCGTAAGGTATTTCAATACTATCACAATATGTCCGAAAATAATTAATTGAAAAATCGAACTAAAAAATTAAAAATAAATTATAGTTTAAAAGAACAAAAAAAGCACGCTTTATTATATTGTATAATTTTTAATCACAAAGAGTTTATATTACAGTAGTAAAAGATCGAACAATCAATCATAATTAATTACTTCAAAATAAAATTATAATAAAATTTAAGTTATTAAGATAATAATTTAATTCAGAGTAAAAAACGTCGGGTGCATGATATATCAAGTGTAACAATTATTCTACTTGCAACTATCTTTGTGCGGAGAGACATGAAAACATAGTAAAAAGTTATGAAAATATAGTAAAATGCACCCCACGTTTTTTACTCTAAATTTAATTATTCTCTAAATAACTTAAATATTATTATAATTTTATTTTGAAGTAATTAAGTAATTATGATTGATTGTTCGATCTTCTACTACTATAAAACTCTTTGTTTAAACATTTATTTACAAATTTTCCTTTGACCTAATATGTATGTAAAGTAGGTAAATATCCTTTGTATATTGAGTATCTACTAATATGATAAAGAGGAAAGATTTGATTGTTTCTTTTTGTAGGTACTTTCCATTGTAAAAGCTCCGAAACTACTGGACCGATTTAAACCGCTTTCACCAACGGAAAGCTATTCATCACCGAGTAACATCGGCTTTATTTTATTCCCGTATTCCCACGGGAACGGGAACTACGTGGGCGACCACGGGGCGCTGCTAGTTGAGTATAAAGGTCTTATCGATGTTATTATGAGATTAGACTCTTCAATCGCATTAGTTCCATTGTTTAGTCCCATGATGGTACTACGGTACGGTACGGTATGTAGTGCTGTAAATGTATGCGACAATATTAATGTCCGTAATGTTTATCTAATAATTAATAAGTAATCAAATGTATAGGAGGTATTTCTGAAGTTGAATGCTTATTTTTACCTATTGATACAATTGAGAATTCTAATTTAAGTATTCGCAGTAGTTCCATTATTTCATCTTCACGTATAAATAGTACCTACTAATGAGAAAAAAATCGCAGTAGTACCATCATGGGATTAGGCAATGGAACTAATGCGATTACGACGATTAAACACGGATATCAGTTCAAATAAAATATCTAGTTCAATCTGCAAGTTTATTGAATATACATTAATAAAAACCACGTCAATACACATACAATGATGAAATGGAAAACTTGTGAATCACACAGAACAAAATTTTTTTATCATTGTGCCACTTTCAGTGCATCAATCTCTCTTCATAGGCTATTGCGACTATCCCGTGAACATAGACTGTATGAATAGTTATTATAATACCAGCAATGCTTCATAAATACATCAAATAATTACAGGCTTCCAGCACTTTCTGTAGGAAAATATCAAATAGATTTAAAAACTCAAAATTTTACAGCCACAACATAAATTCTCAAACTATAAACATACCTACATACAATTTATGACATAATATGAAACATTTCGACGCTAGTGTTAATAATATGTTAATAAACAATAAAAATATTGTGCGACTAATAATATTTAGGCGAGAATTCAACTAAAACTAAGAAAAAAAATGTTTGCGCTAACACTTAGTCGTCAACACGGCTAACGGTTGACTGAAGTGAATCAGAAAGTTTCCTTCGTGATTGCTGTGACCGATCAATACAATTATTTCCTATATCCCGTATCTCGTATACACCAACATAGTTAAGTGTATTTAATTAACATTATATTATAATAAAAATATAATTTCAATGATCTTTTTTAGGCATCGTAAGTTTTAAAAAAATTTAAAAACTGCTATCTACTTTGTGTCCTTACATTCATACATACATAACATCACGCTCATAATCCCCGAAGGGGTAGGCAGAGTTGGTTGTGTCCGTATCTTTAAATTAAATACATCCTTACTTTTGGCTCTTTTTTGTAAGGTAGGGGAAATAATTGTTTTAATCATTCACCATGTACAAGAATGAGACTTTCTTTTTCATACTCGTCAATAGTGCTGACGACGAAGGATTAACGAGCGGCAACAACCCTAAAAAATAACAAATATATTAGGTACTAAAATTTATCTCAATTATAAAGGTTAGTAGGTATTGTACATTTTTATCTTAAAACCTAATTAAACTTATCAAATAAAATAAAAAAAAACATCAAAAACTCGAGTAACTGTTTCTACAGCTCCAGAGGTAACCACCGTTATATAAGGTTAAACTAGATTGCAGTTTAAAAAGCGATAGTAGAAAATTATTGAAACGTTAAAGTTACCGGAGATTAGGACACTTAACGTAAATTTTACTGAAAGAACCTTCTAGCTGGCAGGTTATATATTATAATTTATATCGGACACACGGACTAGTAAAAAAAGAAGGACTGTCATACTACAATGTAAACCCACGTTTAGGCATGGGTGAGTGAGAATCTTAAGGATACCAGATATCGGCAATCTGACATTTGGAGCGCTTATGTCAATGTGTGACGTAAGTTGCGTGTCAAGTTGGAGCACCGGCGCAGCTTCAACCACTAGTTAGTGGCGCGGGAAAAAGAAGTGAGTATCTTTTTTTACTAGTCTGTGACCGTACATACAAAAGTTGATCATGAGCACAATATGAAATGGATTTTATCAATTATTCATTACCACAAATACGGACAGTTACATAAAGTAATTAATAGATAGGTAATGGAAATCACGAACTATAATCACATTATAGTTCATCGAACTACTACCAGACTTACATACATAGTTGAATAAAATAAATCGCGGAATAAATTATCTTGCACATGATAAAGTATAAAATGTTACTACATATTTACACATGCATAATCACAAATTCAACATTATTACGTCCAAATGGACTAGGTGAAGAAAATCAAAGAATTTGACATATTTCACACAAGTTGTTAAAAATCTACTAAAATAGTGTTAATTAATTTTGAAAATGACATCAATAATGCCAATGAACGCGCTAAAATAAAATTATAAAATTTTCTAAACTGCACTTTTTGAACACCAAGTATTTTCACATTATACCCTAACAACGACAGTTAGCTAAATAAAAAAATATAAGTATCATATTTTTTGTATAACAGTCATTTTGTATTCATCTACGTTGGGTTGCTTCTAAAAATTTAGGCGATTGGTCGAAATTGTTCTATACCTTTTGATCAACGTAGGTACACTAGTAAAACACTTGTGCATTGATCACGAAGTGAAAGCTGCGCTACTCAAGATTACAATGCATCACCACATGATGTGCTAAATGTAGGTACTTTTCGTTATCTTACATATTGACAGAAGATAGTAAAGTTCATATATACGACATCAGGTCACCTTAATATTTAATCTTATATATTTTAGCACACCAATCTTTACGTTCTACTTAAATGACCGACTTCTTTATTTACAGTTAAGCTCGCTAGCCAGTCTAACCGTCACCGTAATTAAAAAAAAGACATGTTGTCCACCCACTTTCGAGTGATTACTAATTACTGGCGATATCTAAAAGTCCCTTAAAGGGACAAAGTACGTACCTGTGTAACCGTCAGGTCATTTACCTAATGGTGAGGTACAGAGTACTTAGATGGAAATATTACATGTTTATAATTAAGGTGTAGGTGTATTAGTTAAAAAAGTTAAAGTAGGCAATACAACGAGTCGCTCAAGGAGCCTTTTTTCGCAAAATTGGTTATTTTCATAGCGGTGATACCACAAGACTGGCTGCTTGGCTTTTACTGTTAAAGTATTCACTAAAATATGTAATAGGTATGAAAATATACTTAGAGACCGTAATACATCAGGCGTAGTCTATACATAATAGTAGATATTAAATTAAATACAATTAATGAACTTTGGTATTATTCGCTATGAGTGTTTCAAAAGTGGCACTTAGGTTGAATTAAACGATTACTTACCGTGTCATATAATTTTAATATGATGTATAAACTCGGGTAAGGGTTAGATGTAGATAAGATTTTCTCCTTAGGTAACAAGCAACGCAATCAATGCGGCTTTACATTGCGCGAGCGCTCTGAAAATAAATGTAACAGTTAATATTAACAGGTAATGATAGGCCCGTTGATCGAGTGGTCGGGGACCCTGGCCACGGAAACCGAGGGTCGCGGGTTCGAATCCAGCTACGGGCAAATGTTATGTGTGATGAACATGGACAATTTTACTGGAGTCATTTATGTTTATATACGTATTTAAGTATGTCTATCCGTTCACCTAGTATCCATAGGACAAGCTTATAGCTTAGTTTGGAACTAGGGAATTGGTGTGTCAGTCCGGAGGATTTAAAAATAATAATTAAAAAATTTAAAAATACTACAATTATAAACATACAGATATATCTTAAAATATGGTTCATGGAAACTACTTATAATGATATACTCTCATCAAACATCTCATAGAAAAATAACGTGTTTATTGGTGTGACAAATCATTTGATTTTTCTTCAAAATCAATATCTAAAAATTCAATATCAGAGGTAATGGCAATAAACCTGCCTGCTAGTCACAAATACAAGAATAATAGCTCAATCGCTCCTTTGAAATTGCCGGTGACGCATATCAATGCGATCACCGGCAATTATACTGTTTTCGGTATATACCTCTATGTACAACATGTTATCTGTCGCTCTCTAATTATATTATCATTATGCTTTCAATTTGCACAATTATGGAAATACCCACTATACCCCAGCAATACACATATAAATATATTTATATTTAACTAGCTAACTATACAAGGTTAAATTTAGTATACCTATAAGAAAACCGAGAAATGCGTAAAATATTTTATTTTAAAGAACCAGTTTAAAAACAAATACCTATAATTGTATCTCTAAAACTGTGACCTGTCGCAATTATCGAAGCTATAATATAACTTCTATGTGTAACTTACGTATGTAGTTACTAGTGCTCATAAGATATTTAAAAAACAATGGTAATTAAAACTAGCCGACTTGTTAAAGCATTACGAAATATACCGATGAAGTAAAGAGTTTCGATTTGGTGCCTTAGCTACGGTTTTAAAGTACCTTATTAATTAATCCTCAACTTGACTTGGAATATCCAATACAAAGTATGAAGAGAACACAATGGAAATGTATTCTACGTAGAACTAATTAAGTACGCCTATTTAATATGACAGTATATAGTAATCTGTACATCCATATTATTTAAAACGAACACTAGATAAAGTTAATACATATATGAATTATACTTATCCGCATAGTACACTTTATTAGAATTGATTGATTTATATTATGCATTTTTCAGCTTAAATGTGATGTATACTGCTATATGGGCTGCAGTTGCGTTGTGATTTTTATTAACCGTACTACGTTAATAATGAACAATTTACAATTGCGCTGTGCATGAAATTATGCATTTAAAATAGCAAATTTTCGCATTTCGTTTTCGTTCGTTTCGCGAAAGAATATTCGCGTAATAATAACATAAAAAGAATTAATATTAAACGTTATTTTACTTTTTTTAACCTTTAACCTAGTGATGTAACGAACATATATTCGAATGGTTTTTTCCATTCGCGTTGACAAAATAAAAAGTGTGAGATCTCAATAAAATAAAATATAAAAGTAGGTATTTATATTTTTTATGTATATTAGCATACACAGACGACGCGCGTCGTCTGCGCCGTAGATGCCAATTTTTGCGTTTGCATAGATTAAAAAACGTGTATTTTGGTTTAAAAGTCCAGTTACATGGAACTCATTACTGCCCGAATATTCAAACAAAGTTTTCAGAAGAAATGCTTGGGATGAATTGTGCTAAATTATTCGTAAGAACTAATTTTTTTTTAGAAGCTACGAGTGACTACAGCGCTTCCGTATCGCTGTATATGTGTATACGTGCAGTAGACGCGCGTTTCACGATCAGCTTGTGTGCTTAAGTTACAAGGTTGCGTTCGAATCTCGTTTAAAGCGCGTATACCTACGCGTTTCATCTGCGCGTCCACTGCGCGTTTAAAATACGCCGTGTGCTAGGGGTCTTAGGTTTAATATAATAAGGAATTTAAGGCGATGGCAAGAAAAACTTGAGCATTTTGTAAATTAAATCTCATACTTATGTTTTGAGATACCACCTGAATTGATTACCATAGTGACTGAAGATAAATGAACAGGATAAAAGCAGGCACTGTTACCCAGCCAATAATCACCCCTTAGATAAAACAAGTCCACTGTGAATGCAGTTGGTATTCTGAGACTCTGACTCTCGAATCCGCCGAAAGTTCTAAACTAAACGAACTTGGTATTTAACTGGTTTAGGTGAGGGTGAGCGAGTAAATACGATCAAGAAGCACTATAATCTATATATTTTTATACTTTTCCGAAAACAGAAATAATTTTATTTCAAGTATCTCATCGGGGCAAATTTCTATGACCTACCGCTCTATGAAAAAAGTAAACGATATCTCGGACTTGAGATGACCTCTCGGTGGCCTCCATTACTGTTGTATCAGGACTATAGGTACAGCCAGGTGCTGTGTATAATATTCGCACGTTGTGCTCCCCAATAAATAATAAAGTAATGCATGAGGTGTAAGTTCAAAACGTGATTCGCCTCTGAATAATATACTAATAATAAATAATAATAAACCTTACATTCATTTTAGAGCGTATACGTAGCGATAGAAAATTACTAGAAAATAAACCTGGACACTCACTAATGTGTGTGTTCAGGATATAATTACATATCAAGTTTCCTTGCATTTCGATTACGAGTTAATGCAGCTGTCGCATTAATGAAAATTATCGTGTAATAACTAAATCTACGTGTATGGCCAGAGAATATTCAAAATGAACACTAAATTACCTACAAAATATTTACCGAACTAATCGTTTCATCAGAATCCTAATGCAATACGTTTCATTTTACCGTTTCAAAAAGACAAAACCCTTCACGTGGTTTAATGTTCAATGTTTTTAAATGGTGGAGGTGAAATATTATACAAGTGTTAAATATGTACCTTATTAAATACCAATTTAAAATTACCAATGATTGATCCTTCTGTAATGAATTTAGATCAAAATGATTTCCCCAGTGAAAAGCAAAGAACACTTATACAATGTAGGTTAATGAAAGAAGGAATAAAGGTTTAAGTTAACTACTTTACTTACACTATTAGGGTCGAATACTATTACCACAAAACATTCATTTAGCCAAACTAAATATAGCAGTGATGTCTCTTAGATATACTATTAGATAATACAGGGTGTTAATAACGATCTAAAATTACACTCGACTAGTTAAACAAATAGATTCATATTTATAAAATGACAATGGAAAAACTATTCTTAAATGTTATTAATTTTTAATTTTATCTACATTTACTAGTCAGAATGTAATGGCGCATGGTGTCCACAACAAATCAACCTTTGTACCAGCAGTACACGGGTTAAGTAGCTTCGAATGGAGGAGTCAGTCACCATGAAAACATCTATCCACATCAGTGGTTCCCAACCTCTGCGAATTATAACATTTTTTTCGCAAGAACTTAAAAATGTTACTTATTCACATTAAATTACAAAATATTATTTTTAAATATAAATAGTAACAGTTAATTTTAAACCAACCAAACCAACCACTATCCCTGCTAGCAATAAGAATTGAAAGTGCTCCTCGGTCACATAAAGGTTGGGAACTACTGATCCATATAATATATGTATGTAGGTAGATGCTTGTATTAATTGAAAATGGTGCTATCCCTTACCTTTATGAGCATTGTTTATTTGTGAGTATTTGGTGAATTATCGGGCCTTCTTTCCCGAATCGCCGCGCGCTGTCGGCGTGGGCACTGGCGGGGGCTCCGCTACCGCCTGCCACCACCATGGATTACGTTAAGCAAAGCGTTAGTCCCAGATGCAGTGCAATAACAGTGCTGGATTAATCTAATATAACTTATATTCTCATTACTCTTTAGTACTCGTATCAAGTAATGCCAAAACGAAACAAATAACTAAGTATTTATTTATTTATATGAATAAAAGTGAATCGCCGAAATGTACCATGTACGCCCATAACTTCCGGACGATTGTATCAAACTGTGTGCTTATAATTTTCACTGTAATGGCACTGTCACTTTAATGGTGGCTACAAAGGTTTATATTAAAAGTAGTGGTATAAACATTATTTGAAAGAAAATGTTAAAATATGGAAAGGGTCGAAATTTATGACGAATTTTGTATAAAAATCTCTGTTAAAATTTTCAATTTTTATACATAGATAGATCAACTACTGTCAGGTCATCTAGTATTGTATAAGAACTTGGTACGAGTCTGTACAATCAGCTGTCCAACCATCAATTCCGATCGACCAACTATTTCGTAAGTGTTAAAGCCGTTAAAAATCAACAATATCGACCATTATAAAACATTCGAACATTTTGGCACAATTGCATTAACAGAATTTAGGCAAGTAACTATAAGAAATTGCGGATGCAATATTGTGATTCAGATGCAGGCAAGAAGTCGTGACAAGACAATACAACCAGATGATGCTTCAGATTCAGTTAGACGTAATCGTATGGTCGTAACGTTCCATTAAACTGGTAATTTAGATTGATCCAGCACTGTTGAAAAAGAGTAAGTAGACTTCACAAACATGTGTACTTAGTGCGAACATACGCGAACATACATAAAACAGCAATATATTAGATATAATTATATGAGTGTTATCATTTAATGGACAACGCAATGTAAATAATATATAACATTATTATGTTATGTCCGTTACAATCTCAGAATAAAGGCGTCAAAAGCTTATCTCTCACAAGTTCATTACATTCAACAGTTTTTGCATTACGGAAATTGGCTTAGTCTAGGAATGACCGATTCGCGAAATGACTACATGGTCTATAATTGAAATTTTTTAAGAAAAAAATATATAACTACATATTCCTGAGTGAAATTTTGTTTATTTTTTGATAATTGTTTATTTTTTGAAAAGATACTCAATAAATGTTTACTTTTGCGCTACAAAATGTAGGAATATTACGACATAATATCTTAATTTTTTTTATTTATTACATGTTTTCGTTATTTTTTAATTGAAATCAAAACTATTTGAAATATATGATTTACCCACCCTTACATAGCATTTTATTTACCATATTCATATTCAAACTACTTACTGTTCATAAAACTGAAAAACCAGTCATTTGTAGAATCAGTCAATTGTAGAATCGGTCTTTTGTAGAATCAGTCCATTGTAGAATCAGTAATTTATAGAATTGTACCATCCAAGAATTGGTCAATTATAGACCATGTAGTAATTCCGCGAATCGGTCATTCCTAGACTAAATCCGGAAATTTAACCCTTTTAAAAGATAACCAATGCGAGCTTTTATTCTCAGACTGAACTTGTATTCTGAACATATACACACAAAGTTACACTTGCCAAAGTAATAGGGGCATGCAACAACATAAATATTATACACCAAATAATAATGATAGCAGAAATGGTCAATTTAGGTATTAGTAGTTTTTTGTAATTGTTACCCGCATAATTAGTTTAAACAGTTTATTTTTATTCAACATTATTTACTAATTCATATAACGAACATAGTTACCTAAAAAGAGTATTTCGCACAAATATTTTATTACACTACACATTTAATTAATATTCATTCATATTCGTTTATTTGAATGTAAATACATGTAGTAAAATAAAGTAGCATAACACATATGTATTTATAAAAATACCTTTAGAACAGTAAAAAAAAGCTAGGCCATATTTTTATGTTTCATAAATTATTTAAATTGCCACTGATATCTTTTATGTTCGGACATTTCAAAGGCCTGCTGTTTTATGAACAAGGTAAACATGTCAGCTATCGGTTGTTTTTTATTGTTACTTAGTTTCAAATTGAACACTGTCGTTATAACAGTCGACCTGAAAACATTTCATGGGTCCTATCGGATATTTTTATCTGCAATCTGTATATTTCCGACGAGAAGAAGACAAGTTTAATAAAATTTAAAATGCCACGTTTTGTTGCGTCTTAATAAATTTAAATGCTGTTTATTGACACCACAGATTGAAAAAGTCGTTTCGCTAATATAATATACATACATAAATATAGCTGATTTACATGTATCTAATAAACAGAATAGTTACATTTATATTTCGTTTACGCGGATAAATATGTCAAGAGGTGAAATGATAAACAAAAATGTTACCGATATCATTATTAAAACAACATATATATATATATAAATACATATACTACTTTTTTTTTTTCAAAATGTAACCCAGAAGAGATATAGTCGACGACACAAGCCCTGAACCTTAACTAAGGGCCATACTGACTTGCGCAGTTCCTTTAGTCGGCCAATACAACGTCGGAGATGCGGCCTAAAACATTAAATTTTACATTTAACAGGTGTGAATTTGACTGTTATAGTAACGTCTTATGAATTCTAACCGAGTTCAGTTTACACTAGGAATAGGGATGAAGACTGGATTTAAAAACTGGATTATATCTGGTCCGTCAGTCAGGATTATCTAATCCACACATATTTTTCGCTTCATCAAAAAATTAACAAAAAAAATACAAAGATAACGTGCTTCAAAGTTTTTGAGTGGAGGCTTGTGACATCACTTTAAATTTTTACTCAAAGGTGATGCACTGTCACTATCTTCGTCAATGTTTGTTTGACAAATTAATGAAAAAATACGTGTTCAATATTTTTTATGATCTAGCTGACGGACTAAACAAAAAATTTTAGTCGTCTAGCCCATTATTTGAACATTTGCTCTCGTTATTGGATCAATCCAGATGATATACCTATAATTCTGGACACTAGGCAATCGCTGTTATAATTAGAGAAATTAAATATTAAATGATTATAATACGACAACATTCTACACTTGACCTTGTCATCAACCCACGTTCTTTATCTCATCCACCGTCATTAATAATGCTCTACTTACCTATTCATTCGTGTTTAACATATCACAATGTTACCTAATTTTCAAAACATTTATTGTTTCCAAGACGAATCGTTTATACTAATCTTTGAGATAAGTTTATTTAATTCACAAGTATATTAAAATCCTAAAATACGCATGGAACTCTAAATGCTTTTTATCCGTTTTTCTGTTTGTTTGCTTGTATCGTGACAATATGTTAATACGATATTTTTTATATGTATTTAAGCGAATAGTAGTTAATATCTGTTTTATTAAATTTCCTAAAGTACGTTGGGAATCCATGCTCTATTGTCCCAAATACCCTATTTGAAGCGGCCAACGTCGTGGGCTCAACTAGTGCGTGGATAAGCACGAGGCACGACTTATTTATGGGCAATTTCTAAGTAGCGTGTATCGAATTGCGTTTCATGCTTGTTTTTCACGCGTAAACTAGTAGAGTAGGGTTACATTTGTATGCTTTCGATACAAATGTTATCGACAATAACAATCGAGGATCAATTAAAGTATTATGTGGGTAGTTAAAAAAACACTTTCATGAGCTACATTCGTTTATAATTACAATTAACCGCTTCAGAAAAAGTGATTACCTAAACATACATAACATCACGCCCATAATCTCCGAAGGGGTAGGCAGAGTCAAAAGGGCAGCAGACTCCTTAGACTGAACACGCTAACCGCAAATATACATGTATTCCTTGCGGTCGCGT
This sequence comes from Glyphodes perspectalis, assembly GCA_951394215.1. Taxonomy (NCBI): domain Eukaryota; kingdom Metazoa; phylum Arthropoda; class Insecta; order Lepidoptera; family Crambidae; genus Glyphodes; species Glyphodes perspectalis. The sequence continues at coordinate 14,549,108 of OX596199.1, forward strand.
CTACGGCGGACGTCAATGTATCTGGGAGTCCGAACCCGCCATCAAAAGTGTCTGTCTTTTAAGAATAAATCATTTGATGCTTCCCCAAATAACACATATAAATTCCAGCTTTTATACTATAACAAAAGTGGGTTCCAGTTTTATGTTTCTTTACTACCCGATATCTGCCAAAGCCACCGCGACCCAAGTTTCATAATCGGGGATTGTTCTTATCTCAATAGGGGCCATATATGGAGAAACTTTCAGCCTTTATGAAATGACGAAGGTCTGTCACGGGCTCTTGCTCTATACCGGTAAAGTACTGAGGATTGTTCGGGGAAAAGTCAATTTGATATACAAGAAATGTAGCAGGTATGTACATTTTATCAGATCAGGCTTGATTAATTATGTGAATCGCTCATCCTTACAATTACATTGAAGCGATTAACTAAATAAGTGGGTGAACTATAAAATGAACAGTGTGATTCGAAATAATATCCACTCTAGATCGATCGTAAAAAAAAGTCTTAAGTTTCGCGCGTTCGTCGGCAAGAGTCATGTGACCAGAAGTGATAAACTGGATCGCTATTTTGAAAAAATATAAAGCCATTCCGTGTTTGTCAAGGGCTAGTAGTAATGGACTTACTTATGAAGTTTTTACTTTGTTGTTTAAGTTGTTGGGTGCGCGTATATAGTTATTTGTATTTGTTAATTGTTTGTGTAATAAATAAATAAAGCTGAAACGTAGCGTATCTGCGCCTTCCGAAACTTTTATAATATGTTCCTAACTCTGACTCTACTCTAACTCATACCCACCCCCACATACATACAAAAAAGAACATTCATAACCTCACTTTTTTAAAGTATATTCAAGGAAACTAATATGACATGTTTGCCACATTTGGCTAGGTCACGCGCTCACCCCGCCATTTACTACGAAGTGCAGGTTATGACGTATTTGCGATAATTGTCGTAGCTTTTTATAGTATCGTTTGCGAAAATGTTGCACATTGGTAGACAGGCGTCAATGCACTTTTATCCAGATTTATTCCGATCATACTATATAATATGCTGCCTAGCTCCATGGGAAAAAGGCGTGACATTATGTATGTATGAATATAATTAATATTATTGTAATACTTTCGATAGTATGGACACGATCCATAGCATTGTGCTTCAATAGGAATGGCATTGTATAACGATGATGGACTTCGTTTCGTAATCTATCAGATAACTGAATGCCGCGACTGGCATTCGAGGCCTTGTCACTGCTATGATTGCCTTTTTATGACGAACCCTTAAGACTGGAAAATCATGAACGTCTCAGTTACGATATCTAGTGGATTTTTTATCCACAAAACTGTTATTATCAAAATTATTCATAGATGTGGAGATCTAACCTTATTGAATGCTGTAAACTATGTGACTTACGGTTTCGGTACATTATAGATTAGCCATTGATGTTTAATAGACTTGTGTAGCTGGCGAGGAAAATATCGAAAAGATATACTAGTCGAAAATTGTCAGTATATCATCTCACATGTGTAGAAACTATATCTTTGACTCTTTTATATCCCAAAGAGTCAATATATATTTTTCTGTAAGTTTATATCTCGGCGATTAAAATTCATTTTTGGATAGACAAGTCACTAAGTATAACTGAGCCGAACGATTAGAAAGAGCCGAAGCGACGACAAAGATAGTAAGATTGTATAATTTATGTCAGCCACGTGCCATTTTACACTTAGTTGTTAATTTTTGAGTAAATAATAAATGTATTATTTTCATTGAATTAGTACGTATAATAAAATTTTAGCACGTAAAATATGCAATAGTTGGATTTATTACACTATGCATGTTGCATAGTGTAATAAATCCAACTATTGCTAACATTTTCAATAATAATTAAATTAGGTACCTATAGGTACCTACCACCTTTAGGTGTATTTTTTTATTCATTTTTGTTAGACATTTAATTAAAAAAATTTTTTTTTTTTTAAATTAAATTTCTAACAAAAGAGACTCAAATTTCAACTTTAATAAGGGTTAATCGAAATGTTTCGATTTTATGAATTTCGGCGATGAATGACCTTTGCAAATAGGGATATTGGTTAAAAAATTTCGCGTAATAATTCATTTATCGAAGTTAAGTGATTGATTTAAGTAAAATCTGTTCTAGAAAAAGGTCTATAGTATAGAATATTATATTTAATGCAATATGTCGTAACATTGTCGATAAAACGGTTTTTAATGGTAACTAAGGTGGATAAATTACGCATTTGCAACAATCGAAACGCAGTAGCTCTCTTCTCTTTTTGGCTCTCTCATAAAGAGATAAATGATTAATTTGTTTTAACACTGATCCAGTAAGCTAAATATATATATATGAAAGATATTATATCTTTGATTCAAAAGATATACGTGTTACAAAATACCCTATAAAAATATAATTAATTATCAAAGCCAAACATATTATGAACCCTAGTAAGCTGTCATGTCAGGAACCAGATTATATAACGAAAGGCCTACGTACCTATTTTACCATTAGGTAAAAGCAGACAATTATTAAATTGTCTACTTTAATAGGTTTTCTATTTTTTATTCATATAGTTTTGCTACCTCAATACAAGGATGTCATTAAACTTAAGTACTGGCTTCAAAAAATGTCAAGTTGGAAACAAATAATATGTTGTCAATTTCAAATTTCGGTATTAGCACAGAGTAATAATATACTACGTACAACAGAGGGTCACTGCCCATACTTGTAATGTTACTGCTATAACTCGCGCAAGAACAGCGACAGTGGTGAGTATTTGGAACTACAGCAAAGTTTAGTCTGTTTGTCAGGAATAATACAAGATGCTGCTACAAGCACAGGTTAGTTGTTTCTTAATAATAATTTGTACGCTATCTGTGTAAAATTCATAGTTTTAAAACAAAGATTATTTTGGTTTACAGCGTACAGCGTACAGCGTTACCACGGTTCTGAAATATTGTGAATGGACTCGTTATAAGGCCCCTTTCGGCTTTACGGGTAGTTTTGTAACACCTTGTATATCTCTCTGTTCTTTTCAGTGCTACATTTTGCACATCTTCAATATTTAAGCGATATACAACAGGGATGTCGACTGGCAAGTGAATTGAAAAGCTGTCAAACCGCAATCACTTTGTAGATTTTGTATGGGCTTGTCTGTCAGTGTATGACGTCAGTAGTTTTTATAGTCAACTGACTAAATATTAAGCAGGTTAAACTTTTAAACGTAGACTCAATATAGAAGACTCAAAATCAATAAGGTTTTACAACATACTACGATACTTTCTTTCAAGAAATTGATATTACAAAAAAATAAATATAAGTGGTGACAACACCATTTATAACGCATTTGCATGGTTTACCTTGGAGATGTCGACGCCGGTGACGCCCTTGACGAGGTCGGGGATGCACTGGACGATGCTGAGCACCTCGCCCGTCAGCTTGGCGGCGCCCACCTCGCCGCCGCCGCACGACACCATAGTCACCTTGCGCGCCTGAGACAGCGGCGCCGCTACCTCCGCCGCCACCTGTGTGCACACGGACAAGTCTACAATATTGCACCCACGGGACAAATATTAAGTGGAAGTGCCAAGTGGCCGTGGCAGTGAAGCTAAAATCCTGCGTAGTTACACAAGATTGCTTTCAGTAGTACCAGACTGTGTGTGTCTAAGGGTACACCTTCTTCCTACCACTATAAAGGTTATAGTTGCTCCAAAAATACAACGCCATCTATGGTCGAGAGAAATTGTTTCTCAACATTTGTGTTCTGTTTGAACTCGGATTACGAAATACCTTAAATACTTATTTTTAGAGCATAGAAAATTAAACCATTTTACAAAACAATGAAGGTATGTTATCTGATATATGACTCGCTTTGCCCGCGGTTTCAACCACGATTATGGCGATGTTTTAAAGTTTTACAACCTTTCTTGATAAATGGGCTATCTAACACTAAAAGATTTTTTCAAATTGGACCAGTAGTAGGTACCTGAGATTATCGCGTTCAAACAAACTCTTAAGCTTTATAATATAATCGATGAGATAAGCTGTTACTATGATTTATGTATTAGTGTCATTATCCTTATGTTTTTTGTTGTAATTTTATTCAAATAATATATTTACTTTATAATTTGTATAAAATATAATACTTTCATCAATATCAAATAAGAATTGTTACAGGTTTCACGGAATAATTAATATCAACAAAACACATTCACAATAATATCCAATTGCATCAATTACATAAATGAAAAGGAAAAGTAACAAAATACGTAACAAGACACGACCAGTATTACAGAATACTTGTGTACATTAAACTCGGATAAAATATTTATTCAGATTATATATGAAAAACATGCATAGCATTGAAATGTATGCTTAATTTAACCGATTTTATTTTATATACAGCGAAGCGTCCAACACCATTCGCAATAAATTAAAAATATTTGTTAACTGTTAACTTGCACCATAAATGTTGTGCATAAAAAGTGACACAAGTCGACTTCAATACTTGTATTTGATAGGTGGAAAGTCATCTAATTATTTAACCTGCCTATAATTACTAAATAAATTTTCAGAAGAACTGCGAATAATTCAGGATAAATATAATATTTGTGTTAAATTTTTCTGTCTGGATAAAAAACAGTTCCAGTCTAAAATGTAAAATTATTAAAAATTTAGATCGAGAAGAAATTTGTTTAACCCCATTTAGGGGTCAAATCCTAATAATTAACTACATTAGTTAACAAATAAATTAACCTTTACAAATGTGTTTACACAAGTTTGCTAGAAACACATATTTACATACATTTACTCATAATGTCGCGTCTATCTGTCTAGCAAATAAAAAATTTAGGCCGTAAGAAAAGTTGTGTCAAGTGCCGGCATTGAGTGCAACCGGATTCGCTATACAATCATGTTGATAGCGGGCCTTGACTAGAGTGCTGGTAAAAGTCGGCTCTTTCCCACTGGGTACATCGGGCACGTGCTCAGGGCCCCGTGATCGATAGGGGCCCCCTATAGACTACCAATGTATTAGCTTTGCTCTGAGGGATTTTTCCAAATTTTTCGTCCTTTTTCCACTAGGTACAGTGTTTTGTGTAACAGCTTATCAAAAGTTACAGGGGCCCATTATACTAAAGTGCCCAGGGTCTCCCATAGGTGGAAGAGGGCCTTAAGAAATAGCAGTCAGGACAAATCTTGGTTGTGGTTAAGAAGCTTATTGCTCTTTGGACGCTGCTTACCCTCTTTCAGCGATTACAGGCGTGATGGTCTGTATGTATGTAAGTATTTATGTATTTATATATGTATGTATGTTTGTATGTATGCATGTATGTTTGTATGTATGCATGTATGTATGTATGTATGTATGTATGTATGTATGTACAAACCTTGGGCAGCGTCTCCAGCATCATATCGACCATCGCCGCCGAGCCGTACTCCTTCCACGCCTCGGCCTTCTTCGACATCTGCTCGGCGTCCGCGGCGGCCTTTGCTTTGATGGCGTACGCCTCCGCCTGGGCGACGAGTAAATATTAATACATAATAGCAGTGAATGGCGGGCGACGAGTAAATATTAATACATAATAGCAGTTGATGGCGCTACTGCAAATATTTAATTTAATACATTATACCTATGTTATTTATTTAATTCCGTTTTCATTGTTGCATAGTTGACCTAGTCAATTATATACATAAAACAATACATTTAAATGCTGTTCGTTGGTAAGGATCTGTTGAATTCGGCTGAAACGATTTGCCAATGTCTCCAATCCATAAGTTTTAATTATGCTTGGAGCGGTGGTAGCTTAATGTTGAGGATACGAGCCTCTAATACGAAGATGTTTGTTTGAACCCGGGTACAATCCTCTCGATTTATTAGATCTATTTATAGACTTTTTGTTTGTTTTCTTGACAGTTGGTAAATTCTTATTGAGATTTAGACTAACAGGGGAAGGAAGATGATGAGTAGTCTTAATTATTATTTTGGATACAAATGCTCTTAGTCCCGGGAAAATTTACTGAATTTCCAAATCTGCAAATCATATTTGTACGACTACCGGATTACGAGCCTAATGTAATAAATGATTATCACTAATAATAAATGTGTTAAGCAACTAATTTTAAGCACGTAATTAAATAGAATGAGATTTTAATATTATAGAATTATTTTTGTAGATAATATTTAGTCTGGTGCAATATAGCCCATACTGTATACAGAATGCCTACAGGCAATACTGGTTTCAACCAAATTTCTTTTTCTATATGATCTCTTGAAGAAAAAAATTATAAGAAAGGAAACATACCTCTCCGCGAAATTTGACCGCCTCAGCTTCGGCTTCGGCCTCGAGAACAGTTTTTAGCCTGTGGGCCTCCGCCAGCTTCTCCAGTCTGAACTTCTCGGCTTCAGCAGGTCTGTAAAATACACAGTATATTTTACATCAACAGCAGATGAATAACCTTTATCATCCTATTACCCCACTGCGTATATGATAGATGAAAGAGAACTTGTATTCTATTCTAACAATTTCTGATAAATGCGTCGATCGGCTAACATATTTCATGCGTAGGTATTTCTTATTATTCAGCATCAGTCATAGTTATAGCTTGCAGGTGGTCGGTTCACCAAAAGATCCTTTTGACAAAATAGATAACTTTGTTTTTTTTTTCCATGACTACCATGTAGGTATTGGACTGTTAAGGGTTGATTATGTAGACGACGAGCTAGCCACTTTTCACTGCATTTCCGCAGTTTTCTCTTTTAATTATTGGCCAATAGTTGTTACGTTTAAGGAACTTGCTTCTCCTTGAACTCTGCCTACCCCTGCAGGGATTTTGAACGTAATGTTACATGTGTTTCTCCACGGCATGGTCCCCATTTAAAGAAGTAACCCGTAGCATTTGCTAGTGAAGTTGTTACTGGCACCCCGTTGATAAAAAAAAATACCGTGGAAATGTCATCAATACTGCTTAGTGGCAAAACGGCAAGCAAGAACGACATATAATCCTTATTCTTATTCATGCTTTCAAAAAATTGACATGTAGAAAACTGGTTTTAAGATGTACGTAAGACTGGAAGAACAAGATTACTCATTGCTATGCGTGCAGATCCCTTAAGTAACAAATCATTAATTGATTGAAAAAAAAAAAACTTTTACATTTGCTTGTGCATTGAGACAACTACCTTATTATAATTGGCTCTTTGACATGATTTCTATTAATACGAAATCGTTGGAAATTTCTCCTGTAAACGACCAATCATCATGAAGGTAAGACTACGTTAGTTAATGACGAGTAAAATAAATGTATGCGACTTGGGTTAGTCTCTTCATGGATTGTACCGTAGTGTAAGTGAACAAACGCAAATCTAGCGAATGTGTCGAGTGTTATTTCATCCCCGTAAGCACCATCACATAGACTTTAAAAACTACAATAGGAAAACAAAAATAGACAATTGTTGAGATTATCAGAAACATACAATGCACATTATCCATCTAAGCAACAGACTAAGGGCCCTTACACATTGCGACTGTTTGCAACGAACGCGACTCTAGTCTCGACTGAATCGCGTTTGTATCGCTGTATCGTGATGTAGCATCAATACAGTCGTAAAACATCTACCTTAACACACACGCGTTACTAGAAGCAGCGATAAAATCTCTATGCTGTCGCGATTCAGTAGCTGGTCGCTTAGCTACTGTGATACAGTCACGATTCAAACGCGATACAGCACCGATACAAACGCAACGACACTTAACGTTTAGTATTGCGTGTACAGCCACAGCAGTAGATAAGTGGAGTAAGCAGGGCCGTCTTAAACTGTGCTGGGGCCCTTGGGCACAAACGTATTAGGGGCCCTTTTGGAAAGTAAACAAAGCTAATAATACCAGATAAAATTTTTCTAATATGGATTTCTTTTGAGCAAAACTTTCTGTTAAATTTTCAAAGTAATTATTTTGAGAAAAACAGACAAATTGTCGGTCCTACGGGGCCCCTAGGTACGGACCCAGTGTGACCTTATGGTAAAGACGGTATTGGGTGTATACCGCAAGGGCCCACGGGTATTAGGTGTAAGTGCACCGACCTGCGCACGGTGGCCTCTAGCTCCTTCTCGCGTCTCTGCACCTCCCACTTCTGGACGTTGATCTCCTGCGTGCGCTCCACCACGGCGATTTGCATTTGCTCCTCCTTAATGCGCTGTTTGGTCTTCGCTGCTTGCAGCTCGTAAGCCATCTCAGCTTCAGCCTGTGAATCAAGTAAATGTAGGTAAATTACAAGTAATAAACTACTCGCATCCTACGTCTTTTTTGGCTTTTAATATGACGACCTAAGGGCTGAATTTTCAGTCGGCAGGCAAACATTTACCGACCTATAAAGAATAGCTAGTCGTCACCAATCTGTGGATATCATTCGGTATTTTCGAAATTAGGCGACGACATGTTAAAACCGCCCATATTGCAATTTATTCGATTAATAAGTATCTTTTATCCGACTGTTGGTTAATTATCCGATTAACAATTTCGGCCTGTTTGTATTCAGGCCGAAATTGTTAATGTATGTATATAAATAAAAACGACTCATCGAAATGGGTTTATACATATAACTTCAAACGAAAATATCAAATTGGATATTTATTTTTTAATGCTATTATAATCCCATGTTGGTCTGGAGCTTAAAAATAATGAGCCATCTGAGTTCCTTGCCTAGTATATCATAAAAGGCGACTAATGGTACATCGGCTTCTGGGTGTATGATTGTATAGGAGACGAGATAGTCACTTGTTACTACTTTTTCACCATATTCCATTTAACCCAGCCCAGTAAAATTTTTTGGCTTAATGTGGTTAAAAGGCCCTTTTTCACTCTGCGTGATGATATGTATAATTGTCACGTTAAGGTTTGAATACAAAAAAGGGAAGATCAACAGATCAACGACTGTCGGGTCAACTAGTTTGTTAATAAACTTGCCTTTTTTGTCTGCACTTCGACATCATACGCAGCCTTTTTGAGTTCGAAGTCTCTTTGAGCCTTCGCGATTTCCGTGTCGTTGAGGAACCTGGCGGCCATGCGCTGCTCCTCCGCCATCGCCTCCTTGATCTTCGCCTCCGCCTGAGCCTCTGCTTCACCGATACGCGCGTCTCTCTTCACCTCCGCTGTACGGGCCATACCTAAAGCTTTTAGATATCCCTGTATAACACAATAACAACATTACAATAAAGCATTAATGTAAATATTATTTTAAGTAATTTTGAATGTATACTGTTCGGTTCTCTCTGCCTACCCCGCTAGGGAAGTGGCGTGAAGTTTAGTTAGTTAGTTAGTTTTGAATGTATACGATTATAATTAAAATCCTGGATTCATCGAAGACAATAATTAAACTCAGTGCTACCACCGACCAAGTGGTTTGACTGAAAGCGGACCACGCCCATTTAAGGACAATAAGTCGCAGTAATTTATGCCGATAACAAGCATAACTCTGTAACCCAACTACGAGTTCTATAAAATTTAAATAAACTGGTGTGAGTACTAGTCGTTCTACTATGATTATTGTAACGAGGTTCTAATAATGCAAAATATCCAGCAATCGGTTGTTAAATGGATTGCACACAAAATCATAGGCAATGAAAAGAATGCAATACACAAAATGTTTGCCATAAAGTGTTCCAACTACAAAAAAATTCAACTCTTCTATTGTATAACATAATAAAAGGCAAATAATACATCTTCAGTTGGGTCATTTTTGTAATCTTACATATTTCCATTTTATACCTACCTGATTCCTCAGAATCAGGATGTATAGATGTGGTTTTCTAATAAAGAATAAAAAATTCTATGTATATTGTAACAGATAACCAACTTTAATGTTATTTTAATTATGGCGTTTAACGTAAGAAAACTCAGGATATATTTTTCAAAAAAATACACATTAATTAATTAATAAGCGTATTTTGGTGAAATTCTGCATGAAATGTGATAGAGCAATGCGATTAATGCCACACAAGTTCCAAATACGACATACCTTTGCTCCCTGTGGCATTATTTAAAAAAAGACATTTTCAACTAAAGTGTGTGTTGAATTATTTAGATAACATAGTCAACATTAGACTACATATTATTGCAATCAAATTAACTTCCTATTATACCATTTGTTCAACACTGATTTCCACATTCAAGTGTATGAAGCATAAAACGCGTGTATTATACAAATTATCTGGCATATTATTGTCAATCCAGAATACACACAAAGCATTGAATGAGGAAATAAGTAAATACTATATGGTATGTTCAAACAAAACTCATGAACTAATGGTGACTATAGGAAAAGTAATAATAAATATAGACACAAAAATTAAAGGTAAGAAGAACACAACAAACCAACAATACTAAACCAATATTAAAAGTAGTTTGCTTTAGGATCAGTAAAGTACTATTGTTGTAAGTATTACCCGAGTTAGAAGAAAGTCTGATCGAAACGTACCTCTTCGTCCCTTATATCCTTCAGAGTATAGGAAACCACTGTGATTCCCATATTGATGAGATCGCTTGAAGCTACTTCAAAGACCTGAAAGAGGTTTCCATAAATAAATAAACATCTTCCAACTAATCCAACTCAACTTTATTTTTGGCTAAATGCTGTTTAAGTTTCTTCTTCTTTTAACTTCGAGGATGGCGGGCGTAATGATTTCTATTAATGTTAAACATTGCGATTTGTATACATTTTCCCGAGCTTCCCTGCTTTGTATTCTGGTATTTTATACCCAATCATATGACAGAATGGAGCAAAATATATTTCCATCAATTATAATATCCTGGATTATTCATTACATTTCAATTTAAGGTACATTATTATTACACGAAACTTGCCTTTTTAGAAAACATTTTTCTGTCTTTGTAAATCTCTTCTACAGTCATGGAGCCCATAATAGCACGCTGGTGACCTTCAAGGGTTACTAGGGCTATATGTTGTATCTCCTGTTCGGATTTACCCAAAAACTGCTCGCACGCGGAGAGAAGCATTTCGGCATTTTGACCTTGTATTTTAACCTGGAAACATAAGTTACACAATATAAAGCATTTACAATAAGAATTGTTAGTCTTTTTTTGTACAACAATGGCAATTAGGTCGGTTGAAATAAATATTGTTCCTAAAGTATTACAAAGAGACGCCTACGCTTTGTAGTGTGATGTTCTGTTTACTAAAGACCTTGAATTATGTTCAAAGTACCGTTTTGGGTAGAGTATTCAATTAGTTAACATTTAAAATCTGTAAAAAAAACAGACGTCAATATCATCCTTAAACAATCCTCTCCCAATGTTAATATGGATAGACCAACATAAGATACAAGTACTGCAGTTGTTGACAAAGGCACAGTCAAAGTACCCTACCATCTCAACATTGGGGTGGTACGGCCTCGAATGTTAAATTATATTTCCAGTGGCTGTAATACTCGAGTATGATCCAACGACGCAAAATAACAACCATAATCAGCGGTTAGAATGCTAACAATTTGTTCCGCCATGGAGTCATTGAAAATGAAATAGTTTATTGTCTGCGTTAGGATGTACTGTTATCAGCTAACTAGGTACAAGGAGGCGAACTAGACATAAGCCAGGCTATATTTTTAACCGACTTCAAAAAAAAGGAGGTTCTCAATTCGACTGAATTTTTGTAGTTCTATTTATTGTTAAATACAATTTTCATGTTCAACTAGTTGAAAAGCAAACGGTAGAATATAATATAAAGATACACTGTAATTCTGTAGCGCAACATACTACAGCGTGAAGTATGTATGAGTGATATTTGTTAGGTCAATGAGTGATGTAAGTTGCGTGTCAAATTGGAGCTCCGCAGATGCCCCCCAAATGTCTAGTTAGTGGCGCAGTTCGTCTTTTTTACTAGTCCGTGTATTTATTAAAAACGTACTTATTTACGCACTTATAGTACGCATTATAACTTTGAATTTGTCATTATTGTTAATTATCATCATTATTATACGTACATCTCAACATGAAACAACACATCGCATTTGAGTCGCGTGTGCAACCAATAAGCTACTGTGTACGACTCGACTACACACGCATATTCTAAATATATAATATGGCACCGAGTAAGCCGCCGTAACTGAAATACCAGCAGAAACAACCCAAAACAAACAATAATGAGTAAATCATCGGTTTTTATGGAAAACGTTACCTGGGCGATGCCAGTGACGGATATCGGCACACCTTGACTGGTGTACACTGTGGGGGATTCCACTTGCAAGGTCATCGTGTTGAGTGAAATCCTCTGAACATTTTGAATCGCGGGCCAAACGAACGCTCGACCTCCCGGCACAAGGAGGGGTTTGGAATAGCAGCATCCTATGTAGAAAATAAAATTTTAGCTCTTTAAAAATATTAATCAAATCATTCTTAGTCTAAACCATATAAATAAAGTAAATACATTATGATCAAAATCGTATTTAAGTTATGTAACATAACGCAAACAGAGCCATGCTTATGAGAGGGGCTATTATTATGTAAGCTAGTTGTCACAATTTTCCATCTAACCCAACTCGATTGGCTGAATGTGGTTTTAAGGGTTTAAGCATTGCTGCTGGGACTTTGCCTGCCCCTATGGGGACTGTGGGTGAGATGATATACCTATATGTAAGTGTGTACAAAAATATTCGCCACGTCCAAACCTTATATCAAAAATATACTAATAATATAAATTTGGATTGTAATTTGGATAATTCCAGATAGAGACAGGTATTATGCACAACGCCTATCCACATTACACAAAGTGATAAATCACACAGAAATAATATAAATTGACCATTTGAGGTCAATTTATATAATATCCAGTCAAACCAGTGGGATAAAGTAATAAATCACAATAAATAGACAGATAAATTTGTAGAAACATTTTGATATCCATATAATCTGGCATTGAAAAGAGTAACTACTTACAGAGTTTTTTATTGCCGATTTCTTCTCGATAGACTTTGACTTTTGATTTTAACCCTAGGAAGCCGACGGTCATGCCAGAAGAATATATGTGGACGAATCATTAGGACGTTTTTTGATACAATTAGCGTACCTACCTACTGTATAGAGACGACAGTCGTCATCGACCAATTGAACCAATTAACCTCACCCACATTCACACAATGTGGCTAATGAAAGATGCAACAAAAATGTATAATCTAACATGTAAGCATCCCTTCTAAAATGTCATAAGCATATCATTTCTTTTTTACCGGTAATGTTCTTATTCAGGTATTTTATCCAATACAATACCAGACAATGTATACAATAACAGGGTCGTTTAAGCAATCTATGAAAAATTATGTTTATTTTTGCGTATTTCGTTCGTACATTACAATATGTATTGTAGGTATATAGTGGCCAAGGATTGTATAGAACAAATAAAAAAATGTGGTGTATCTCTTACAGACTGCGTTCGGAACGATTATATTAGGAAGAGAATTGGTCTGAAAGACAGTGTCAAGGTAAGAAGAGGTATCTCCGGGATGGTTCGAAGATATGGAAAGAATGGAAGGCGAAAGATTGACTAAGCAAACATACAATACAAAAGTGGAAGGACGCATGTATTGCAGAAGGCGGGGCCTTACTATCATGATCAAATTGATTGTGTGTTAATAGAAGATCATGTTATGTTTGTTGTTATGGCGTTCGGTTCTCTCTACTTACACCGCTACGGAAATGGCGTGAAGACAGTTTAGTTTTAGTTTGTAAGATTGTATAGAATACCTATTGAAGCGCCGGCAATGGATGCAATAGGTTGATGCCAAATTCCCAAACCCTTTAGAAAGTAGCTTTGTATCTTTTTATTTTTAAGTATCTACGCATACAAATTAATAAATAACCTCCTGTTTACTCAAATTAGGAAATCTATTAAATAATAAACTAATAGGAAACAATCATTTTGCCTTTAACATACATAACATATACTTAAGACATCTTCATTTTATATTGCGGTTAGGTGTTTTCTGTGCCTTGAACTCTGCCTCTAATGGCATGTTATGTAGGTATAATATTCTTACTAATAATCTTAGGGTCGTAATTATTCCGAAACAGCTAACAAGTTAAGGTACCTAATTCTTTATTGCTCCCATTATGAAAACTAAGGTAACAAATAATAATAATAATAAGGTAAATACCTACTTAAAAAAGGAAGTTATATTACTTTCATAGTATAATAGGTTGTAGATGTTTAAGAATATTTCAACAGAGTTCGCAGAATTTATCTATTATACACATTACTTAACATGTATTTGGTTTTGTATATAGTGCTTGGGCAATGTAATACAATATTTTATACATTACCTGTACACTTTGGGCATTGTATACAATGCCGGATTATACACATTTCTGGTAACACATATAATTACCAATAACACATTCAATTTATTTTACTATAGCACTTTATACTTTAAGAATTCTGTTAAATAGGTTTAACTTAATATTAAAATACCGAATACTTATCATGTTTTAAAAATAAATTTTATAATATTATGAGTAATGATACATTTTAAAAAGTTGCAAATAGCGCGTACTCATCACGTGGCTAAAAACGCCGTTTACGTCTGACTGTTATTAGAGTCGACATTATTTCCAGCAAGTCTAGCAACAAGTTTTTTCTACCGAACCAATTCGAATATGACGTGATTACGTCGCCATAGTAGTCTATGAAAACTAAAGCATCATCTCGTAGCGTTTAAGCGGGAAAAATTTAGTTTTTTTGCATATGAAAACAGATTTTTTTGTTTTCTGTTATTTTGTGCCTACCTTTATTGTGAAAGTGGTTTCAAAAATTTTATTTGTAAAATAGGTACCCTATTCGAAATTTATCTAAAAATTCATTCGAGATTTTTTCTGTTTGCATACTGAAATATATTATCATAATTATCTATTATGATAGGTAGGTATTGATCTAAACATATAAATATTTATCATTCATAACAAAAAGATAAAAAAAGGGGCTTCCCTTCAGAATTTCACCATATTTCCAGACAGACTGAATGAATCATCAAACCAGTACATTAGTCATAAAACACAGATCTTAGTTAGGTAGTTGGGTTGGTTATTTATAAGCATTTTTCTTAATACAAATGGTTGTGTGAAATCATTACAATATTATTACAATGCCTATAATGATATTGCAATTATTCTGGACTGAAATTTAAATTATGGGAGATCTTTCAGATTAAATGTTCTAATTTATTATTAAATGTGGCAATAGGTACTTATGTTTTTAAGCCTAAACCACTTAACCTTTAGAATGCAATTAACCACCAAAAAATTTAATTCGGTACTAATAAGGGACAAGCTACTTTTTAACTACGGAAATTTCATAGTTTCTTGGGGACGCACAGCAGCCTTTAATATATTGAGTTCCAAAGGAATATAGACGCAGGCAATAGTTTAACATCAATTCAAAATATATATACATATATATACATTAATTTATCAACATACACAGAACAATTTATGGTCTTATGAAAAATTCACAGATCTTACAAAATCTGTTAATCATTATTAAATTCCTCAGTCCAAATCAATTTCATAAATGTCCAATTTACACACAGTAATTTATTCAACTTACAAATGTAATGTCTTATTAGGATGATTTATTTGTGATTGATTGGGAAATGCTCTATTGTGTAATTGGAAGAAATTTACAGAAAAAATATACTAAAAATTATTATTTAAGAGTGGATGCAATAAAAAAAATTGTATCTCTACAATCCATCATCCAACTGACCTAATATTGCTTAGTTCATAACAATAGTCATAGAAAACCATGACATTTTCACCTTTTTTAATTTTTTAGATCAGACTTATCCACAATGGACAAACCGAATATACATCAGGGTCGTTGCGGATATCAGCTTCAGATCTGCACTGTTTTTAATATTAGCATCCATATCAGCAACCATCAATACTTAAAATCAACATGAATATGTTCCAACAGGTTTCTTGAAGTTGTGCCTTAGCACAAATCATAGAATTTTATGCAATCAAAACTAGTTTCACAAGAAGCCAACACTTGTTTCCTCATTTGATTGTTTTATCAACAGATCATTACTGTTATTTTATTTATAAAAACACATAACCAACTAATATAATCTTTAAATTCCTATGCGAATAAGAATATATGAAAACAGTTTACAATATTTTATAAACAATTAATATTGATTTTATTTTAACAAACATTTTAGCATGTAGTTAAGAAATTATTGTGGCTAGTTATTTAATTATTTTTTTTCTGTCTTGCTCTCTGATATATTTAATAGAGTATATCTTTAGTATTCTTTGATTTAATAAGGAAACTTACTAACTAATTAAACTCCATGCCACTTCCCTGACAGGGTAGGCAGAGAGAACCGAACGCCCAATATGGCACTTAAATAAAGAAACTCAAACTTGTAAACTGGTTTGTAGTTATGTATCACATTGTTCTGGCTTTTCCTTAAATACATACATATCATCTCTATTTGTGATCTTACAACCTATAATATAGTATACACATATTGTACCTCATGAATATCAAAAATCTGAATCATTGCAGGTATTCTACCAACATCATTTTTCTTAATCATAAATAAAATGTACATCAATAACCACGGAATCACTTTGAGAGTTAAACTCTAGTTTTATTAAATAATATTTTATATCAAATATTAGGTATATATGTTTAATGGATTGAAATGAATCATTCATTAAATTTCTATAATTTTTCATTAAAACCTTCTTACAACTGAACAGTCACTACTTTGCTCAGACTACTCGGGTGACAATATTAGGTTGTATTTATTTCACAC
This sequence comes from Glyphodes perspectalis, assembly GCA_951394215.1. Taxonomy (NCBI): domain Eukaryota; kingdom Metazoa; phylum Arthropoda; class Insecta; order Lepidoptera; family Crambidae; genus Glyphodes; species Glyphodes perspectalis. The sequence goes on from OX596199.1 coordinate 14,565,949, forward strand.
AGTAGGGAAGTATATTAAGTAAAAAAAATCAACTATCAAAATCTTTCACTCTAGAACTTTGGTTACTTACTAAAATTTGTAGCATGGTTTGAATCACATAAAATTTCGAAAACCTGTATCACTGTAACACAAAATATAAAACAAAAGGAAGAATACATGTAAGTATTTTTTTTTTATTGAATTGGCTGACTAAAATGTTTTTTTATAATTATAACTCTATAGTAAATTATATCTGCAGCTTTTTAAAATAGAATAAAACAATGTTATTATTTATTTGTATTGATATTAATTTATTGCATAAAAAACAGGAAGAAAATTAATAAACAATAACATCTAATTCTATATAAAATATTGATTGACAAATTAATTAGGGTAGGTACCTCATAAAATAGATGTACCTACATGGACAATAATAATGGAATAATTACTACTTGGTCATTAATTGAAACACAAACGCCTGCCTAATTAGAATTTTTTTTTTTCCTGAGGTATTTACAGAAGTATAACTTGTAACTTCTTTACAGTAGGTACATTTTAACATCCCGACCATCGCGCAGCACATTTAATAGTTTTCGCAAGCTGATTTCATTAAATGCTAGCGGTGCGTAAAAATAGTAACAAATAAACAAAAAATAATAGTCTGTAATAAATGCTGTTTTTAAAAAGTAAAAATAATTTGGTGAAGCTTGGTAGCGACTCAAATAGACTTACCCGAAACCACGAGCGCCTCATTGGGACCACAGGTGACGAAACCCCACGTCATCTTTTTTGATAGAGCTAAACAAAATAAATTTCTAAAGTAAATAAAACTACCCGGATAAACCAAATAAAACCTTAAAATATTGGACTATTTTTATGTCAAAACACAGTCAGCTTCATGGGGAAGGAAATGGTGGGGCGGCCATAGACTACGTAGACCTACACCACAACTAATAATTATTGTATGGGTACTTAAAAACCACAGTGTTTATGCTTTTTAAAAAAAGTACTGTGGGCTTACTGCCACATAAATGGGAACGTTTTGCGCGTTTTCCGGGCAGTTTTAAAGCAGGCCTGCTAAACAATTGGATAAAATCGTACCGTGACTTTATGAATCGGTTAACTTTATATCCCAAGTTATGCCTGCCGCCGGTGCACGATTTTATTGTCGCTGGTCTGCTGTGACGTCATAATGTCTTGTGTGGAAGAGCGAGATGATGCTATACAGAAATTGGCAGATTCACTGAGTAGTTCTCTTTCTTAAAACATTCAAATATATTTTTTGATATTACTAGAATTTTAGTAAATGGTATTAATACTAAAAACAGAATAAAATAAATATTTAAGGGGGGCTCCCATATAACAAACGTGACTTTTTTGCCGTTTTTAGCTCGAGATTAATAACGGCAACAGAATGACGTTTGAAATATTCACAGAATATGTACATAAGTAGTTGTTTAATCACTTTTAAAATAAATAATGAAATTAAAATGAAATAAATATTTAAGGGGGCTCCCATACAACAAACGTGAAACGTGATAAATTTTCATTTACGTGTGGGAAGTATTAATAACCGACGTATTCGTCTCGCGTTTAAAGAAGTATTTCTAATACTGATCCAAAAAATAAGCTATAAAAATTTGAGAGTGCCTAAAGCATGTTTTTTTATAATTTTATTTGCAAAGATACTGCGCAGTAGCAAAATAACCGCAAGCGATTTACCAGACTCGGGTTTCTTGATTCGCATAATGACAAATATTTTTTTTATATTTCAACTAAGATAAACAGGTTCCCTAAATTAGTCACCAGCTCTCCGGCAAGGTTCGGAACGATTGTTTTAAATTATCAATTAAAATTTGATTGATTGTTTCAAGTATTTTTAAACGACTGAATCCGTTTCTGTTACTCTAATTAGTCCAACAAATTAGAGTAAATTTTGCTTATTAGTAGATCAATAACTTGATATCCCGGGCCAGGATTTGACTATCAGCTGAAAAATATTGGCTGTCACGTCAAAATGTCTGCTAAGTTTGCAGGTCGAGATGTAGGTTGATTTTTAAAATGTGTCTCATGTACGAATAACTTTCGTATAAAATATGAATTGAACTTATGACTTAGGTATTTTATTTGTATTTATTTCGAGAAGGTATGATGACCGCTCAGTCAGATTAAGGTAAACGAGTATGTAGTTCACGTTTTAAATTTCACGATCAATATTCAAGATAAAGTACTTTTTAATTTTTATTCAATATGAAGCTATTAATTGCTTGTAGGTGTATATTTCTAAACGCTATGTATTCTATAATATATATTAGGTATATAATAATATAATAATTTTGAAATATAGTATCTCATGAACATACCAGAAATTACAGATTATTATGTTAATTTATTCGTCCTGTGATAGTGGTTTTTTCTTCATACGTAATGTAATAAATTGCGATTTGATAACTTATAATCTACACACATAATTTTCTATTTAACTATTGTTTCAACAGGAATCAAATTATTATATTTTTGGCATGAACAATAAATATAAAAAGTGTTGCCTAATATAGATAATACCTATATATATTTTATTAAAATCTTAATGAGACTTGTTATGATTAAATTGGAATTATTATTTTCGCCTATTGAATGATTTAGGCAATAGTCCTACTTACAAACACTATTTAGATTTTGATATGTTGATGTACATCAAATTATTAACAATTATTTTCTTTATAGGTCCACAATCCACATAGTTACCCTGTGGCCCTGGAAAAATGTCATGTGAGGTAAGTGACTTTAAATACTTTATTAGTACATAATTAAATTGCATTGTGTGCCAAAAATTTCAGAGTCTGATGAGACAGATAGAATTCGGCTTGGCTTATTTAGTTGTCACTGTAGATATAACTGTCTGTCTGCCTGTTATGTTTTGCTCTTAAATGTCTTAAATTTGTCACATAACCCGTTGTGGTTTTTGGTCTCAGAAATTGGAGAAGCGGCATAGGCTTCTATTATCTGGAAAAAACTAGATGCAGTTAGACCCTACTGAACCTTTGTACCTGACCAAACCTATGTCTTAGCTAGTGATTTTATACATATATCTGACTCCCTTTAGAATCTTTCAAATATTGATGGGCAGATAGATTAGCTTCATAAAAGCTTACTCAAACTCAATTGCAAAAACTCTACAAAGTATTTAACACTGTTAAGATAGTATGAAGAAAGCTAGAGTACACCAAACCTATTAGATAAAAATATGAATTTAGTAACTTTAAATTTGTGAATGGCCTTATTGTACTTATATAATATTATTCCTACAGTTTCATAAAAATTAATGAATAGTATACTATATAGACTTTAGGATTTCAATGTGAGTAATATTTATAATTGTGGTTTATTATATATGTGGTACAATAGAATAAGGCGCCTATGATTACTGGTTAAAATGCAGATTGCAGTTGGGTTTTCGCATAGAAAGTTGTTTAAAAGTTCGGATATTCAAACCGTTTTGAGGTAGACTTCATCTGCTCAGTGTTGGAGAACTTAGTATCCTCATTATGCGATAGCTCCCCCGAATTTGCGCCTGCGTTACGCGGCCCATTTTGCGCAGCGGTGGTCGATGTTGTACATTATTCAACCCTAAAATCGGACGTCCGACAGCCCTGTAGCTGGCGTCGTCTACCACTCTTGCCACTGGGAGGCCCGTATCTCGCCCGCGGGGGGCCTTAGAAGGTTAGGTTAGTACGAATGTAACGTATATGAATCCAGACGGGAATAGTACGGTATCCCCTGCTGTTCAGGTCGCCCGCCGTGTAGGGCGAGCCGGTCGCTGGAGGTGAATGTGGAAGCGAAGGCTGAGCCGAGTCACCCAAATCTCACCTCCACTCAGGCGATGAGGGTACCGCAGAGTTTTAGTGGGTTTACTCCGGTTACTAAACCGGCCTCTACAATCATGGCCGGAGAAAGGGCCCCCTACTCAAGGGTCCCCGGGAGACCCACACACCAACCTGCCCCGCCGGGTAGGGTGAAGGTGCGTAAAGCATTTCTCCGCGTCAAAAAATAAATAAATGTAACGTATATGAGTTGACTAGCAACCTGCGGGGGGAGCTCTAAATACTTTTGAGGGTCACACAGCACTGTGTTGTCGTACACACCACATAAGGTGTTCTGAAAAGAGTTTTCCTCAATCCCTCTCTTCCGAAAGGGCCGCAAGGCGGCAGCGCGCGCTTCGTAGGCCTTTCGCGCGAATCCCGGCAGTGTGGATCCCGATACCCGATAGTCTACGTTAAGGTTTCGTGTGAGGTTTAGTCGGTATGGGAACTGGTGTAGCTAGCCAGTTCCGAGCCCGACACACTCTTGTAGGCTGTTACTCAACATTTACGTCCCATTATCAATAAAATCTCCACCTAGACTTCTTGGCCTTCTAGACTAAAATAGGCCTGGGAAAACACATAGGTATTACCTATGTCCGCGCCATTCTATCAGTGAAGCATAAAGCCTAGGATGTGGGCGGACTGACACCCACACTGTCTACATTATTTGTTGGGTACTGATTCCTATTAAACACAAAGTCCTTCAAAGTAGATATCAAACGAAGAAAATTATATTGAAATCCGTTTAAAAGTTAAAAATAGAACTGGACTTGCTTTTTCTGTTCTAATTAATCACAATTTCTGTCAAATCTAAAGGCATTAATACATTATATTTCGAAATACAACACAGCATTAACATTAAACCATAGTACCTGTACTTCAGTTCTAGATAAGTAATAATTAACTTGCCTTAACGAAAATATATACACGAAGAGTATAAGCCATATTTGCCTAGCATGTCGTAAAAGGCGTCTAATGGTATATAGGGTTTTGGGTATGTGATTGTGTAGGCGACGAGCTAACCACTTGTCACTGCTTTTTCACAATTTTCCATTTAACCCAGCCCATTGTCCCGTGTTGGTCTGGGACTTAAAGAGAATGTGCTAACTGTGTTTCTTGTCTAGCATGTCTTAAAAGGCGACTAATGGTATATGGAGATTTGGGTATGTGATTGTGTAGGCGACGAGCTAGCCACTTGTCACAATTTTTTTACAATTTTCCATCTAATCCAGCCCAGTTTTGTTTTCGACTGAATGTGGTTAAAGGATCATCTTTGGGGATTATGGGCGTGATCCTATGTTTGTTTGTACTTATATACAAAATTGTTCAAGTGGTAGAAGGGAAACTAAAATAGCAAATGAAACTTTCTTTACAAACTGAAAACTTCGTCTCCAATCAATTAAACTGCCCTGTTGACGACGGTGTAATCTTTTGAGTCCTGTAACGTAGCGCACGTAAACGTAGCTTGCACCTTAAGTTTCATCTTGCTCCTCAATATTTTTTAATTCCCTTAAAGAAGAAAAGGTCCTTATTCTATGAATTATACAAACTTGCATTTGAAGCTTTTTGGTTTTTAGGCACTTGTCGCTGATCCAGCAGCGAACATCGTCGTATGTACTGTAAAAGTTTTATTCTATAATTTCTTGATTGGAATTGTGTTTTGTCACATACATGCCTACACGCCCGTTATCACCGAAAAGATAGGCGACTCCAGGTAGCACTGCTTATTCCTACTTAGTCACACAGGGAAGGAACTCATTAGTTGACTTTCTTAAGGACTCATTAGTTCACTTTTAGCCAGAACTAGAATTGAGTTAGATAAGATGAAAATTTGTGAAAACATAGTGACAAGTGGCTAGCCCGTCGGTTACAAAAGCTTAAACCAAATACTAAAGCCCCATTAATCGCCTTTTAGAGTATGCTGGGCAAGGAACACAGTTGGTACGTTATTTAGGTCAGATCAATATGGGATTATGTGTGTTAGGGTCAGTTAATGAAATAATTAAAATATTAGTAATTATGTTATACATACATATTACATTGATTCTTACCTTCAGTAATTTTATTTGTCGGTCTATTTTAAAATCATATATTTATACCAGACCAGATCTAGAGAACAGATAAATCTTGAACCCCATACAACCGCACACCGAATCTCCGCATGTTCAATACGAGTGTAGAAACAGTATCCTGGGACGTGTATACAATTTTGGTTCTGAATCTGTTCATTCTGAATTATAATTTATTTAAATCCAAAGATTTTGTTGTACCTTTTTTTCATTATAGATATGCTATAATCATTGTATTGTAATGTTATTTCTGCGTGTATAATGATGACGGAAATCAATCTGATATAATAGAAACACTTATGCTTGTTCTCGTTCTCTTTGACCTGACTAGTCTTTTAAAGCATTTTGTCATCCAATAGTATCCCACACGCATGCACTAAAAGCAATTTTAGTGCTTTAAAAAAATTGGTAGAAATTAAAATGTATATAAACAATTTTTTTTTATTTTAGAATTCACAGCATATTTGGGGCAAGTCATATTATTGTCATCATGGCCCATAAAAAGAGAAAGAGATGTGGGCATGACAGCTACAATGAGCGACGGCCCTTGAAGCCGAAGGGCAAAAGCTGTTCCTTGAAATATGTCAAAACCCATGCGTCTCTTCAGTCGCTGTATATAACGCACAAACCACAACTTCAATATCATTTAACCCCTTTTGAGGTTGTATACGCTTACTCCGAATGAAATAAGGAAGGTCGGATTGATAGGTCTGAGAACAACAGACGTTTACTTTTCCATGATCGAGACCAATCATTATATAAGACGAATGAAAATAGTTAAATCTAATTAACTTTTTTCATTCGTTACTCCGCCATTATTTTTGTGTGGAGTGTTAACGAACTTGCGTATCGATTCATTTCAGCCGCAAGGTTATTTGCCGAAGGCAAATGGTACATGATGCAACAACAATGTTACGGGTTTGTAGCTAGACTGCTGCAATTGCGAGCGATATAACGTGCCGTTACCGCTAGCAGCGAGATTAGTCACTGACTGGGTAACACATCAATTCGCTGACATTGTTGTCCTGTACGTACGTGGCTCCCATCGACCGCTTACTTCTTTTGCATACACATTACGTGGACAAATACTGTTGTTTATTTTTACGTCTTGTAGAATTGTTCGCAAACGAAAATGGCAATTCCCACAGAATTGTAAATTGATGCCCAAAAGAAAATGGCAATTCCTACAAATTAATAACTTTAACCTATTCTCAGCTAAATTGTTAAGATTAATAACATACAGAAACAACGTTGCCTACGTTTTAGAAGTAATATTATTGTCACAAAAGTACCTAATAATAAATAATAATAAATTCTCCAGACTTACACATCAATTCCCAAGTACCAAACTAAGCTTATAAGCTTGTGCTATGAAACGGATAGACATACTTAAATACTTTTATATACATCCATGACTCGAGTATAAATGTCCATGTTCATCACACGAAACATTTGCCATTAGCGAGATTCAAACCCGTGATTCCTGCTTTCGTGGCCAGGGTTTCTAACTATTCGACCAACTTGCCTGTCAATCAAGGGAGCAAAAAAAAATTTAGTTTTTGCTCCTTGACGAACTAAAACTTCTCCGATTCATGAAAATTCAGTCGAATTGAGAACCTCCTCCTTTTTTTTGAAGTCAGTTAAAAAAGGTTGTAGGCTATTAAAAATCTTACTAAATATGTAACGCCGCATCGACTACACCGAGACACGAGATCCGTTTTCTTGCGACATGATAAATTTTCCCAACAAGCTCTTAATAATTATCAAGCGCGCGAATCGATGTGAGTCGTCGCGGAGGGGGCTCGAAGACGTGAGGGGCCGCTTTTGTGGCGCGGGGCGGCGAGGGACGCAACGGCACCGCGCAAGTCGCCGCCCGTATCGACCGCCCCGGATGTGCATTGCAATGCTGCCGGTGAGATCAGCCGACCCACCTACTCGCGGAACATCACCGTCGCTCGAATCGAACGATCGAATCCGCCGTGCCGTAGCGTCGCTGCCACAGGACGCCACGGGCGACGCGCGGCCGACGTTTTGCCGCACGCGCGCCGGTCGCGAGCCGTGCAGAGGAAAGCCGCATCTGAACTCCGCAACGTTAGGCTCTTTCCTCTATTAAGTAGTAGGTACGAAAAGCGGCAATACTGACTTTATTGGAGTTGGGTTTCGTTTTAATTGCTTTTGGTCTCGTCTTTAAGTATTGCGAATTTCTTCTCTTTTACTTTTATCGTCACCGTCTTTTCGCTCTTTCATGCTTAATTGATAAAAATAAACGTTAGGACTGCATTCCTATCAAAGAAAACATCCAATTGGTTGTATAGGTACACATTTTTTCTAGGCAAAAAGTAGCCTATAACCTTTTTATGATTCGAACAATCGGTTATGCTAGTGCAAGCCTACGTAACAGATGGACAGATTTTGGCATAATATTTTTTAGGATTAGCCGCTCATTTTGACTATAAATAAGGCTATGTAACATAATTTTTTTTACAACTTTAGAAATTAGCACCGAAAGAAACAAAATGAAAGGAGCAAACTGTACTGTTTCTTTATTATGGTATTTGAATATTATTCTGCATATAGCTGAATATAGAGCCGAAGGCATCAATGTGTTTGCATCGCAACCAATTACTAGCCTATCAATTACCGGGGTTAACTGGCTTACTGGCGTTACCTGTGCAATTAGGCGCTAAATGCAACCAAGTTAGAAGTTAACTTGTCATAAGCGAAGTGTAACACGTCAACATGCCTTTAACATTGTTTACTCTGCTATAAAATTATTGTTTGTTTACAATTGTTTGACCCTTTTCAAGAAAGGGAAAAAAGAACATTCATATTGCATCCTTTCTACAAGTATACAAAAAGGTTGAACACATGTTATGACTTTAATTTTTTCGAATTAGATTTTGGAGAAGTATAACTTACAGTCAGCGGTTTATATTAAATAAAGTCCACTATGGTAGGCATTTCTCAATACAAAGTTAAGTTTGGATCTGTATGTATGCTTGTGGCCATGTTCACATCGAAAAAACGTTCAATTAGGAACACAATTGGTCTACAAAAAAACCATTGCGGTAATTTTACCAGTTTACCTGATTGATATTTTACCTTGGGCAGTGCAGTTCCATGGAAATACTGTGGCTCTTATTTTTTATTTAAACACCAAGCAAGTCATAAAAGCCTGGATTCTTACGATAATTTCAAGAAAGGTTTTTTTTTGCTCCCAAAAGAAAGATAAATTGCATTGTAATGTGACGTGCTTAAAATTGTGCATTTTTGAGATAAACGTTTAATTTCCGCTGGCAAAGAGCTGACTGCCAATATTACCTAATACAATTTGGTTGGATGTACGCGCCTACGAGTAGATACGAGTATGATTTAATCAATTTGTCGTTCCGCGCTATATCGATAAAAAAAATTTCACCCACGCGGGCATAACCACGTTGAAACGTTGAATTCGGCGCCGTTTCGAGGCCGTATTTTTATCGTTTTAATGATTCAACGGTTTAGATAGCGAGAACAGTGGACACGAATATAATATTATGTACACTTCCAACTGTGTACGCTTATTTTTACACATTATTACTCATTAGATGTAATATTAACCTTTATCACAATTAATGATAAAAAATTTCCTCCAACCTGAAAATTTTTAATCTATAGCATTGACATCTTAGCCTTAACTTAGTTTAATGGTTTTTGTATAGATCTCGTGCTGAGTAATATCTAGCTATCACGGTAGGCTGTATGTCATGCATACAGCCTAGTGACAGACAGACAGACAGACTGTGGAGTCTTAGTAATAGGATCCCATTTTTACCTTTTGGGTACGGAACCCAAAAAAAATATGAATGTCTAGATAGTAATGTCTGCAATTACCACAATAATTGTTCGAAGAAAATCTGAAATACATTATACATACACAGTACAAACTGTGATGCCCACAATTCTCGAAGGATAATGAAGCTATAAAATATACACCACTTTTGAAACACAAAGCCGAAAAGAAAAGAGTTGGATAAAATTAAAAAAATATTATGAAAAAGTATTGACGAGTCGCTAACTCGTCGCCATCACATTCATCACTCTATTTTATCTTATTTATAGATAGGTACTTACTAAGGCTTGTTACTTAAATAATCTATCTCTAGTGTTGTTTATTTGCAAAGGCGGCGAATACTCGATAGTAAATACTCTGTACTCTATCAAGTACCTAAGTTAATATATACATTAACGACCTTATTATAAAAGATGGGAGGAGATTAAACCCTAGATTAAACGATTTTTATGATAAACGAAGTTTTTAAAAATGTTTATATTTACAGTCATAATAATCTAAAACCATGTTTAGAGCTAGGTACGAATTCATTTGATGTACATAAAGTAAATACATAAGCGCTGAATAAGTAAAATGTCTTGAAGTGGATAACGTGCTGTTTAAGTTGTATTTCTGCAGGATAATATTCCGTAGTCCCTACTATACTGCCTTCGTATTTATAGAATTATGTTTACCTTGAAATCGGCAAAGTCAACGGTCGTTAATTAGGTTATTTATTCTTAGTCTTCGCTACGGCGCACACGTTGAAATTGGCGCCTCAAACCCGCCGCGCTTGCCCACAATTGTACTATCGCCTATTACATATTAGTTAAATTTATGCACGGAGGACTCCCCGCCGGAACTGTAGGAGGGAGTATCTATTTCCGACGGTGGGCGGTCAATGACACTGATCCGGAACCATAGTTGAGCGATTAGGTAGGGTGCAGCCTTTAACAATTGGCACTCATCTTCCTCGGTTAGGCTCTCGAGTTGATCGGTTGTATGTGGTTGCATACAGTACGTACGAGTGTCGCATCATACACGTTCATATTATGCTGCGAAAAATCTACATGTGTCATGTAATGTGTTATAGCAGCCACATTGTCCACATACCGTATATTTTTTCGCAAAATCCGAATACTTCATATAAATACTTTATTATTCTAAATTTAATCTGTAATAGTTGCAAACAAATATTCAATCGTAATAGATCCTGAACGGTAATTTAAAATAATTAGTCAGATAAAAATCAACATTGGCGTCATTTTTAACAATCTAAATCAAATTTGTCGTATTCAAAGCCATTGGAACAAGCTATTTAAATAACTCTACTTGACCTAAGATCTACTTGTTTTTTTTAAATAAAATGTTAAACGTTTTAATGAAAAGAGGTCCGTGTAAATCGCAATTTACAAAAAAAGCTCTTTAAGATGGTTTAAACATTTTTTTTATTGTTGTTGTTGACTCCGAGGTAAGTATCTTAAGCACTTGTGTTACGAATATCAGAACCAACAGTGGTATTACAAATATATACTGATGATAAATATTGGATATTAACACCCAGACACAGAACAAACACAAGTATTATCGCACGAATGTTTGTCCTAGATGGGGATCGAACCCACAACTCTTGGCGCATGAGGCAGGGTCACTACCGATTGCGCCATCGAGCCAGTCAATTTTGTTATATATTTACTTAGATTCTAAATACTTTCGTGAGTTTGTAGTTGCCAATGACAAGCGTTGAAGTCCCCATGTACCTGTATTCTGAGTGATGACTGTGGAAAAATTTGAAAAGATGTTTTTTTTGTCAAAGCGGAAGTGTGGGTCATTGTATATATACAAGTTTTTGGGTGTCTATCTATAATGTAATGAAAGACTAAACAACTGACGTCCATGCGCATAAAGTTTGGAAGGAGTGCATTAATATATTATGTATATAGAGTTCAACGCCACCGAAGTAGGATGCAAGCGTTCCAGATTGAATAAACCGCGCCCACCAAGGTCCGAGCTCTCGGAACGCTACTGAACGCGTCGCGCCGCAGCATCCGAATCTCATTGTAATATGAATTTGGCGCGTAAAAAACCTTGAACAATACTTCCAAGAAAAGAGACTTCTGAGAAGGACCTGTCGGCGCCACATATATATCACATTAGTTGCAGAAAGGAATTGCAATAAAAAAAAGTACCCTTACATTTATAGTAGGTATAAGTAGTACTATTTACCACATGTTTCATTTCTGAGAAAATAAGTAACGTCTGGTGACCCTGGAATCTCACTCTAATAGTTACGCTTTGGATAATTAACTCTATTTAAAAAAAATCCAATATAAATATAAAACCGACTTCTTAAAGGAAACCTCAAAGTGTCACGGAACTCATCTTAGGTGAAACGGACTATAATAGGTAATTATCACCGAAATAAAATGTATCTGTTGAGTGACAATTGTACCTGTACCAATTTAAGCATTTACTTGGCACCGATTTCAAATTTTTAAGTATTAAAGTACGTATTACTTTGGCCTTAGTAAATTTATTTTTTACTTTTATTAGTTTCCTTTTTGAAGTCATTTTTTTTTTGTTTAAAAATTATTTCATTTTACGATTTTAAGTGATGGGTAGTCCTAACATTTTTTTAACGTGAGGAATGCATTAACGCACCCTCCAAGTAAACCTAGGTTCGGCCTACAAGGGTGTGTCGGGCTCAGAGCTGTCTGGGAAAAACACTCTACTATCGACTAAACCTCACGGTGGTCATTCTTCGGGTATGGCGCAGATTTCGGGCTCCCCATTACGGGACTCTTCGCGAAATCTACGTTACGCCGCAGCCGATCCATGCAGCCCATCTCGAGGGTGAGGCAACCTCTCCCCCAAAACACTTCGCAGGTGCTTACGGCACAGACCACAGTGTCACCCCATTCTATTTAGCGGACGAGGATCCACGTGTTGTCGTCTTCTCTGGGGCTGCTTGAACGAAGTTAATGGGGCCCCCCCGCAGACACTTCACAACCCCAACGGCTCTTTTAGTCGCCTCCTACGACAGGCAAGGATATCACAGGAGTTTTCAGAGCCCCCTATGTAGGGCGCCGCCGGGCTAGACAAGTCTCGTCTTCTGAGACTGCCGTGGCGACGTCGGGCGTGATTGTCGAGCTCGCGCTGACGTTCGGCGCTATCCTTCGACATGTGACATAACGGTGCCGCAGAAGGAGAGCGCCGTCTCCCAGGAGCTCTCGCTCGCCACCATGGCAGAAGACACCATGTATAGCTCTTCGCGCTCTCCGGCAAATGCCGGACACACCTCCAGCGTGTGCTGGGCACAGTTCCTTATTGGCACCGCAATAGTGACACGACCCGGTCGCCTCCCGACCGATTTGACACAGGTACTACCCAAAGCAACCATGCATGGGTAGACCTAACCTGTACGAACTGAACATTTTGGCATATTGAACCGTAATATGTAAGTCCAACAAAAGGTAACTGCTGTAAATCGTTGAGGAATTCCTTCGACTGTCTATGCTCTCCATAATTAGATCTGTGATGGCACTTATAACCAATAAGAATGCAAAGTTTTCATCGACATAAATGAATTAAGTCCGAACACAAAGTAGCTACTAAAAACCGTTGAGGAGTTCCCTTAGCTGTCCTTCGTCTTCATTATCAGACCCCTAATGACAGTCACAAACTATTAGGTGTAATGTTCTCATCAATACAAATGAATCAAGCCCAAACACAAGGTAACTGCTGTAAATCATTAAGGAGTTCCCTCGACTGTATTTCGGCATCATCATCAAATCGACGACCAGACCTTCATTAAATTGTAGTGCTTTAAATTACTTAATGATAAAATTAACAAACGCACTAGCCACCCCTACGATTTTCGAAGGTTCCCTTCGATTTCTCTGGGATTCCATCATCTGGTCCTGGTTTCCTTATCATGGGACCACCTTTGGGATATCCTTTCCAACAAAAAAAGAATCATCAAAATCGGTTTATAAACGATGATGTCATCCGCAAACACATAAAAAAATATTATATATAGGGTCGACTTGAGAACCTCCTCCTTTTTTGAAGTCTGTTAAAAATGGTAAATTAACTTTTTTAATTTCAAATAGTTCAAATTTATTCTTTGAATTTGAACTATTCTGTCAAATAGATCAATATAATAGAGCACTAATCGACTATGGGTTTCTACCTATCCTTTTCCAACCAGATCTTGTCGACGGTGACATTTGCGATGGTCTCGTTAAGGTATTTTAATCGTTTGTTTTTTAATGTCGCTGGGCAATGCATTACACACAAAGGTTAACCATTATAGTTGATGTTAGTATTTATTTAGTGCTTATATGTATGGTAGTGGTGCGACCATGTGCGGAATCAGGCTCAAAGGCACGGCTCAGTAGACCGGCCGCGCGCGGACATTGCTGAAGCATCCGGCTACTAACACCGGCAAACTATTTAATAAACACACCAAGTATTATATCCGTTAATTAGTAGTTGGTGCCAAATGGGTCCATGATGTAAGCATAACAAATTACCTACTATGTTGTATGTATGAATATTATTATATGCGCGTTGAATATTCGGATTCAGCTGGGTGTAGTGATAATAAATAAATATGATCGAATAAAAGTTTTCGTGCCGTCAATATTTAGATGAGCGTAATGCGTTAATTTATCAATTTATATCAGATTTATATTTTATTTATATTTTTACAGATAATCACAGCTGTGTACTTATTTACTAATCCAGTACAATGTATTTTACACTTGTTTGGTCTTTTGCTGTCTGTGTAAATGGTCTATGTAGCACAGGTTAGAAATAAATGTAGGCAGATAGTCTCCGTATCCAATTTAATCAAATTTAGTTCAGTGAACATTTTATGTTTTAGCAAGGCATACATATTTGTATATATTATTGTATGTAATATATTATTGTATATAAGGCATACATTATCTTATAAAGTATAACATTATCTAGTAGGGTTTCCAATGATACACATTAACATAAAAAAATGAGGGCTAAAAAAGGTCCATAGATTCGATAGGCTTCATGGCGCAAAAAACGTGATGGTGCGCATGTGAATGATGCCTGAGTCGGTCGGAACGCAACGTACGGACGGATGCGGGGTCGGGCCGACGAGTGGCGAGTGCTCGTCCGTTGTTTAGTAGTCGAGAAGCGCGCGCGGCAGGCGGCGCGGGCGCGTTTCTTTTTTGTCCCCCGCGGATTCCATTGCCCCATGTCCAACCTGTAAGTCCGGCAGTTTGCCGAGCGTTGACCGCGCGCCTGCCACGAAGCGCAAAGCCGTTGAACAACTACAGTGGACGCTTTCGATAGCTCCCGTAAACCATATACGATATACGCTTTCGGTATGCCTTTGCGCTAATCCTATCTCACTTTGGCTAGTGGCGATTTACCTCAACATCAAATTTTATAGCTATTAAACGGTACTTTTTAAATTTGCTGTCTTTATCTATTAATACGCATGTTGCATAAACATGCGTATTAATCATTAATCATGATGATGGCATCATCATCATGATTAATACATACTTTGTTTGTATAAATTCCTTCCCAAACTAACCCGAATACTTTATTTAGTCACTGCAAATTAGTGAGGCTTTTCATTAATTTAATAGTTTGAATACGTCCATACTTCATTTAAATTACAAAGGTAACTCATATTTTGTTATTTTTTTATCTATTGCGCATGTTGGTACTCGTCCATACGTAACTTATTCATACAGTACAAAACTTAACCACTTTAAAATTATACAGTAGCTTGTAGGTACAAGTGGCTATTTGAGACCTATACTTGTAGTAGGCGGCAATAAGCTCAAGGTACACGTACGAGTGTCGTTGACCTTTTGTGTTATTATATGAGCCTGGCAAGTTTAATCTCATTATTGATTGTCTTATTATCATTAGCACCAGTCCAGAATATTTCATCCTTGCAGCTTTACCCTACTAATATTTTCAATAATTATGCCGTAGATCACCGTTGTCAATTTTAATTATGTTACCACGAGATTATTATTGATCTGGTGTTTAAAAACGATATCATACGAACTATAATACAGTTTAATAGTTTTTCATAATTATACTTTTTCCATCTTAAGAATTTATTTTTGACAGTTTACATAGAACGTATCTGTTACAGATTACGAATAAATTTACTTCAATCTGCGTAGTAATTGAAATATATTTACTAAATAATATTTTCCAATTAGCTTTTTTATAACATAAAAAGAGATTAAAAGACTAAAATCAATAGTTTTTACAAAATAACTGATATTCGGCTTGCGTATATAATAAACAGTTACGTTTTATCGTTCTATGGCGACTGGTGATGGGATCGTTTGATTCCGATGATAATAGTGCATCGATTTACAATCGTTTATTAATACTATGGGTAAATATGATAACAAAATCCTGTCTTATGTTAACTAGGTTTAATACATTATTTGGAGTGAAATACTACAAGATTTTGAAGTCAAAACCAATAAAATAGAATATTAACATTATTTAAAGCTTTTCTTATACCGATTTCTCTTTGAATATAAGTACAAGGTATACAAATTAAACAACTAAAATGGTTTAATTCCTTTTATTAACATGAGTTTACACTAGACTCCTGCGAAGAGGAGTCTTCAGTAACATTAATGACTGTATTATATATTATATGCAATGTCACGGTTGGCCGTCACATGGGCACAAGCGGTTTTTAGTAACTGCAACATTTTATTAGCTGTGATGATTGCGTTTTACTTGTGCCCATATAAGCTAGCTCTTTTGCGTTGTATTGACAGTTTTTCTTTTTTTTTTTTTTTGGGAGTGGACTATCGGTATTTGGCCGAAGGTGGCTTTTACTACCAACCGGGCAGGCGGGGGAGCGGGAACCTGTCACCCCTAATAATTTAGGCAACTAGTGCGAGTGCTGGCGAAGCGCGTGTCAACTGGCAGAATATGACGTTTTGTGTATGAGCGGGGCTCACCCCGCGCCCCACGTTGATGCGACCAACGGTGCTTGGTCGCATTTCATTCGTACCATTTGAGAACACGTACTTATAATAGATGGCTTTTTATACTCCGGAAAATTCATTAAAATAGTGGAAAATAACCCAAAAATAAAAATATCACGTTTAATTAGAACGATAAAGCAATAAAAAGAAAATCATGGTTTTGTAGTTGACTTTATTTACTTTGCACCCGACGATATGTACCTATAATCTAATCGATTAATGATAATTAGTTGAGTCAATAAAACCGTAAAAAAAAACAAACATTTTGGGGCGGGGGCGAAACTATTTATATTATAATAAAAATATATTTTATAATTATGTAGAGATTTTTGTTTCTTCCATATCCATTTCAAATGATGATAGGCAATCGCTTCAATGTAATTAGCAGACTCGCTAAGTCCTGGATCATGGTCTATGCGGACCCGACTAAGCAAGGCACACAACAATTGGAAGATGATGATCTATTGAAAATGACAAAAAGGGATGGGGGAGGTAATAAATATAAAATATTTTACATAAATAACTAACTAGCTAACTCACTAAACTTCACGCCACTTCCCTAGGGGGTAGGCAGAGAGAACCGAACGCCATATGGCACGATCCTTACACACCTCACACAAGCTCTACGGTTTTTATGACTCCTAACATCACCTTCTGTTAATACACGACCACTTCCGCGGCTCCTACATCCTTCCACTTTCGCATTGTATATCTGTTTAGTTAATCTTTCGTCATCCATTCTTCCCACATGTCCGAAACACCGGAGCGTGCCTTTTACATAAATATCCTAGATATTTTTTATACAATATAAATAATTCTGTCTCCGCCCCTAAAGGTTTCTGATTTTAAAACGTATGTAATAAACCATCAATTTAAAAAAACATCTAAATCGAAGTTGTTTCTGAGGACTTTCTAGTAAATGGCTTTATGGACTCGACTAAATAGTGGAATCGAAATTGTGACACATTCGAGCATCATTCGGACATCACTAACTCATTTGTCACTGAGCTGTCAGTAAGAAATTCTTATAGTGGACACTTCAGATTTGTTCTGCAATCTGAGGTAGACACAGTATAGTTACAGTGATTAAAATAATAATTACTTTGTATTCGAAGCGTTGGTCCTCTACTTTGAACTTCTTAATAATAATCTTAATTTGCCCTGTAAATGCAAAAATATTAACCTAAACTAGATTTTTGTCCAACAATTAAAATGTCATTAAATAATGAACATCCAATTAAGCACACAAGTTTACAAACTTTCATGTTTATGTATGATGACATTCGAACACACTAACTCACTGAAAGTGAAAATGCATCATTTATCTAGCAGAATTTACCAGATGTTTTACACGTTAATTTGGTGGCTTGTAAATTGTAAGATATTTATCTCCGATTAGTGCATACCAGTTTAGAATTTATTTGACATTTATTTAAAATCTTCACCCTAAGAAAATCTGGAGTTATTTCTGTAATAATCTTACTTTGTTTTGTTTTAAAATAAGGCAAGGAAGCCTTATTTTGCAGCTTTTAACACGAAGTGTGAAAGTTAAGTGTTTCTTTGCAACCATTTATACGGTTTATTTTAATACTTTTAACGCTTCGGTTAAAGCGGTCCAACAAGTAACTTCGACGACATAAAATGTCGTATAATGTTCTGGTTAGAAACTTTATCATTTTAAATTCAAACTCTTCTTGATGTCGGTCTAGATAAGTATAGGGCGAATATAAACTAGCCATCCTTTCTTCTTCTCATTCGTCCTTTCAATATGTGATTTAATTATAAAGGATAAATTAACTAAAAATTGGAAAAGATTTGGATGGAATAGGCGAAACAGTTAAGATAGAACTTATCCAAATTCAACAACATTATAGATTGTAATCTAAGACAGGTAAGCCTTAGATTATAAATATTACTGGTAACAAATTAAATGAATGCATGTTTTTCTGTGTCTTCTGTAACATGAATTTGTATGGAAAGAAATATTAATAATTTTTATAACTGTATTGTTACCAATAATAGAAGCGCTTGTAATATATATTTTCATCTAATACACATAAAAATATTGGAATAACAGCATATGTTAATCATTTACCTTACTCAATTAGTGCAGTCCCTAGTAATTGTTTTAACAGCTAATAGTTGTTTCATTTGTTAATGACAGTGTAACTGCACGCGTATGTGTGATCCCATGCTTGACAACCGACGTGGAATTGACCTATCGGAGTAGAATCAGAAAGATAAGAAGACGGTGGAGCAGGAAGGGAATAAAGCGGAGTAAACACAGCGGGAATGAGATAGGGCTATTGGACGCTGTAGTTGCGCGCGCGCCGTTCATTGATGCGCAGGCGCCTCAGAGGGCCGGGGGGCGGGGGAGAGGAATGCGGCCGCGGCGAGCAATGACCGCGCCAGGGTCGCTTCCTTTACGAGAAGCGCTGCTCGTCCGTACTACAGCCGCCTGCCCCCTCCCGCCCGCCGCGCCTCGTACTACATGGCCCTCTCGGCTGCGACGCGCGCTTTTCGACCCACAGTCCGTTACAAAAATTAAGTGCGCCGCATTCCGCGACCGTTCTTTCGTCTCTATCACACTCCTACAATAGGCCTACTTCTTGCCTTTGCACTCCTTTCTCAGGTTGTGCGCCTTGTTTGGCGTCCGAACTTCAGAAGTTGAGCTTAAGGCGCGAAAGTCGTACCTGGACGAAGCGCTGTCTGCCTCGATATTAAGCTGGTACTGGGGAAGGGCGCCGACACCTATTGGTCTTCCCACTGGCATAAAACTTACTGATCGATTATTGTTATGTTATATTGTAAATTAACTTTGCATTTACATCATCATTTAAGTTTAGTATTAAGGTTCTAAATAGCTCTATATGTGAAAGTTTTACTCATATTTTATAGTGAAATAAAATAATAAATTAGGACGAGTAAATAAATATTAATTGAAAATATTATTTTATGTTTTTTTTTCAAATTATTTGACTAGCTGTGTACTTGTAAGCTAAAAATAATTTTGACAGATTTACAAACTTGTTAAATTAATAGGTTTACTTATAAAAAGATTTAATAAATATAAGACGAGCGTCATGGTAGCTTTACTATTAAATTAAATGAATTCTCCAGACTAACACACCAATTCCCTTGTTGCAAACCAATATTTAAAAATGCTTACACTTAATAAAAAATGATTGTATTGAGCATAAAAAAAATACTTACAGCATTGTGTTTTGGTTTTCGTATATATACTTATACTAAAAATAAACTTGTATATAAAAATCTCTGTCACGGTGTTTGTGGTCGAACTCCTCCAAAACGACTCGACCGATGTTAAATGAAGTAACCAGCAATAGCGAGCGAATGTAGTGAGGGTGGGTAGGTATAAGGCAGAAAAGTTAGTTAACTACCGCGCGCCATTAATTTCGCGCGTTATTTCTTAGAGCACCGAATTATTTAGATTAGTTTTGAACTTTTGAACAGTAAAAAGTATAAAAAGTAAAGTAAGAGTAAGTACGCTGGTATACTAAGTAATTAAATATGTAGGTCGTATGAAACGCGTCAATAAAAAAAAAATCCCGAAAGTACCGAAAGAACCGGGAATAAAATTAGATTTTCCGGCTCCATTCTACTGACAAAACAACTGGGAATTCCCGGTACTTTTGAGACCGGGATTTCCCGGTTCTGAACCTTAATGTTAATGTTCTTTTCGAGAATTTGATAGGTATGAGAATAATAGTAGCTAGTAATGTATATCCAGCCTCCCACCGCCACTTCCCATTTCTATCAGAAACGAAGGGTGGTACGTCTAATATCTTCATTTATTAATTTATCATAATTTGTATGTAAAAAAGGTTTACTAACACAGCCTGACATTTAACATAATTTCTTATTTAAAAAAAATAACGGAGTACTTATAGTTATACTCTTTGTAACTTCAGTTAGATTTCAATGGAAATTTCGTAAAAACCGATTTAGCTGTTTCGTAGATCAACGGAATAAACAGAAAAAAGCTTAAATATTTTATTTTCATACTTTGTTTTTAGTTTTCATCGTATCGTATGCATTTAGAAATACGGATCCTATACTATGACGTAACAACGCCCCACTCCAGATCTTGACAAAATTCATAAAAAACTGAAATGAAATATTCAGCGCGGTGCTAGCTAGATGGTGCGATACGTGGTCGTATTTGAATATACCCTGTATTCGAAAATAAAATAAAACTAACCTTAAACTGATCTTACCTGAGTATAAATGTGTGTTAAGCCGTGGCTCTCTGATTCATTTATTATAGCCGCAGAGCTGATGAAGTTAGGAAACCTATTTTAGCCTAGTTGAAATATGAAAAAAAATAAAACTTTGTCAATGTGCGAGTCGAGAATCCCGAGTCCCGAGAGTAAATATTTAAATATAAAAAATGACAACCTACGGGCAAAATTATTTTTTTATTAATTACATCTAAAATCAAAATGTCGAATGTATCAAAATGTCGAAAATTCTTATACCTTAACTTAAAACGCCGAATGATTGCCCAACCTAACCGAAGTAAAAAATCTGAACATTTAATACACTTAGTTCTTTATATTTCATGTTAATTTTATCTTATTTTACCAAATCTAACTGATAATACATAAACACCTAAATAGTAAAGATGCAAAAGCAATATAGCTTTCGTCACGTCTCCGGCGCTGCGGGTCTCCGGCGGTCCCACGCGTGCTAATCGTCGCAGACGCTTTCGCTCACCACCGCAGATTCGACTTGCTCGGCCTCAGCAGCGGCGCCTCACTTGCAGCTTTCTGCTCCTTAGCCCGCGCAAGCTGCCTTGCCCCGAGCCTACGCGATTCTAAATTACTCACTAGGTAGGTAGTAGGGCAGACAAGATTACGTGGAGGCGGTTTTTTAGCGATTCCTTTCTGTCACTAAAACCTAATGCATAAATTATCTATAGATGTTTAAAACGCTGTATCTTTATTATTTTCGAGTATTAGATAAAGCGAAAAATACGTATTTATTTAATGTTTTTTTTATAATCTAACTTACGGACAATGAAAATATTTGGGTAAAATAGCCCATTTTTTTTACCGACCAATGCCCATTATAATAAAGTCACTCGCTGGTTAAAATTCAGCGGAGTAGGTGCAAAGTGAAATTGACAGTTTGGAACGTTTCAGCGGAAATAATTAAAAATATTTTTTTACGAAAACCACTATTTTGTATAAAGTTCTTATCTATACCGTACAATTGATTTCAAATATTAGTCAAATACCTTATTATTTCATGATGCAAACGTGTCTGAAGCCATCGTCAGTCCTTCATACATAAGTTGATAATGTATGAGTAGAATTTATACAGAAAGTATTTTAAATGGCAAAAATGATCACGACCTAACGGTAATATTATCTAACACTATTGTAACTTCATTTAAACGGACGAAGCGCGAGCTTATCCTACGCGCCTCGGATCTCCGCTCTCGGATGTGCCGCAGTGACGAACGGACGGTGTGTTGTTTTTTAAACAGTAACCGTAAACAAAACAAGTAAAATAAAACAGTAAGCAAACATATCAATTGTAAAGTAGCTGCAGGTATCTATAACCAAGTAAAAGATATTCCTTTTGTTTCCAAAAACAATTTTTAATTATGCATTATATTCGAATGCGGATTTTTATACTATTAAATTTTATAGTATTTACAATATAATAAAGCATTTAGTACATCTCAGTCGAGGCGCAAATATTTTTCGGTCGCAAATTTATAAGACTGATTTGTTATTAAGTCTTTTAAATCAAAAATAAGCACGGTTTTTATCTAAATTTACTAATCAAAAAACAAAATGCATTTTTATTGAACACTTCCTATTTCATTTATAAAGTATGGTTTTTTTACAATCACAAAATACATTCACAAAACTAGATAGAAACTCAAAGCAGGCAGATGTAATTGAAATACTGTAGGCATTGATTTCAAAGATAGGGCCGAGTTACAATACTGATAAATACGTGACCTAACTGTACAGTTTATAAAACTGGTTGACATTATCGTAACTACCTTGGGAACACATTCAATTTATCTTTTACTCTATTAATTAAATACTTAACGTTATTCAACTTGTTTTCTATTAATATTAATAATGTGGAGTTTGTTCAAATATTTGTTATTCAACTGTGCTTTAACCCTTAAAGGGAATTAAGTGAAATTTGTTTTAGGTATTGCTCTAACTGAACTAAACTTATAGTCCATTTCACCTAAGAAGAGTTGACACTTTGGATTTGACGTTAATAGTTATGCATCCGTATGACAGCCATTCGATTTTTTTTTTCAATTGGATAAAAAGTTCAAGGGCAGTTAAATCGACTTTTTTATTTATTTTATTTTTAATTCTAATGAAAATTAAAATTATTTCAAACTATAATTTTTATTTTTATATGAACTGGTATTCTCACGTCAATAATATGCAGATATGTCTTAAGCGCACGCGATTGGAAGACTCGGAATCATCCAAATAAGGATGTTTTGTTTTTGTTTGTGTTTTAGGGAACACTTATTTGTTGTAACTGGGTTCGGAACATTTTTTCGGTTGAAATGTACGCTTATGAAATATCTTTTGTAAAATATCCAAACTCGATGACAAGATGCCGGCCATATCGATTAATGATGTGAAGTGAATAGTAGTGAAATGAAATGAAATGAAATGAAATTATTTATTTCTGCAAGTAGATTTGTAACAAATTCTTTTGCACGTCACACTTTTTTACCCTACCAGCACCTCGACGTGAATGGCCTGATGAGAAGAGGTGCCGCAAGAAACTCAACAGATAGCGTTTTTTTTTAAAAACATGTTTGACATATCTCTAATATGCGGTACATTAAAATAACATGACTAAAAATTTCACTGTGCATGCGAGCAGGTCATCTTGTCCAAATATTTTTATCATTTAAATAATCATCTATTTTGTAGTAACCTTTTCTTATTAAACATGATTTAATATAAGACTTAAATTTATGCGTGGGTAATTCAATAACATTTTGAGGCAGTTTATTAAATATTTTTTTGCTTAAACCTACAAATTAACCACCAATCTTATTAAGCCTGAGTTTTGGAACGGCGAGTTTGTGTTTATTTCTCGTATTAAACCGATGACAATCAGATTTCTTATAGAATTCATCTAAGTTTTTATGAACATAGATAATACAATCAAATATAAACTGGGAAGCTACGGTCAATATATTTATCTCTTTGAATATTTCCTTCAGTGAGTCACGAGGTCTAAGGCCATATATGGATCGAATGGCTCTCTTCTGCAACACAAATATGGTTTGTATATCAGAAGCGGTGCCCCATAGCAATAGACCGTATGACATAACGCTGTGGAAGTAGCTGAAATAAACTAGCCTCGCCGTTTCAATATCAGTCAGATGCCTTATTTTCCTAACTGCGTATGCAGCTGAACTAAGCCTCCCTGCCAGGGCACATATATGAGGACCCCATTGTAGCTTAGAATCTATGGTCATGCCTAAAAAAGTTGTGGAGTCAACAAGTTCAATATGTTCATTATTAATTATTATATTAGTGCTAACTTGTCTAACATTCGGCATTGTAAACTTAATACATTTGTTTTTTTTTGCATTAAGTTGCAGATTATTAACAGTAAACCAATCATAACTTGTGAGAGAGTATTATTTACATCGTCATATGAATCTTTCTGTCTGTCAACTATAAAAATTAAGGAGGTGTCATCTGCAAATAAAACTGTCTCACATAGGTCTTCATTGTAATACGGAAGGTCATTTATATAAATTAAAAAGAGTAATGGTCCTAATATAGAGCCCTGGGGCACCCCCATTAGTAAAGGGGCGCCAGGAGAGTTAATTCCATTAATACAAACTTTTTGTGTTCTATTACTAAGATATGAGTCTAATAAACTTAATGCAACATTTGAGATACCATAATGCTGTAATTTCAAAATTAAGGTTTCATGATTAACACAATCAAAAGCTTTAGACAAATCACAAAAAATACCTATAGCATCCTGTTTATTTTCCCAAGCCTCAAAAATATGTTTAGCAAGTGTCACTCCCGCAGTAGTAGATCTGCCTTTGGTGAAGCCAAATTGCTTAGTATGTAAAAAAATATTTTGTTTAAAGTAAGATGTTAATTGACTAAATATTATTTTTTCAAAAATTTTGCTAAGTGCTGGCAAAATAGAAATTGGTCGAAAATTAGATAGGTCACTTTTTTCCCCTGCCTTGAATAAGAGTACAATCTTGCTAAACTTCATTAAATTTGGAAAACAGCCTGTATCTACGCACTTGTTAAATATAAACGCTAAGTGAGGGGCAATAGTAGATATAATAGATATATAGTGTCAATCTCTATGAGTAAATCTTCCGATTATCTATTAGTATATATTAGTATCCAATTCATACGATATTTTTTTCAAAATTTAAATTAGTAATTTATGAAGAAAATTTTTAAACCGTGTTTACATTAATAAATGGAGATTATTAATTATTTTTTACAATGATGTTAGCGTATAAAGTCAAATATGTTTAAAACCGAAAAATTTGATTCGTAAAAAGTACGATGCATGAAAAGGAGTATTGAAACCTGTCACGGGAACCTTCTTAGCTGTAACAGACTATAGGATAAAATGTGATAAGAAGTGGGTTTGTAGGGTGGATCATCTGATACATAGATGTATGGAAATTGAAGCAAAACTATTTTTGGTGACTATATAAGGGGTCGGTTATTTCTTGGTTTTTATAAAAACTATTCTGTATAAATATAATATAACAGCTATAAATTGAAATAAAAATGTACAGAAGTTTTACTTCTTTTATTATTTAAGCATATAAAATATACACTACACTAAACATAGAATGACACACACCACAATTAATTTTACATATGTACTACACTAGTGACTATATAACAAATATAAATAAATGTATGTTTGTGAGTATTTAGTTATTTACATATACATAGATACACACATCAAAAAAGTTATGTGATAACCAGCATAAGTTGATATCATTTTTTAAATTTAACTTTGTCAAGAAAAATAGTTTGTGGTGTGTTTTTTATTTTAATAAATAGAAATACCCTGCTCCGAGTTCCAGACCTTCATTAAATTGTACTTTAAAATACTTAATGATAAAATTAACAAACGTACTAGCCGCCCCTACGATTTTTGAAGGTTCCCCTCGATTTCTTTGGAATGTTATCATCAGATCCTGGTTTCCTTATCATGGGACCATGCTGGGGATATCTCCTTTCCAACAAAAAAAACATCATCAAAATCGGTTTGTAAACGAAGATATTATTCGCGAAAACACAATATATATATACGGAAAAGAAGAAAAAATCATAATATAATCTGCCGTTGAAAAAAGCGCGGGAAACGTTTAATTGAAATTTTTATTTTTATTATTAGGATCAGTTAAGTAGTGTAGTGTGTAGATTTATAACTTATTTTGTATATATTTTATTAATTTGTGTTTCATTCCCGGTCTTTGGTCAGTTTTTACTGCATTTTTAAACCTTATATGAACGAACCCGACGACCCGGGGGGTACGGGCCCCCCGGTGTCTAAGTATGTTACGATAAGCTATACGAATTCAGGTATGGAAACAGAGGGATCTTTGCAAGATACGGAAGGAAAATAATGTTAAACGAAAGAGAACATCCGCCCGTAAAGTTTGCAAATACTGTAAGAAACGGATAAGACACCATAAATTCTCAACGGATCAGGGGATGAGTTTGATTGCCAATGTGGCAATAGTTTTCATAGTGAGCAACTTAAGGAACCTCAAGTAACCCCTGCCGCTACTACTGTTTACACCTCAGCGTCAAATGTAGTGCGTGAAGTATCCAATAGTAATACCGTTAGGGTAACGGCTGGAAGACCAACGTATTTAGCTTTGACTTAGCACCATACATTGTTCATGTACAGAGAGAGCAAGTATCGCCTACTGATATTCGCAATCTTAACCCTATACCATTCGGACATTTCTTAAAAAAATAATCTGTGAAAAATATTATCAACGGCAGTTTAAAGAAGATCGGTAGGAACAGACTAACAATTTCTATTTCTAAATTCGAAGATGCAAATGCTTTCCTTAGTAATGACACTTTAAAGCAAAATAACTATAAAGCTTATGTGCCTGTTTTCAACGTAACTCGTATGGGTGTGGTTAGGGGAGTACCTTCCGACTGGACTGAGGACGAAATTATTGAAAATATCTCTACGCCGATAGGAGTTGGGCAAATTTTAAAAGCTAGACGTATAAAAAAGAAAACTTTTATTAACGGTAAAGCTGAATTTACACCTATAGAAACTGTTGTTCTTACATTTGATTAACAAACATTACCAAAACGGGTTTTCTTGTGTTTTAATTCTTTACCTGTTGATCTGTATATATATCCCACAATACACAATGTTTTCACTGTTGTAGATATGGTCATATAAAAAGCCAGTGTCGTTCCACTCCCAGGTGTTTTAAATGTGGACAGGGTCATTCGGGAGACAATTGCCAGGTAGAAGAAGACAGTATTATCTGCTGCCTCTGCTCTGGTCATCACATAGCCACCAGTAGGATTTGTCCTGAGTTTTTTTAGACAGAAAAATATTAAAGAATCTATGGCCAAAAATTGCATAACATACGCTGAAGTTTTAAAATTACACCCACCTATATCTAAATCGTATGCCGATGTTCTCACTACCCCTTCGCTATACGTGATCCTCCAAGACCAAACGGCTTTCCAAAATCAAATATTGGCTCGAATAATATTTCATATAAAAAGACAAGTTTTCCTAAAACCTAAATGCCCTTCTAAGCTTGGTAAAGGGTACGACCGTGTTAGTCACGAATCTATGGTCAGGGATTACAATAGTCATTTTGCCCCAAGCACTAATGTTTTAATAAATAATATTGCAAAAACCCCACTTGATAATTTGCCAATTAAAGACTTAATAATAGCATTGATTAATTCACTGTTTTTGTCTAATATTTTAGGCTCATCGTCCAATGCTGTCATACCTGTTAAGGATATAATTGAAAAAAATAATACCCAACATGGACCAGTTGGACACTTTGATTCAGTGGAATTGGCGCAGCATTCAAAATAAGAAATCTGATTTAATTTATATGATAAACAAATTTTCTCCTTTTATTATAGCTCTACAAGAAACATGGCTTCGGCCTATCTCAATATTTAAAATTCCGGGCTACTCCTGTGTGCGAGAAGACCGGGCTGATAGCTACGGTGGTGTAGCTCTTCTTATTAAAAATTCATTCTCATTTGTACATATACCCATCCCTAATCACAATAATGAGTTTTCTATTATTGCCATTCGTGTTAATAGTTTATGTTACGTATCTGTATATATATGATGAAATTTATAATATTCTCGAAAATTTACCTAGACCCTTAGTTATAATGATTATAAGTTATAAGATTTTAATGCTCAGCACCAATCATGGGGAAGTTCAAACTTTAACTATTACGGAAATCGCATTTTAGACATCTTGGATAGCTTTAATTTGTGTATCCTAAACACTGGATATTCCACACCTCGTACCCAACCACATGAAGGAATAAGTGTCCCGGACTTAACCATTTGCTCTCCTGACTTAGCTTCGTGTCTCTCTTGGTCAACTCTTTCTTTATCATATGGTAGCGATCATTACCCAATTCCTATAAATTTTCCTACTAGACAAAAACCTCCTAATTTCCGTCCTCCCCGTATGAAATTTAGACTGGCCAATGCTAGCTGGCTTTTGTATAAAGAGAAAGTAGATCAAAACATCCACTCTCTTCCAGCAGTTACTGATAGTAATCAATCAACTTGTGCTGAGGCCTTAGCTTCATTATTATTGAGATCTGCCAATGAGACATTAAGAAAATTACCCTCTCCGCCTTGGTGGGACAGCGAATGCTTCGAGGCTATTAAAAAAAGAAAACTAGAGGAGCTAAGATATCGAGATCATTCTACTTTAGAAAATTTTAATGAACTTTCAGCCATCATAACCAGAACACGAAAACTGTTAAAACAAAAGAAATGGGAAGGATTAAAAACCTTTTGCTCTTCTCTCTCCAAACACTCCTCCATCTACTGTGTGGTTTAATATACGCAGATTTAGGTCAGTTTTCAAAGCATCTACTCCCCGTGTTCTCGAAGATCCTTTGGTTGAAACTTTTTTAGATAAGTTAGCCCCATCGTTTGTTCCAGAGAACAATTTTTTAAATATTTCATTAGCATCTGATACAGACCAAGAAGGGTTAAATGCTCCTTTTAGTCTCTGTGAACTTAAAGGCATTTTGGCGTATGTCAAAGATTCGGGACCAGGAATTGATGAAATCCTTTACTCATTCCTATCTCATTTAAGCGATAACAGTTTGACTTATCGGTTACGGTTCTATACCCCCCAAATGGCGGGATCAAGAGGTGATTCCTATACTTAAGCCGAGCAAGCCGTCCGATGATGCTGATTTATATCGCCCCATTGCTATATCATTAGTTTTAACTAAAATTGCTGAACACTTGCTCAAAAACCGGTTAGAATGGTTTGTGGAAATTAAAGACTTGTTAAGTAAAAATCTATTTGGTTTTAGAAAAGGCAAGGGGACAGTATTGGTATTTTTACCACTGACATCTGAATAGCTCTCTCCTGTAATGAATCTCTTTTAGCTTCTTTCCTTGACATAACTGCAGCATACGACAACGTCTTATTACCCATTCTTAAACAAAAGTTAATTGATTTA
This sequence comes from Glyphodes perspectalis, assembly GCA_951394215.1. Classification (NCBI taxonomy): domain Eukaryota; kingdom Metazoa; phylum Arthropoda; class Insecta; order Lepidoptera; family Crambidae; genus Glyphodes; species Glyphodes perspectalis. The sequence goes on from OX596199.1 coordinate 14,595,448, forward strand.
AAAGTTTCAGTAATATTACTAATTCATTTTATTATTAATATTTTGTCTGAGAGAGCTATTGACATTATTCAAATTGGATCGCAAAAATATTCAAGACTGCTGTGGAAAGGTCTCCCTCAGGGTTCGGTTCTGAGCCCATTGCTCTTTAACATTTATACATATGATTTAGATAAGTGTATTCATAACAATATTGAAGTTTTACAATATGCTGACGACTTACTTTTGTATACAGCTGGTAGTAGCATTCACAACTTAGCACAATCTTTAACTTCATCCTTACAAAATTTAAAGTCATGGTTAGACAAAAATGGACTTAGTCTGTCTGTACTTAAAAGTTCAATTATTCTATTTACCCGAATGCGTCGACCTCCGTCGTTCTCTGTGTTTAATGACAATTATCCTATGCCTATTAAGAACAAAACTAAATTTTTGGGGATTATTTTGGATTTTAAATTATCTGGACTTTCTCATTTTTATTACATATTTGCCAAGTGTGAAAGATATTTAAATATTCTACGTTGCTTATCAGGTGTTTGGTGGGGAACCCACCCATTTTCCCTAAAACTCTTATATAATGCCCTTATAAGGAGTACACTTGATTATGGGACATACTTTTTAGAGCCATGTAGTATTGCTGGTCTGAAAAAATTAGATGTCATCCAATCTAGAGCTCTTCGCATTGTTGCTGGAGCTATGCGATCAAGTCCTATCAACGCCTTGCAATTTGAATGCGGTGAGACTCCTCTGGGACTCAGACGCCAATATTTAAGCGATAGATTATTGTTTCGAGCTTTTCAGAGTTATTCCCACCCCCTAAGTTTTAAGTTACAGCGTTTGTACCGTTTAGTTGAAACTTCGCCATATTGGGCTCATAAATCCCCGCCCTGTTTAATATTAGTTTTCGTAAATTTTCCTCCTTTGAAGCTCCAATACACAAATCTGCTTATCTTCCAATTTTTTCTATTGATTATAAAGCGTTAATCCTGCCACCAAACGTTTCCTTTGATTTGAATATTTCCAGAAATAACAAACAATGTAATATTGAATTCAATTTTATCCTAAAGGAAAATTGGCCAGATTGGCATTACATATATTGTGATGCTTCGAAGCACTCTCCGGAGTCTCACGTTGGCGTCGGGGTCTTTCATCAACAATATAAAATTACCCAGAAAATCAAACTGCCTCCCCAATCCTCGGTATTTACAGGCGAATGTTACGGCATTTATAAATCATTGGAATATATCCTCCTTATGAAACATAAAAAATCTGTTATTTTTTCTGACTCTAAAAGTGCTTTACAAGCGTTAGTTAAATTTCCTTTCAAGTCTAATACTAATTACCCAGTTATAATTGACAGTAAAAAAAATTTACACGAATGTTCTTTAAATGGATATAAAGTTATTTTTGCCTGGACACCTGGTCACTGTGGTATTTTAGGAAACGAGAAGGCTGACCAGCTGGCTAATGATCTGCTCTGTCTCGCAAAAATCTTACTTCGTGAGGCCTGGGAGGAATATTGGCGTGAGAGTAGTAAAGCTAAAGGCCGCTACTATAAGAACATTCAGCCCCAGATTCCTATTAAACCGTGGTTCTCAAGATGGAAGCTGAATAAGTTGGCCACTACCAACCTCATTAGAATGCGCTTAGGCCATGTTTGTACTCCTGCTCATTTAGCACGTTTGAATATTGTTGACGCTGATATGTGGAACTGCGGTGCTGATGTGGGAGACCTCAACCACATCTTTTTTGCTTCTGAGAATTATGACCATTCCTCTTTGTTTGCTTCCCTGAAATCCCTCCGTATTCCATTTCCGTAATCTATACCTATTCTTTTATCTTTAAATGACATGTGTTTATATAATATTTTGTCGTCTTATATGTTCCAAAACAATATTAAATTATAAATATGTATGTACCTACTCATTATCTTTTATTCTATAATTTTAGAAAAAGTAATTTTATTATTTCATGTATTATTTCATAACATTCCTTTAACACTCCTTACCTTACTGATCCTACTGTCTAATCCGATCCTGTATTAGTTTAATGATTATCATTTTCTTTACCTTTGTTTATGGCTAAAGCACAAGCCGTGCAAAGCCAAGAAAAAAAAATCTACCGTAACAAAAAAGATTTTGATTTTTCAAAGTGATCGTAAACTATTTTCGACGTGTGTATAAATAAATATATAAATAAACTAAATGTAATTATAATGAGAAAAAATGGAGCGATTTTAGTTCTTTCGTTATCTTAAGGTTATATTTCCAAAAATAACAATCTGTAATAGCTCCAGTAATGAGTAAGGACTAAAAATATTATTTGTTAAATGTGTGCCGTGGACTTGATTTTTATATTTTCCGTTCAAATTACAAGTCTAAAATTAGGTATACCTTGCCAAGCTGGATTTATTGGTTGGTTGGTTGGTTCATTGGTATTAAAATAAAATAAAAAAGTAATTCCAACTATCCTATATATATATTTCATATTAAATAAACGTTTCGTAGAGTTTGTACATAACATCAAATGAATATTTTCTTGTTTCATACTTTCAAATAGCTTAATTGTTCAGTGGTCGGGTTATAATTTTTTTTACTTACTTTTGTTTGAATTATTTTGGGATTATACTTGGGCTGCCCAATTTACCAGGTGCTAACGGTGGTATGCATTAGAAATAACAGAACGAATTTCAAATCCAATTTCAAACACGAACATCGATTCCTATCGATATCTCAAAATAATAATAGAATTTTCTAAAATTAACCTAAACAAGCGCTAACGATTGCGAACTTATCCGAATCAACATAAAACCATCAATCATTATTACTCCTTCAAAATATTACATTTCTGTGGCCGGTTTAGTGTCATCAATAGATTATCTAAATACAAATGTAAAAAAAAAAATACATTTCGATTTACCAATAACACAAATAAAGTTTTTTAAATATAAACCATTATTTTTTCAAACAAAATATTGTACGCTGTATGCATTAATGAACGTAGCTTCAAAAGTTATTGTTTTAAAGATAACCGATATCTTTGTATTTACTGAATAATGACCTGGTCAATGATTACGCTTGTACAAGATATGTACATTTGTACAATAGTATATTTGTACCTACCTATAATTAATTGTCTGTATAAGTATAAGGAGTTATTTTGAATGTTGTGATTGAACTTGCAGTTAAACACACCCATTATTCTTAGCCTAGTAAGTGGAGGAATGTGTTGACATGGCATTGTATGAGGTTTACTGTGAACTTACTAACTATGTTTATGCAAAAAGTTGGCTTTTACTTTATCTTTCCTTTATTAAATAAATAAAGTTATTTTAACGATGAATGACTCGGATTCAGTTTGAATTCGAGTCTGTTATTAATCACGTATTTTGACGCTCTATATGCGCCCGAACTGCGTTAAAACTAATAGCCGTCTCGAGATTGAAGCCTATTTATTGGTTGCAGTACCGTTGCTTACGTAAAAGTTTCGCATAATGCTGTTAATCCATTCCTAAGGTCATACTTATCATGGAAATGGATTAAGATTTTATACAAGGGTGTTCTCGAACGCCGCATCAGCATAAACGCGTCAGCATAAAGATGCGTTCTTTATCTTAACTCAATCTTTTAACATAAGCGCCAAATTATTGACTACTTCTCTGCTACAAAGAACATTAAAAATCTGTAATGGACAGTCAGTAAATTTCGCCGTATATCCGACACCACAGGGCTTTATATTTATCAATTTACCTATCATATAAAAAGAGATACGATCTACATTAGATAAAGCTTAATGACAACAGTAAATTCCTCATCTATCCTTGCTGTCTTGTTATGCCGCAATCCCCGATGTCATGCCAGGATGATCAAGGAGGGTGGTAGCACATGCGAACAACATCCGTACATCTATTTTTCAAGATATCATATTTTTATTGCATGGCTCCCGTATACTGACACAAGGCATAGTATTACGGGAAGATTTAATACTAAAACAGAGAGTAATTTATATATACTTTATTATACGCTGTTACCATTATATATTAAGATTTTATTTTAAACATTTTATTGATATAATAGATTGTCATCCTGTCTTATATATATAATGTTGCATCCGCTACTACCGTTTTTTTTTTTTTTTTTTTTTACTTGGGGAACTCCCACGAGCCGTCACCCTCCGGACGGGGATCCAGAGGGCGGTGTGTCGGACTCGAACCGACTAAACCCCAAGGTGGCCTCCAGCGGCGCAGTTCCGGAGGAGCCTGTATCCCCACTGTCGGGACTATACGACTGCTCCTCCGGTAGTGCGCTTGCCGCGCTACGCGGCCCACCTCGCGCGGCGGCGGTCGATGCTGTGCAGCCCACGACACAGTCGTGGGATGCACAGCACCGAGCACACGCGCGCGTCGAGACATGCCAGACCACCCAGCATGTCTCAACCACTCCGCCCAGGATTCAGACGCCGATCATCCCCGTGACCGGCGTCGTGGGCCCACTCTCACGCTGTGCCTTCTGCTGAGCCAGAGGGGCACGCGGAGAGCGTCTCGCCAAAGGGGCCGCCTTCCGCCCGGCGACCCAAATTGAGGGCAGAGCCCTGTCGTCGCAAAGGGAGAGCGTCGAGACGCTCGATCCCTCTGCGACCCACCACGACGCGACCCAGCGCGCCCCTGTCGGGTTGCCGAGGATAGGGAGGCGAGCAACGACAACACTCAGCTCCTCCTCTTCCTCGGCAACCCTGGTCCGGTCGCAATGGGCCTGTATACGGCCGGACCGCCGCAACTGCCCGGTAGCAAGTCGTGCAGCTGCGGCTCACCTCGGGGTCCTTCTTCGCTTCAGCCCTGCCACGTCAGGGCCTACTAAGCCCCCCCCGGTACGACAAACCGAGGACCCCGGCGGGGGGGATCCGCTACTACCCTAAGTAATGCTGTTACAACTGTTGAAGTCTTGTCTCAGGTGTCATGGACCCCATCAGTGGTCGCGGGACCTCGCCGCGGCCACATCAGGGAGGTGGACGCTCGACGCGCTCGGACCGGTTTTGGAACACTGGCTCGAGCGCCCTCCGTCGTCTTTTGTAACGTTCCGTTTGGTGCAGGTGCTGTCCGGACACGGTTGTTTCCGGAAGTACCTGCACCGGATAGGTAGGGAAGAGTCCCCGTCGTGCCCGCATTGTGGCGCGGCGGAGGACACGGCGGAGCACACGCTCTCTGTGTGCCCGTCATGGTCCGCCCAGCGCGCGCAACTATGCACTGCGGTCGGACCAAACCTCTCGCTCCCGAACGTGGTGGAGACCATGGTACGGAGCGAGAGGGCCTGGGCGGCAACCGCTTCCTTTTGCGAGGACGTTATCTTGCAAAAGGAGGCGGCGGAGCGTGAACGAGAGGATGATCCTCTGGCTCCGTTGCTCCGAAGACGTAGGAGGGGGCGAACGAGGCGCCAATTTAACAGCCTCGCCCCTCCTAGCGGAGGCATGCGGGTGGTGGGTGCGGGGGCACCCCCATCCGCCTTGCACGCGTCTCCGCAGCCGCCTGACAGGAATAGCTCGGTACCCCCGGCTATCCCTGTCGCCCCCCCGGATGGAGGGGGGTAAGTGGTGCCCGCCGTGTAGGGCGGGCCGGTCGCCGGAGGTGTTTACGGCAGCGAAGGTTGTGCCGAGATTCCCGTAAACACCTCCACTCAGGCGTTGAGGGGTACCGCGGAGTTTTAGTGGGTACACCCCGGCCACTACCATCTTTGGCCGGAGCAGGGGCCCCTTACTCAAGGGCCTCCGGGAGTCCCACACACCACCCTGCCCCCCCGGGTAGGGTGACGGTGCGTAACGCATTTCTTCGCGATATAAAAAAAAAAAAAAAAAAGGTGTTTGGAAATATTAAATATGAAGTATTAAGTATAAGTATCTTGTTTAATTAATAGCCTGAATTAAATGTATGTTACACAGGTAGAACGACACACATGCATGACATGATATGAGAATTCTAGACATGATTACAAAAGAAATACTCCATGATGAATAGATAGACTATTTTGACACTGCTTTTGAGAAACCTCAGATATGCATATTCGATATGTTGTATACAATTTAAAATGGCTTGACATAAAGTGCGATTACGCAAACAATCAAAAGCATAGACGAAAGATAGATGTTTATAAAATGGTTCTGCAAGTTTCGAGCTCAAAGTAATGTATCGGGGACACTTTGTTTTTGTTAAGCCGACGCTTACTTACGGGGTTGATTTTGCACCTGTTGCGCAAACACGTCGAATCAGACACCTTTTTTTCTGTTATAAAGCTCATTCGCTCGGCTAGATAAAAGCGTATTGCGCATTTACATCGAATTGTCTTAGATGCTCTTTAAAAGCTTTTATTTAAATTGCTCATATATAATACGATTGTCAACCGACTTTATAAGATAAACAGTAGATTCTCAATTCTGCTTTCTCCGTCATTTATGTTCGAACGACTATGGCTCCAATTAGATCCCATTTTCACCAATTCTAATTACGAGGGCTTAGAGAAAGAGAAATCGACAAGGGTACCGATAAAATGTTAGGGCAACCCTCCAATTTTATAAGTCCGCATCTAAATCCCTTGCGTATTATAAAGATCTAAGTAAGGGAACTTTTTTTATAATATGTAATGATTATTATAAACAAATAAAAAAATATAGGGGCTCAAAACATAATTTTGAAAAATATCGATTTTACATGCTAAGTTCACAAAATTTAATTGTTTACCAGTTAGCACTGGCAGAGAGAGAGAAAAAGACAATGGTAACTCGATAACTAGGAGTATAAACATATGTATGAATATAGGAATCCAGAATCTTTAAACGAAATTTCCCAAAAAAGTATTTTATTTGATATTATAATACTTTTTTGTATAATGCCGAATGCCGAATAAGCTGCGAAATATATTCTACCTAGTTACGTGGCGATAATAATCATTAGTTAACTAAATCTAATTAGGGCGACCTGCAGCACTTTGTTAAACCTCGATTTAAAATAAATAAATAAAATAAAATAAACTCGACTTAAGCATAAACAATGTTAAACGCCTTGCACCTCATCGATTTAGCATGAATCTCGATTTAAATAAACGTCAAAGTTAAACTGACAATTTGGTCGGTTTAAACTTGCTAAATCTCGAACTTAGTGAAACACCGTTCTATGTTTAGGTATTAGTGAAAATGGATATATCTTTGCATATTGATAATGATTTGTTATTAGACGACGACGAAGAAATCGTAAAATTTTAGAAACTCCATGTTTCTTTTGAAGAGTCGCCGTTAGAAGTGATTGATTTGATACGTTACGTGATGACGAATTCTTGAAACGGTTCCGCCTAAGTAAATAAAGTGCAATGTTTCTCATTGATAAAATTATTAATAAATTTTCAAGTGCCTTTAACACGTGAGCGGTGGTAATTTAATTATAAATATAAATACATAGTGGTAACCTATAAAAGAAAACGTTTGAATGGATAAGACAAAGACGTTTACGTTGCTTTGTACGCAAAATCGCGTTGTTGTCAAGGGGACATATGTTTAAAACTTAGATAAATCTATCTAAAAAGTTTAATGAGATTTAAGTAAAGTTGAGTTTAGAGATAATTTTAGATTTAATTAAATCTAGATTTTCATAATTTTGCTGCAAGTGGCCCTAAAAGGCTAATACGAGACTAATATACAATTTCAATTAACCGGATTATACTTTGATGCTGAAGTATAATCGGACTCGACGCTCATTAGTTCTCACCGGAGATTCGAAAGCGAATTAAAAAAAATTGTTCTTAATGTTGCAATCAACTGATTGTTTGTTTACAAAAATTTTAGCTTTTCGTAACAGTCTATATTAAAGTTATTTAAAATCTTTTGTCAATTAGAAGTATCTTACTTCTTACTATCTACCTTCTTAATTTTTTTTCTGAATATCTCTTTAGAGTATACTGTAGACTTACGAGTCTAAACATATGAGTAGGTATGTAGTAGCAGTTGTTTGCTGCATACTCATCATCTTCCTAGCGTTATGTTCCGTGCTTAGACGGGGTCCGCTTAGTAGACCATGATCCAGGATTGAGCGAGTCTGGTAATTACATTAAAGCGACTGCCGGTCTAACCTTCGTAACCCTAAGATAGGGAAAGCAGACAATTTTTTGATCATGGTTACAAATCCAAAGTTGTTTGAATTTGCAAGTTTCATCCCGATGTTTTCCCCTAACCGCCGAGCTAGTGGTATAAATACGTTCATAGATTTGAAAAATTCAGAGGTACGTGCTCGGGTTTGAACTCGCGCCCCTTGGTAATGAGGCGCGTGTCCTTGCCATTGAGCTACAACCGCTCTTTGTTTGTTTTTTGCTAGTTTGCTGCATACTCGTAAGTACCATTGTAAGAACAAATAACCCTACCTTTTTCTAATAAAACTTACAATACCGTTGAGAAATAATTATAGTTTCTAGTTGAATATGTTGAGTTTATATGGACGTGTGATATACAAAACCAACTGCACAAGCCTAAGGGTCCACAATGGGCGCTAAGAGTTCACTGCCATCCATGATGCCTGATCGGAACGCGACGCGCCTAACCGGACACGGCCGGCGGCGGCGTCCTGCATACTCGAACCACTATGTAGATGGAACCGCATTAGCATCAGTGTAGGTATGGGTATGTAGGTTGTTTGTGTCCCGACGCACAGTGCAACGCGCGGCCCTGACGCGCCCGCGACCGATGCGCGCGATGTAAACACCGAAGCAAGGTCAACTGCCTCGCGATCACCGCATCGCATTCTAGTGCTCTGTAGCTTTTTATTGAACACCGCGTTTCACGTTTGCCCTTTGCGTAAAAATGAGACAAAATAAAATTCTGCATTCCTAAATCGGAGGATGTTGACCCGACTCTACGTAGCTATCTTTATGATACGTATCATGTTTGTACCAGTCAAATCGTTCACAAGTAGTTTTTGCTGAGTTTTTTGAGATTTTTAAGATCAAATGTTTGCTAATCCTATTAAAAATTGTATTAAGATTCATAGACATTAAAGACTACCACAGCAAAATAAAAAATACGGCAGGATGTATTTTTCTTAGTAATTTGACAAAGTCGAGCTTTTTTATATTTCTTTGATATAATTGGAAATTCCGCGAGTCTGTTTTATTATTAACTAGCAGCGCCTCAAAGTGTCACTTTCAATACGGGGATAAAATGATAGTCTATATTACTAGCTGATAATGTAACTTTCCATTGGTAAAAGATTTTTTTCAATCGGTGCACCAGTTTCGGAGTCAATATAATAAAATAACGATTATACGCTGATATTATACGCCGATAGGAAGCTTTAAACTCTTAATCTTTTCGATTGTGCGTAGTGACAATCTATGGTTTAGATATTGCATCAAAAGTTTTGATCGAGTAGTAAATTTCTCATAGAGGTAGCGTGGATAGTGTTATTATTAATTCATTCATTCGTAGCGCACTATCAGTGCGCGTTATATGACCTAGTAACGGTGCATTATGCTCATGTGTAGATCTTCATACCAAATCCTGTTAATTGAATATCCGCTAATTGCTGTTGGTATTGGCGTTATTTAAAATAGCATCACGAATATAATTCTGTACGTACATAACATTATTTCGAAAGTATGAATATTATAATATTCTAACTCGGTTTATCGACTAATTCTGTTCTGGGTATTTGCGGTGTGACGGCGACGAGCTAGCCACTTGTCACTACTTTTTCATAATTATCTGCCTTTCGAGGAATGATGGTTTCATTCCACATGTTTTTACCATTTCCATTTGATTTTCACTAAGCATATGCTCTTTTACTCATATAATACTGGCGTGCCGTAAGACTCATACCTCGGAATCCAGGGCCAGTCATTGAATCTTCATAAAAACTGTTGGACTGCGTAGTTAAAAGCTCAAATAACAAAGTTAAAAAAATATAATTGTCCGCCTTAGAACAACAAAAAAACTATAAACTGTATGGCGTGTACCCCGCAACCTGTATCAGCGAAGGTCAGTGGTTAGGGGACACCAATAATACCCACCGATTCAACCCCTATGAATGTTCTACGATTTTTTGTGGTTTTCGAGATATGGCCATTTTTGAAAAAATTTCAAATTAATCGAGTCTTGGGCTTATTTATAAATGATGGGATAACAATTAATGCATCTTTTACAACACCGAACGTCAAAATTGCACTGTTGTTGCCACAGATACAAATAATTACTTTTCCTACTAACCAGAACCAACATAATAATACAATTTAGTTATTAAAATTTTCCCATTAGTTCACATTTATTTAACCTAACTTTGGGCTTTGCGCTGAAAAACAAATACCCTTAAAATATGGTATTTTTTTATATCACATTTCCATATGAGTTTTATTAACTACGTTCTGAATTACGGTAGAGAGAGAAAGAGAGATATATATATATATATATATATATATATATATATATATATATATTTACATCCCAGTTCCATTTCAGCGTCCCCCCAATTTACATCAGTTTTGCGTCCATGTGTTTCAATGACATTTGTCTTTATATCTTTGCATATACTGCTTTATAATCCTATCAAATATTGTGTGATGAATTTAAAATTACAAGATTATGGTTATACATCAATATTCAATTTCTGTTCATCCTGGTACCTATTGAGACCCCCATTTATATCTACGCTTATATGGCGTCACCGTATGTTTCGACTATTCCCCCTACTTTTATGTACAATTGACGTCCTTGCTGTGCATACTTTGTTGCGTGCGGTTATGAAACGTTGCATTTTTTAACCAAATTAAAAACGGTGGTGTTATCAAATATTTCCTGTTTATAATAATAGTTTAGACAAAAATACTTTGTAATGAAATTTGTTTGAAATGTGGAGAGTTACTCATTCTAACATTAGTTGCTATCTAATAAGCTTCGGTAAGACAACACCCAAAGTAACACCCAAACATAAGTAATTATTGCTTCATTATTTTTTTAAATATGGCGTGTAATGAAGAAGGATGTTGGGCTCCTCCTAATTCACTGAATCGCTCGGACGAAACGGAGCAAATAGGTGAGTCAACTAATTTTTATACAATTATTTTATTTATAGAATAGAATAGAAAAAAATGCAGTTTAACTACGGATAAACTTATTCCTTGATGAAAATGATTTTGAAATTAATATTTTTAAAATAACGGACAATGTAAATTAGTAAATCTTTACTAGCCCTAGACGTGTGCCCTAATTAACAGCTATTAACTTTGTTTCACAGGCACAAGCAGCGTTAGCATTAATTGCTACCGGTCGCCATCATACGTGGAAATGATGCCAGTCCCCAAACCGAAGCCCCTGACGATTCAAACCCAGCATCTACCACCCGGCAGAGCAGTGGTGTCGCAGGAGGGCGGTGGGCCACAGCCAGCTACTACTACAATCAAAAATACTGCAAATATACAACTTTCGCGCGTTGTATTATTATTTATTATTTTTTGTATTACAATTTTATTAATACAATTTGGTTTAACCATTTTATTGGCAATAAATAATATGAAAAATTGGTCATTACTTTCCCTACTATCCCCTTTTCCCTTAATTGTCCGCAAGAGATAGCTAGTGGGCCAGACCTAGCAAATGTAATTAATTACAAACACTATAACTATAAATTTTACTCTTTCACCATCATGGAATAACCCTCCCAGACCCATATAACACAATATTTGTCCCCTTTTTATTTTTATTTAAGGTTGCTAGTGTTGTACTCTAAACTGTTAGTGAATATAGATGAGCGACGTTTGGATACGAAGAGTTAGAGATGCATTCAAGTTTTTTGAATTGCTTTATAAAAAAAAACTTTATAGTTTTTTTTATTCATTAAGGATTAAGCATATAAGCATATAGGCATATACACACGGGTGCTGCTCGCCAAGCTTTTGTCTCTTGGGAATTATATAATGGTAAAGTACAAGGTATCGTAACAAATATTGCCATATCTTATTTGATATTGTGTTATAATTACGCGATCACACATTACAAATAAAGCACCGTTTGACCGGAATCGAGTTTATATTATGGCTTTCATGTTTTTTTACGTTTATAGAACTTTACAGAGTTCATCGGTCGCGGAGTTAGTGGTCCCCCGCGACTACGAACGCTGTAAAGCTAGCAAACAGTGTTTTATTTGTAATCTTAGTTGATATTATAGAATTTGAAACAGATACATAGTTTACCTATTAATTTGGCGAAGGGATGTTATGCAGCTCAAACCATGGGTAATTTTTTTCATGTAGTTATAAAATAAAACCATTAGTACTCTATATTAAAGCATTTATTTATCTTTGAAAAGGTAAAAGGACAAGTACAAGCAGACATAATAGCACATCATAACCACTCTCTCAAGAGTGTAACACAAAGAAGACACATCGACCTACAAATATAGAGGGGTATTGGTAATTAGACCGGATCCTTTTAAGAGAAGATAGGGGAAGTCGAATGAATTATCTGAAAGTCAACCAATTTTGAGATATTTAATTTAAATTTTTTTTAGAAGACTCATCAGATATTTATTTTATTTCGATTTAAGAGAGATTACAATTACATTTATTAATAAACAAATATAAAATTATAATAAACTTTATTCGTCTGGAAACTACAGGCCGTAATATAAAGAAGTCATGGATTTTTTCGGACGTTTGGATCACTAAGATGTTGACTTAAAAAAATAAAAATGACTTTTGTATGGGGTCAAAATTGTTTTAAATGACTTCCCCTATCACCTCTTAAAAGGTATCCGGTCTAATTATCAATAACCTTGTATGTATTTTTAAGAACAGCAAGTATTAAGAAATGTTTCTGGTTCTACTAAAAATTATACAAACTGAAAAAAATGTAAGTCTTATAATGAATAGTATTGCGCTCATTTTTCAGATTTTAAAAGCCACAAAGTGGAAATGTGAAAACTATACCGATTAGTTAATAAAATAGATCTTTGCATTAACAGAATAAAAGAAGTTGAAGTAATAAAAGTGAATGATAATGATATTCTGTAGTATGTTGAAATACATAATATATCCATACTTATTGTTTTGAATATGTATTCTGTATAAATACTTTAATTTTTAGCCAATCTTTATTGTTTAGAAGCTCTGGATATTGACTTCGTAAGTTTTCACATTCGTCACGTTTTGGAGGTTTTCTGGACTTGATATGTTTCGAAAAGAAATTTAAAACAACACGTTTTTGTTGTGGTGTCCAAGGAACTAGCACACGCTTCTTTTTAATTACCTTCTGTTCTACTGATTTACTAGAACAAGTTGGGGTTGATTGATTAGAGCATCCAATTGGATTTAAGGAAGTTTCATTAATAGGAGTGGGTTCTAACATTTCGAAATCGAGAATTTCCTCATTTTGAATGTCGTCACCAGTTATTTCTTCTTCTAAATTAATATTTATTTCGTCTAAAGTACGACCTTTATACATATCCGCGTTTCCAGTTTCCATTAAAAGTAACAACTTAGAAATTTTAGCTGTTTGGAAAACATCATCCGGTAATCTATAATTTTGTTTATGAATTGACATTGTATGGCCCATAAATGAAGCCAATTGTTCCATATCGTTTTCGGACATATTGAAAAGTTGGGTTAAAGTCGCTAAATGTTTGCGAAGTCGAGTCGAAGTCAAAGCTTTTGGATTTTTTGCACCACACGCTTTTGCATATTTTTCTATGGTCTTATAACCACATATAATTGATCCCCCAGCTCTAGAGAACAAAAAATCATTATCCGTGTTTACATATTTATGTCTTATAGAAATTAAGGTCTCAATATCTTTTTGAACATCTTTGCAAAATAAAACTGGAACCCCTCTCCCTCTTTTACCCCGAATAACGATTCGTTTCAAACTGTTTACTAGTATTTTTTCAGTTGCTGATAGTACTTTGTCGAATTCTTCATATTTATTATTTTCGTTGTCTTTTTTATCATAATTTTCATAAAAACTTAATTGTAACCTCTGAAGTTCTCCGGGACGCCGTCGATTTAGTAACAGAATTCGGCAGAACACTGACTCTAATAATTCATTGAATGCATTGCAATTTAATGAATTTTTTGATTCCGTTAGCTTGACTACTGCGTGTGCAGCAGTTTTGTTTAGATGGTCTTTTAAACATTTTAAATCAGATGCTAATGGAACAATTGTTGTTTTATTATACCGTTTCATATTTAAGTCATCAGCAGCTTGGCTAGAGACGTCAAATTTCCAATTAGATTGAATTATACTTGCAAGTGTTTTAAGATCAGTTTGAACTTCTGCTCTATTAATACTAGCTTCCGCTTTGTAAGACTCAAGTAATGCTATATTGCAACATTGTTTTAGCGATGTTGCAATATTCATGGCATAAGTAGGTGAATCGTAACGATCTTTAGAATTATTAAAACTAGCTGCATTTTTAGTAGCCAGAACTAGTGTTCCATAATTTTCCGGCTTTAAGGCGTCTAATAAGCTATTAATGTTAGGTTTATTATTTTTTATTTCTATTAATAGTTTACCAAGCTCACGCATTTTTCTAGAGACTACATTTATAAAATGTTTTTCTCTATGTGACCTAAGATATTGCATTCCAAAAGCACAGATCAAAGGATCTTTTTTCGCAAACATAGATATTTTATCCGGTCTCATACGTGGAAAAACTTCATCTTTTAATTTTTGATTTACTTTGACGTTACGAAGCATAAAATTCTGTGCATCAACTTGAACATTTGATGTAAGATTTTCACTATCACATAGTTTTTTGTGCTTCCATAGTTGTTTTCGAGAATAAAATCCTAAGCATTTAGTACAAGGTAAATAGTCGATATTACTATTATATTTGTTTTTTTTCATTGGCTTAAAAGTAGAATTTTGAGTATTAGTAATATAATTTCCTTTCTTACGCAAGAGTGTAAAAACTTGTTTACGAGATTTACTATTTTTTGGCATCGATAACGCCTTTTGAACTTCCGGTTCATTAGAATGGTTTCTTATAACGTGTCTAGCGAAATTTAATATTAAACTTTCACAATAGAAACAATAATCTCGCTGTCGTATCCTCTTCTTTTCATCCTTTTCATTTTCTTCGGAAAAAAGATCTTTAGTTTGTTGGTTTTCAGAAGCTTCATTGTGAATTTCAATAGAAACCTAAAACAAAAATGTTTATGCATATATTTTTAATCTATTATATTTCACACTAGCTATGCCCGCGACTTCGTCTGCGGGGATATTAACTTTCAAAAATAAAAGTAGCCTAAGTTACTCCTTATTACATCAGCTACCAGCCAATAAAAGTCCCGTCAAAATCGATCCAACCTTTTCATATATTAGCCGGAACAAACAGACAGACAAAAATTGGAAAAAATGTTATTTTGGTGTATGAACCGTATATATTCAAATATACATGTAGTAAAAACGGTTATTGCAATAATAAATAAATAAATTCCAGGGACTGCCACACCAATTGCCTAGCCCCAAACTAAGCTTAAAGCTTGTACTATGAGTGCTAGGGAACGGATACACATACTTAAATACTTATAAACATCCATAACTCGAGTACAAATGCCGATGTTGATCACATAAACATTTGCCCCTAGCGGGATTCGAACCCGCGTACCTCGGTTGTGTAGCCAGGGTCTCTGACCACTAGACCAATGGGCCTGTCAATATTACAATTTCCCCCCCTAGCCGCTTTAATAATTTAGAACAAATCACTGCTTTAATGTATTTTTTTACTTACGTGATGGTTTTGCTTAGAGTTGCTGGTAACTGAGGTCGCGTCACAAAAATCTGACTCAGTATCAGATTCGTCAGTGGTTTCTGGTACATAAAGATTATCGCCTGAATCACTAAAATCAGCATCGTCATCACTTTCCGGCACATCAAAAGATGTTCTTTGATTTTCTTCGATGCTTACACAACTTTCCGGATTATCTGTAGTATCAATAATATCATCCTTTTCGGTAGCTACGTGATTTATATCTTTATCAAAAAAAGTACTACTTATGGTACTATTTTCACGTCGATGTCCGGCGCTAACGTGAACTGTGTTGCTGGTTGAAGCTACGCATATTGCAGTTCCTTTGTCTCCAAGTTGTTCCTAAAAAAATGTGAATATAATTTACATTGACATTTCTAAATATATTTACCAAGTATTCTAACACAGGTATACGTGCCATTTTTTTTAAAACAAAATAAATATTAAATAAATGAATGTGTTTACATGTTAATGATGAATGAATTAATGAAAAAGAATTTCGTAAATGAAAAAACTCCATAAAAGCCTGAGCCGGGGGGATCGAACCAGGGACCTCGTGATCAGTAGTCGCATAACTATTCTACCGCTGCGCTGCCAAAGCAGTCTCGAGTAGTAGTTATTAGTTTTGAAACTGACGTGAGTTAAAAAAAGTACCTAACAAGAATAACAAAACATATGTTTTATATATTTATACTTTCCATGCAATGCATCTTTTAAAATCGGCCTATAAAAATATTATAATAAACAATTTAACTTTTATCATTACAACTTGGATACATACCTTAGATATTTTTTGTGTTTTGATTTTTTCTTTTAGATTTAACAGGGATTTGTCAATATTTTCTTGATAATTGCTTACATTAACTGCCTTTGTTTTATTTGTTCTTGTAGTATATGCATGTACTTGATCTAAAAAATAAAATAAATTTAGTTATGAAACGTTATGATATTATTATTACATAGTAAAATAAGCAATCGTTATTTTTAATATTTACCAAATAAGAGTAATCTACGATCTAATAATAAATACCTAGTTTGCCTGATGACAATATTCGCATTCATCTTCTGGGTAATGATCATACCGAGCACAGGTACAGTTACTGCACCAGAACCAAGATTGTTCTAGTAACATGAGTACATTATGACCAAAATTTAAATCAACCACCATATGTTGTGGTTGCGTTGGTACAATATTAAATACAAATCCACAATTTATACAATACGTTCGCAAAATAAAATGCGCCGTATCCCAAGGCCAAATCAAATCATAATTTAACATCTGTTCAAAATCCGATCTGTTAAGAAAATTATCTACCTCTAAAAAAACAACCATCTTGGTTTCACTTGAACGTATACTGACTAAGACAACTGGGTACCGACTGTTTAGTCGGATATTTTGATGGTCCCTACTTTTAAATCTTGCACATCAAAAAAAGGATTACTTTGTAACCTAAATAAAGCGTCGAGACAAGAATGCGACCCATAAGTACCATTAAGTATTCTATTTTTGCGATTATGCGATAACAAATATATACATATAAAACAAAAATGTAATCAAATTGATAATGAACCGGCACTAAAAAAAAAAGCTTTAATGTAAATAAAACAATCTTACCTTTTCGTCCTTTTCCCTTGCTTCTCATTTTTTTTTATTTAAATTCCTAACGGCCCATAATAAACAAATTTATTATGTTTATGGATTTGTCGGATCCATAAGCATAATATTAAAATCCGTCAATATCATAGAATATCGTACACTACATATACACATGTGCACGATATTCTATGATATTGACGGACGGCGAATATTACGTGTAACGGTGTGACTCGTTGAATAGCAAGTGTATAACTAACTCATAAGTTAAATCAATGTTAAATACATTAAATTTGTACAAGGCATAGTTCACTAGTTTATATCGCACCAGGCGGCCAGGAAGTAGATAAGCCGAATTCTAAGACATAAACAATATCAACGGTCGCATTCATTCATTACATTGTAGTCAAACGTATATCGCGCGCCACAACAACGCTGCCCGATTTAAACGGAATCGCCAAGAACTAATCAAAATACAATTTCATATACTGTAGCTGTAAAGTGGAGTCAATTTTTTTATTTTATAACTTTGTTCAAGTGGTACTTTAGACCAAAACGGGTGGCTTAGCAATGTTAATTGATTTGACGTCCGTATATAGGACGCCAAAAGCAGGTGGACGCCATTTTAAATGCTTTTAAGTCCATAATGGACGCCAAAACGGTTCTAGGATATATATATATATATATATATATATATATATAAATACATATATGTATATATATTAATATATTAAATGGTACATATTTCTAATAAAAGGATATTCAAGTAATGACTGGTAAATACTCTGATTTTGTAATTAATTTTCGTGGAACAGCTTTTGTAAATGTGCTTTTACTGAGTAAAGCACACCGTTACTCTGTAATTAGAGATTTTATTGAAATTGGTAATAGAATATAAGACCTACCAATTCATTTTATGGTCTTCGAGTGTAATAATTATTTTTCTAATAACTTTTATTTATTAAATAATTTAAAAAGCTCACCAGTCACCATATCACACACCATATCGCATTTGATAATCACGAGTACAAATTATCAAATGCGATATGTAATGTCACTTTTATTTAATTCTTATGTTAATTGCCGATATTAGTCAACTTGTTTATAATCCACAGTCAATAAATTCATGACTGATTACTTACTCCGCTATAACTAATTCCAACCGAAAAGGAATATAACGGTTACTAAGGAAATCAAGGACAGAAAAATCACCAGCTATTGCATATAGATTTGAAATTTGACCTCATGAAATCCCACTAGATATCCTAATTGGTGACCAATTTTAAGCTTCGTAAATTTATGCCCAAGTTTGTGTTGGCAATGGGTTTCCCCTTTATAATTAATTGTGTATATGAGAATGTGCTCAATAGCTATGTACAACAACGGTCCGTTATTTTGGAGAGCCTTTCGAAAACGACAAAGTAACTACTCGGACAACTTTTTTTCCAGTAACGTGTTGGCCGAATAGCCTGAAGCCGGCTTGCGGGCCAGGCTCAAATGTAGTCACACTACTGCGCTAAAGACGTTTCCCACGCTCGACGCTCTCGGCTGCGCCGTCTCTGTCTTGCGTCGCGCGGCCCGCTGCGCACCGCGCGGTGTAAACGCATACGCGATTGCATCGTGCACCGCGCATCGCACATCGCGCTATGCGAGCACACCGTTCATTCTGTGTATGTTTATCCTTAACATATGCAAATTCAAGTAGTCTTCGTCATCTCATAAAACTTGAACAACTTACATTTTTTAATCCAACCCTGCGAATCTTATTAAATACCAAAGAATTTTTTTACATCTTTATTACGTTCTGGGGTTTACACGGCACAATAGGCATGTAAATTGATAAAAGGACAAATAGAAAAAAAGCTTAATTTTTACAACACTTTTCTAATGTATTAATTTCAACTTTTACAGCACACGTATTATGTGTTACATATTAGGTATAAGTGGTCCGTAAGTATATAATATACCTACGCACGCATATTACTTAGTAGAATATTCCCAGAATATCCGTTAATAACTCGAAAGATTGTGATTTGGGTATTTTTTATTAAATCTGGGAAAAGCCAAACGAATACTTGTAAATGCATGTTAAAATACTTTTCTAAGTGATCCACTGTAAGAGGGTAAAATATTTTTTTGGGCTATTTGATTTCTTATCGCAATTATTTGAAGAACTCCACATGGGTGGAGATTATGAAATGTAGAAAATAACTCTATGTATCCCAATGAGAATTGTTTGTCGGCCGATAGTTCGCCGTATTTTTTTTTTCTCAAAGGTATGGTTAGTTCAACCCAGTATGGTATAAGCGGTGGTTGGTGCGGTGCGCAGGCGAGGAGAATGCCGCTGAACCTGTCCGGGCAATGCACGGTGCAAAAATATTCACAGGCCCGTTCCCGTAACTGCTTGGCCGCATTTGCACTGTGGCCGTCTCTCGTTATTAACTGCGTTATTACGCCCTCTCCTTTACTTATGAGCGCTCTGTTTGCCGGTAATTTCACGGCCGTAATCGTTAACCTTTATATACATTTATGTAATCGTTCTGAAATAAGAAATGATTACTCTTTACGACACCATTTCTCATCACATCACAATGCAAAACTTGCCGAGGGGTATGAAGACCCGCTAGCCCGCTATGTTGGGTTCCTTTCTTCGAAGACCTAAACCGTTACTGATTGGAGGCCTTTGTCGTTCGGTTGCCGTGCTAAAGTGCCGTACTTAAATTAATATGTGTCCGGCGTAATGATTAGCATCGCATTAGTATGTGCCACTGGTAATGTTTGCCAAGCACTCCGCTCGAAATATTTGAGTAACCGCACTTCGGCTAGCTGAAATGATGGTTGAGCGCGCCATTCTAGATATCGAGATAATTTAAGAATTTTCAGGATTAGCTCGCGTTATATCTTTTTGTTTTCATTGGCCACACGAACGATGTGCCAAAGTTAACCACATTACCACCATTCGTCGATTCTCGTAAATTAAGTATTTCTCATAAGATTTCTACGAAATAATCGATAGGTACATTCATGTTAGGCGGCAACGGCGTCGCGGACTAAGTATTCCGCTGAATCGCCTGTCTTGATAACCACGCCTGTATAAGGAATTGACGCATGCTACCGCTCATAAACATATTATGTGGTAGTAGAAGGTCCGCAAGACATTGGAGTGGGGGCTTCAATGGCTAGATGATAATACTCGGGCCTAAGAGAGGCGACAGCATGTCGTGGTCACCTGTTGTCAGCCAAGAAAAAGAACTGGATGAGCCAACAAGGCGCAGACACATCGCAGGAACGCCGGCGCAAGTCAACAGAGGACCCGGCACTTCCTGCTAGGTGTAAAGGACGACCACCGAGGGGGTTTTAGTGAATAAAAAATTCACATAACCCGTCTTCTCCCCCTTATAAGAAGTCGGGTATCTTCTGAAGATTCCCCTCGACAACAAAAAAAAAATATATAGGTACATTCATGTTACTGGCTTTTTTCGAAAAGAAGTCTTATGGAATGGTAGTTTAGACTGGTTTAGATAATCTTATAGCTAACAAACTGAGTGGACGTGTATTACCATATAAATGTGTTGTGTGAGCAGAGTAGGACCGGTCTTTGTTTATTGAATTTTCAAATGAACCTGTGTGGCATAGTACAATATATTTTAAAAACGTTTGCTTCAAAATTTATTTGCTTGCCTTTTTCATTTAATCTGTAATGAATTTCACTAACCGTAACGTTCCAACTAATTAATTTATCATCATCACACGTGAGTGTAATACGAAATATTTAATTTGAATGCGATCCATTTATAAAATCATTCGAAAATAAAAGTTACATCGGGACTCTGTATAAATGGAAACTATTTAAATTTCAATATTTTCAAAAATACACATGGCTCCACCTCCAAACTGTAAAAGAAATATATCAAATATATGTATGCAATAATACATAAATATATATAAAATATATATAATGTGATTTTTTTTTTAAATTATATTTTTATTTTGTCCATTTAAGAAAAATCGTAGAACAAACGTTGTTGTTTCTAATGTTCGTTATCTACTCCTGCGAAGTTGTTGATATTTTACAAATGACCCTGTATATGTACATATATCTATACTTATAATAAATCTGTAGAGAGGTCAATTCTGTACATGAAATATATTTTCAAAATAACTATCAGGGGGTGATTAGTGATCGATACTGATGCCAAAAATGCAATCAGTAAAATTTTTGTCTGTCTGTCTGTCTGTCTGTCTGTCTGTATGTTCCTTATAGAAACAAAAACTACTCGACGGATTTTAACGAAACTTGGTACAATTATTCTTCATACTCCTGGGCAGGTTATAGTATACTTTTCATCACGCTACAATCAATAGGAGCAGAGTAGTGAAAAGAAATGTTGGGAAAACGGGAGAAGTTACTCCATTTTTTAAGCTTCCGTCGCGTGTGCAGCCTTAATAGTTAAAGTTACATAGAAATCCTGTATGACGGAAATAGTCTATATAATATTAACCATAAACGCGGGTGACACCGCTGGCACAGCTAGTAGCAAATAAAGCAGTTTACAGTAATGGCATTGTCAGATTGGCTTTCCAGATACATAGGTACATAATACATATCACCACTCCCGCAATCCTGAAGGAGCAGACAAAGTAAAAGTAGTAAGACCCTATCACCACTTAGCGAAATTTAAATTAGGTTATATAAAAAAACGTTTTTCATTGAATTAAATTCAGACCAATTATTTTTTCTAATCTATATAGGTGATCTATATAGCTCAGTATGCTTGGATGATATTACGGTATTTAGAGTCGCTGTGTAGGTATTATGGTATACTATGATATATTTTTACGGTGTAATTATTGAAATTTATTTTAATATAAATCATACAATTAGTATAAAATAAGTTTAATATGTAATACGATCTTATCAGAACATTTGGCAGAACTATTTTATGTATTAGCTAGTGTGAATATAATTTTATCATCAAAGTTGCCAATAGGGTTGCAATGGGCAAAACTAAAATGAATTTGTATAATAAAAGGAGTTTATGATGGTAAGATAGGTGCACATAGTTACGTTAGATTAGTCTTTTGATTCATTCGATTAAATAATATGAACAAACGGTATATCTTACAGGTATTCACTTTGAAGACCAGTTAATTGTGTATTGCTGTATTATTCAACTTTATCTCACTAATACATTTAAGCTCCAATTATTTTTTGTTTGATATACCATTGAATAAAAACTGGTGGCATTGGTAAATAGTATTTTGACGACTCTTATCACCTAATTTTTAATTAATATGAAGAGCCACAAGAGCTATTTATTTATGACGCATTATTATTATGATTATTCGATGACAATTACCTAACGTTAAGACACTGCTGGGTGCTACTGGGTGCTGCTTCGTAGTATGGTTGATTAATAATATATTACCTAATTAACGCAGTTATCAGATCAACAAATATAAAAAATATAGAATTTATCGAAAGGATAACGAGGTGTAACAGTTTTAAATAAATATCTTTATTATAAAGCCAACTATGTATATTTATTAAAAACTGTTATGAGAATTAATGAAATGAATTGAAAAAATATATATTGTAATAGACTTATTATTATTGTACATTAGTACATAATTGTATTTTACAAACTATTTAACATACATACATGAATAACATAACATACGCCAATAATCCCGGAACGGGTAGGCAGTCAAAGGGGTAGTTGGCTGGGGTTAGAAGGAAAATTATGAAAAAGTAGTGAATAAATCTAGTTAATATATTAGTTAATGTTCTATTTTATTAATTCAAGGGCAAAGTGTTCTTCACGCCCATATAGTATCTTTATTTTACTAAGGTTTAAATCGTGTGATTAAATCCCGATTTCCTCGTCCAA
Source organism: Glyphodes perspectalis (assembly GCA_951394215.1). Taxonomy (NCBI): domain Eukaryota; kingdom Metazoa; phylum Arthropoda; class Insecta; order Lepidoptera; family Crambidae; genus Glyphodes; species Glyphodes perspectalis. The sequence goes on from OX596199.1 coordinate 14,618,696, forward strand.
AGTTGGCTCAGCTTAATTATAAAGTCTGCAATTTTCCACTGTATAATCTTTAAAAATTACAACATATTACATAATGATTTAGTAATCTCAGCCATTATACATATAAAAAGTCGACTACTTCCTTGATCTATTGGTAGGATGCGCCACGCCACCTCCATACTCAGTACCAGACTAGAATCGGGAAGTTGGCCGTTTTTTACCCTCCTCGGAAGGCACGTAAGCAGTTGGTCCTGCGCCTGACCTCACCGGCCATATCCGCATTGCTGTCTCACCACGCTATATGAGTGAAAGAACAGTCAGTGCATCTGTGGGTTTTTGTAGGTATTTGTGCATTATAATAATATCTACTGCGTAGTTGGCTAATCTTCATTGACTGGCTGGATTTGACTGGCTCGATGGCGAATTTGATAGTGACCCTGCCCTATGCGCCAAGAGTTGTGGGTTCGATCCCCACCCAGGACAAACATTCGTGTGATGAATACTTGTGTTTGTTCTGTGTCTGGGTGTTAATATCTAATATTTAAGTATATATTTGTAATACCACTGTTGAATTGAACTGATCTGACTCCGAGCTAAGTGCTCGGAGTCAGTTCAATGAATTTGATGTTGTGGGATATTTATTTCTTTATTGAGGTTAGCCTCGGAAATCGATTAGGGGGATATTGTTATCTAGCTACTGCCCGCGACTTCGCTCGCTTGGTACATTTATAAAACATAGCCTATATGTTATTCGGGTGTATGACCTATATTATCCTTAAGTTTCATTAAAATCCATTTACTAGTTTTTTGTGAAACAAACATTCACACAACCATCCATACAAACTTTCGCGTTTATAAAATTATGGAATGCTTGTATTGGATTATGGAATGAACATAAATGCTTTTCGTTTCTGACAATTATTAAATCTGAAATAATATCAGTGGTATGTACATAATTATGTTAAACCACTGCAATTGGATAAGTTGATAAAATATTTAAGTTTATTTTATATATGTTTTTTCAACCGGAAAATAGATGTCGCATAATAGAACACCTATTTATACATAACAGCTCTTACCCGCGTCTTCTTTAGCGCGCTTTTACTTTAGAACTTCTTTAACCTTTCTTTATGGGTGTTTTTTAAAGAACCTCTACATAGTCGGGCGGCATACATATTCATATTTCTTTACATACTATATTTTTTGTCATTTTATCACAAGGTGCTAGTATTACAAGGATACTGGATGAGCTAACACGTGAGCATGCCACGTAAACCCTGTGATTTGTTTATGGTCATGGCAAAACACACTTTTACGGGAAATTGCAGTCTCTTGAATTCTAAGAGAATCAATGGGATACGTGGCATAAACAGTTAATATGGAGGCCTCTACTATATTACGATGCAATGCTTTGACTTGCAGTCTATGGCCTTTATAAAGTTTTGGCGGTTTAAAATTTAAAAGTAGCATCTCGGGTTAATTAATACGCAAAAGGATTTTATAGTATGAAAGACCAGGCGGGTTAAAAGAATTCAAAAATTCGACAGGGTAATGAACGGCTTCATCTTTATGAATCACTGTATCTATTGAGCAGTAAACTATTTTATCCCGTTTAAAAGACTTGAGCAAGATATCATTAGTAGCCGCTGCTTGCTCATTTTTTGGCGTTAGAAATTCTAACTTAGAATGGCCCTTTCGCAAAACCATGACATAGGCTGTTCATTAATATAGGATTTTTTTTTATCAGTTGCCTCTTCGCCCAGGAAAACAGATCGAGTGCATTGTGCATAAACATATTTCACAATACCCACTTTAAAATACTTAAAACGCTTGAGATTTAACTTAAAAAGAATACTAAAATTAGAATTCTTATAAAATATTTGAAGTAAGCCTTTTAACGGAATATAAAGTTCCATATAAACTTACATCCCCTATGAATTTTGAAAAATCCTTCCTTATGCCTACGATATAAGAGGAATTTTAAGTTTTAAATGAACGCACAGGCCAAACCCCTTTTAGGGGTTTATTTTAGAAAACGCTAAAATACTTAACTCATTGTTTTTGCCGTACTCAATTATTACGAAATTTCATGCAAATATGGCTAAGAAATAAAAAAAATCATACAATCTTTTATCCTCTATTTTTAAAGGGGGTGGCCCTTGGGGGTAGAATTTTGAAAAATTCTTCCTTAGTAGACCTAGTACCTTATTATCACTTTACTTTTATATTTGATTTTGGATATATGGTCCATCATTGGTGCACTGTCCATTACTGGTTATGGGTGCATTTACCGTATTGCTTTTATCAAGTACCTACTATGACAATGACTGCTATGATTTACATAACATGCCTACACGTTACAAACAATTACACAGGAACAATTAATGATTGATCGTTAACTAAATCACTGATTATGTAGCGAAACGGACCGTTTGTAACAGCTGCCTCCATATATTCAATATGAACTTAGACTGTTTAAAGGGAACTTTTCTCGGTCTATCAATGCTTTTACATGTGCGATATGTGAAATAGTTATGATGACGTGTTGATATTAGCGAAAGCTGTCTCAGGCGGGGACACCAGGTCCATTGTCTGCGCTGAGTCAGAGGCGGCGCACGCGCTGCTATTTCTGTGTGCCTCGCGTAGGCGGTGTACGCCGTCCTTATCTGTTGCTTTAGACCGCAGAGAGACATTCAGGAATGTTCATTTTCATATATTGAACATTTAACTAATCTATTCATGTTTTCATATTCATCTTCCTCTTGGTCTTTTACGATATCTAATCTAATAAGAGAAAATTTGGGTAAAGCTAATCATCTACTATAATTTTAGAGAAAAAATAAAACAATCGCTACATTTAAAAACATTATAGGTACGCCAAAGAAATTAATGCTATTTAGGAACTCGAAATCCATTATTTCATGAATTTCAATAACAAATTCGCGAGTGTAATTTATTGTAACTATACTTACGACACTTACCGTTAATCTGCATTCTTCGTCAGACAATCGTGTCATTGCATCATTAAAGGCGCCTCAGTTGCAGACGTTCCGGTAAAATGAAAATAAAAAAGCTAGTCACCTGTGCACTTTTGATTTCGTACGGATCCTATTGCACCGGCAATCTGCTCCAAATGACTACCCGTTAGAGAGGCCACAATCGTGCGTTTCAATTCTTATTCGGGGCCGTACTTACTCAAGCGTCGGCGAGTAAAAAAACTAGTTCATTGAATGCTGCAGAAAAAGCTGAGCTTACTTGAAACTAGGATTCTGCGCGCGCCGTGGATGTGGTACAATGTAGTACTTCCAAATACGATTGACCGTTAAAATTCGTATGTTTGCCTTCGCTGATACGGATACCGGTAAAACTCATACATTGAGTTATGTAAACAAGTAGTTTGGACAGTAGTGAGCGTGAACTGCGTCTCAGAGTGTAGAGTATGTGCGGATGCCTCATCTATCGTTAAGTGTAGTTTGTTGAGCACGATGTAGTATAGCTGTACGGTGATTTGAACGTACGCGTGGTTGTTGACACGTCGGCCCGTTAGCGTATCGGCTGCGGCCTGCCCGCCGAACCCAAAGCACTCGGTTGACTCAGCGTTTTTTTGACAAACCGTGAATCATGACGCAGTATCGATTGGGAGCGTCACCGTGAAGAAATTTGGCGGGGTTCGCTATCTAAGAGCTTTAATTTACCATGCACTTCTTTATATTATATAAATTGAATATTAATATCGTTTTTAATAGTTCTGTAATTCATGCCATATTACTTTAAAATTATTAAATATGAAGTAATATGGCCCAGATTTCAAGACTTGTGTGTGTTTAAATATGAGTGATTCCTAGGGTATACATTTTTTTATTTATTTGAGCTAATATAACTGCGGTATGAAATGGCTATATAGTATGGGGACAGCTGTAAGTCTCAGTAAGCGCAGGCGGGAACGCGTCGTTGCGGTACAGTGAGAGTGGCATGGCAGCAGCAGTGCCCGCGGAGGGCGAGCGCGGTCGATGAGCCCGACGCAGAGGGCAGCACGGAGCCGCCGGGGGGAGGGGGGAGCTCCCTCGGGCCCCCGCTAACGTTTCACCCCCCCGTCTGCTTGCGCACTCCGTACAGCCGCGCCGCGCGCTCACTAATGCGTCATACCGCCATCGAAGCTGACGCGCAAGCCATTGCCTTGATACGATACATCGCGCGCGCCATGTGAACTTCTGTGTTGACTTATCTAAAGACTCCCGACATCATGGGCTCTCGCTACGGCTTCTATCGAACTTTTCCTATCGAGGACAGTGACTTTATTGTGGTCAGTGAGCGCAGAGACTCGAGTGGTGCACGAGGTTGGCGCACGTGCTCGCGACTTGTTCCCGAACCTGAGTAAGTTTTGAGTTAGTTTATTTTAAAGTGTGACTTCGATTCCTGACGTCGACTGGTCCATGAGATGTGCGGTGCGTTATTTTCGCAGCGCACTTCCAACTTCCAACCAAGGCGCCGGTGGCCGGCCGCCCGGAATGCGGCCTCCGCCCCGCCGCGCGTTGCCGGCGCTGACCGCGCCGCGCGTAGCGTAATAAATAAAGGCGGGGCGCGGCTGCGTGCGCGCGCACCCCGCGCCTTCCTCACCCTCGGGTCATTGACTCGCGCCCGACCGCCGCCGACGACGCTGCTGAAGACAACAATTCTCCGAATTCTTGCCGCGCTCTTGGCCCTAAAGACCGTTGCGGCCCCACACTGTATCTCCAATGTCAGTGCCGATGATTAGTTCCAGCGTAAGGAAACGCACCCTATGACGCGGTTGGCTATCCTATAATTGAGGCTGTTGACCCCGTATTCGACACCTGGTCCTTCCCAATGCCAATTTTATTTAATATCTAAGCGCCAATCTCACCGTCACAGGAATCGTTCTGTTATTTTGCAAAACTGAATTTAAAAATAGCCGACCTACCGTTTCATTTCCTGTCGACGGAGCTGTGCCGTTTGCTTGTTCGCTTAACGATAGCGGCAAATTTAGATTATTTTTCTCATCTGTAGTTAGGTAGGTAGTTACGTGCACTGTTGTTCTTATTTTTCAACGCGCCCACGCCTGTTTTCATCTACATACCTATTTGTTATCTTATCTCAGACACAACTAGCTAAACATGCTCCGAGAGCAATTCGCCAGAGTCACTCGGTTATGATTATGATAACATTCTCTCGTGTATCTACTACTACAAGCCATTCTGACTGACATTGGGCGTTTATTTAAATAAAATATTAGGTACGTTCGACATCACATACGTTGGAAAACATACAGAACTATATATAGATATATTGCTTTTTATGTGATACGTCCAGCAAACTCCGTTATATTATCAGCAATGCTCGTTTCATGGAACGCTAAAAATAAAGCGTGAACTTCCCGGTTGAATGGCGTCGTCGGCCCGGCAGAGCGCGGGGAGTGGCAGGCAGGCATTGCCCTCACCCGGTTTGTTTACAACTAAGCCATGGGGAAGAGCGCTGCCGTTTTTGCACCCTGTGTGTTCCACGTTAGGGTGCACTCTTGCGCTGCAGCCCAATGGAGTGCAACCCCAGCGCTTGCGCCATCTGCGCGCGATTAAAATAAACTGCCACCGACAGATAGCTAGCACAAAAAAGAGCGTAGGCTCGGTCGCCAGGTGCAACGCGACCCTCGTCTGTAAAAGGTGCGTCTAGCGTTAGGTCAGTTACTGGAATGAGGTGGCGAAGGGCGAAGACCTCTCGGCCCCGTGCCAATGACCAGGCCGCCTCGTCGGGCCTCTTCGACAAACGCGCCCAATCTTACCATCCCTATATACCTTTCTTTGCCATTGTAAAAAATCCAGTATTCATTGAAACGGTATGTTTGGCACGTTCTAATTAACGATAAAATTTCTTGAAAATACTATATTTCATAAATAAAGTCTATCTAAAATTATGTATAGAAATGTAGAGCTGTTAATATGGCATATGGGATACTGGACGATGTCGTAATAGATACAACTTTATATACATATATATTTTTAAACAATATACTTTATTAAATTAAGCAATACAGTGTCAATTCCTTCCTTAATCGATTCTCAATATAACCGGATCCTGTCGGCACACATGACGACGTAAACTTTCTAGATTTTAAATTAATTTTTTGATTTCACTTGTTACCACTAGAAAGTTGCAAAGAAACTGCACATTGCAATTATCTGGTCGTAATTTTTCTTTTTCTTTGGTTTTATTGGATTGGATTGTATATTTAGTCAATCAATAAAACTTTAATTCATTGCATAATGCAATTACATTTGCGACGGCTCACGATTTAATTTTACTACGACTTTAATCAGATATTATTAAAGCATCTCGCTATTAACGGCTTCTAGTCCGTGTTGTGATTTGCGACATTAATGCCACCAGGAGTTCTAACTTCAACAAGTTGCTTATATTGAAAGATATTGCGCGCGCATGGTACAGAAACGAAAGAAGCTACTCGTCGGTTTCTTTCGGCGTAGGAAACAACTCGAACAAGGGGTGTAGGGAATAGAGATCGTTTTGAAGCCGTAGGGCGGTCCCGTAACATCGACGAAACTACGACGTGGCTCAGTCACGTGGGCACATTCGACACATCGATCTCGTGCGGGCTCATGGGCCGCGCCATCTACGTAGTATGTATTGTTTGTTGATGAGCAGTCGGCAAGACGCTCCACCGGTGAAGACCTAATTACATCTGCTCGGAGATATAGCAATAACGTTAATATTTTCTTGTGATATTTCACGATTAGTGTTTTTTGTGACCGAGACTGATTACGCGTGCTAGCGCAGGCCTCGTGCGAAGTAGAGTGCGACGTTGATGCTGCCGCATCGGATGGCGCACGCAATGCCCGGTATGCGAAGAAAGCTCATCTCTCTCTTATATTCCGGTATCCAATACATACGTAAAATTAATACCATTTCAACGACCTCATTCGTAGATATGATTAAATAGAAATACTATTATTTCTTTTTTATGCATATTTAAATAGATATTATTATTAAATAGATATTAGTATTATCGCTCTAAATGTAATATACATATATCATAATTTTTATTTTCACGACAGACAACTTGTCACATTACAGTAACTATTCAGTAATCTGTGACATTACAGTAAAAATCGGTGTCAATTAATACTTACTACCAGCGTTTAATTCGAGCGTTTTTATGTTACAATGTCATAAATAAAGCACTCTCCATGCATATCTATCCAAGAATGGTATATACAATATACATAATATGTACTTAAACTGCATGGGGACAGCATGAATTGATTCTATTATTCCTATTGTCCCTATTGCGGAATGTCTAGACACATGGCGGCATTTCAACCCTGCATTGATGCTATTCCCCCAATCGGCGTTGGAACAATCCGACCACGCTGTCACCTACGAACACTGGTCGGAATGGAATTCAGTGAAAGTGTTTCAACGCAAAATGGCTTCAATTATATTCGCGCATCATCCAAGACGAATAAAGCGTATATTTTATCATTTAACAGCGGTGGTAGATGCAATTCCGTTTAGTAATTTTTTAACGAAAAAATACAATATTGTTTCAGAAGCATCCAACATAAATTTAACGGCTTTTTTTCATTGAAATAAGAAGGTTTAAATAGTATATTTCTTGATTGTCTCATAAAACCTGCAATTTGTCCGTATGTTTCTGTACATTTCATATATTAATGATTTCCTAGCTGAGTACCTATTTAATAATAAAATAAAACTTTACTAAAAAATTAAACACTCCCTTTTTGTAACATTTGTTATTACAGTCCGATTTCAGCATTTGCATATGAACATTTACATAAAAAAATCGGTTACTAAATACAACGTCTGTCTAGTTGGTGAAACTGAAAATTATTATAACTTATTATTTCGTCATCTGTACACGCTAAGATTTTTACGTGTGTCCACATAGTGAAACAGTCCTTAGTTTTATATAGCAGCTTTTTAAATGAAACTGGATTTCATTTTGATTCGTCTGCATGGATCTGAACATCAAAGGGGTTCACTGTAGGAATAGTTACTATTTTGGAAATAATAATAACCCTCCGATGATTTTCCCAGTCTGTCATATGTTATAAGACTTTCCATTGTTGGTACACATTGCCACAAAAGTGCACCCAACGTACATTGATTTGTGCCGCACAAAAGCATACGTAGTCGTTAAAGGATATGAGATCACCGTTATACAGGCAATTACCTCCCTACCTAATTTCTTCAGTCTGATTTCGCCCTTCTAGAGCTTGTGTTTAAAGCTTGCACTACAAATTCGCATTGGCTGAACTGGCATCTATTTGTATTAATTAAATAAATGTATTTACTTCCATACTAACTATCAATATGTATAAACGGACATGCAGGATTGCTTGGTGTCTTGCGCCGTGGCAACGCGAAGCTTGGTGTTACGTGACTTGCAACCATATGATGGAATTAAAATAAACAACTTGCGTTGCATGCGTTGATTGTCCGACCGATCATTGTGGTTTCTAATTTACAACCCTTTAGGGTACGGACGACCTCCTTGACTATCAAGTTCGTTTTATTCCTCTTTCATTGTCGGTTAATAAATATGCTACAAGATGCCAGAATAATTAGAATACAAAAAACAATGTTTCGGCTGTTACCTTGCAGTACGTTTGCCAAATTTTATAGTGGTCGAATTCACAAAGATTTTAATCAAAACGTAGCTTTAAATGTTATCAAGATTATGGTGGCTCTATGTTCTCGAAATATATTTATATGATTTTGAGCTGATTTGGATGCAAGGTGTTAAAAAACTGGTTGTGTTACTGACCACGCGACGTTCCGTTACACCAAGTAGAGCGACGCTGCACGCATTTAACATTAACATTGCTAACATGACCGCGAACGCTCTTCGTGTCTAGTCCACTGTTCGAACGGTTATTTCCATCCTAACAACAGCGTCTCTTTTACGCGCAATAATTTTGACTATGTCTTTTAAATCAAACGGATTTTCTTATATTGTTTATTCAAGCGTTCAATTACCATAAGTAAGACCTCGATAATGAAACACACCACCGGGCGAATGTGATATGTATCGGCATCTTCCGTTTTATTAGCTAAACTACCTAAAATTTTATTTATTTAACTAGTTGAATCATATTTAAGAGTTCCTTATAACGTAGGGATAAAATGTAGAGTTTTTATTCACCTGGTACGTCCGAACACGTCTGTTTAAACCCAAACGCAGGTAGTAAAAGTTATTCAATAGTCACCCTTGGGTATAAAAAAATGGCTTTGAAATAATACCTATGTAGGTTTCGGTTTTTGTTCACCCCTGGTCCCGACCCCGGTGTGACTGGCGGTGAGACAAAAGTTTACTCTAAGATTTGACATTTAATTCGAGTTTTGAGCGTTTAAAAAAAGTGTCAAATGGTATTTGTACATTTTCTAGAATTAGTATTATTTAAGGTAGTGTATTACAGACAGTAGTTCTGTTATTTAGTATCGTTATTCAAGTGATCAGTACTTGCCTATTAACATAAATAATATATGAAACATTTTATGAAATCCTCATTATTCGAGATTTTATGTCTAATTTGCATATTTTATTAACCATTATGTTAAATTTTTGAGTCTTAAATACGTTCTTTTTTGTTTACAGAAGACAAGATTGATGAGCTGCAATGTGCCGTAATCCATTCCACAGACTCTACTGATCAAGACCAACTTATTTTAAAATATGAGACGTAAATGGAACAGGTAAGACACTTATCAAGTTCACATTGATAAAGCAATGTCGATTGTAGCGATGATTCTGCAATTCCTGCACAAGTTTAAAATGTTTGTTTTGTAGATCCAATTTCCCTTCACGCGAGCCAGTCTATTGACACGGAATGAGTCATTACAACAACATTAAATTTACTATGTGACGATAAAGTTACAAAACAATTGTATCCACTTTCAATGAAATACTGCTGATTAATGTAATATCTATTAATAATCTTGCAAATTAGCAAGTCGTGACTTATTATAGATAACAACCTGCTGTCTTATTATAAACTATTATTCAATCATACTTTTGTTTTAACATTGTGTGATCTTTTGAAAAATAAGGAAATATGTACCTACTTTCCACCGAATTTCAAATATTACGTTTTATACTGGCAGACATTGATTTGTGATCAATTAAATACATGAATATAATAAAAAATGTGAAACACTCCTGTGTACCTTTATATTGAAGGTGCCAGTTTAAGTGGGCCCTGTCAGCTGTGCGTACGGTAAAGTTTGCGATGTAATTATATTAATATGTTTATCTACCGCACCTACGTAACAGCGTTGTTGACTTCAAAATTGTTGGACCGGACTAAGTTTACAAAACAACTCGACGAGGTGTTTGCAATTTATAGTTGGTTCATTATTTATTGTTGCCAAATAATTCATGTGAACAATGGGTATATGTGTATTAACTTAATATACACCGATAATAAACTATTTAAAAATCTTTTTGTGTTTCGCATTCAAAAGCAGGCAGGAAATCATAGACAGTATAGCATTCAAATAGTTACATTTTCTGCTAGTTTTCCCACGTTTTATAGAAGACCTTAGCATTTTAAAAATCATAGTCTCTAATTGGACCCCGACTAAGCACGGGACATAACGCCAGGAGCACGATGATGTACTTAATTAATAATAAACAGTAAATTACCTAAATATATGTATGCATATGGACAAACAAGTAATTAATACCCAAGAGCCAGCTGACGTCACCTCGCGATACTGGCGTCGTATTGTGTTGTGTTGTGATACAGCGATATCGCTAATACACCAGTAGAATGTCATCTGTTTTAAGCCCCGCTACTCTAAATATATACACGCCCCATGAAATACAGTTTAAGAAAACAATTTACCCAAGTTAAATAACGGAAATATCGATAGACTTGACATAAATTAACAGTAGTAATAATGTTCACTAATTTTCTTTACTCAGACACGCACACAAATTATAGTATTCCCGATCCCATGTGACTTTTCTGCTCAGTTTCTATCGTTATCCCGGCTCTGCATTACCTACACAGATAATAAATCGTTTTTTTAAGCTCCCAGAGAACATTTAGTCGAAGGAAACGTAGACAAAATGCAGCTTTTCTACTACGGTAGTAAGGAAATTGGCGGTAGGCCAAGATTCGTCGTCGCTGTAGGCATTCTGTGGGTGGAGCTGAGCGGATCAGGACATCTGTAATTGTATTAAAGACTGAAAGTACTTCTATTCTATAAATATTTTACCATTAATCAAAATCATATAACGTATGTATATACATATGAACATATATACCTACACAATACACACATATCATTGATAATATTGAATCTTATAGTAAATATATGACATCAGCCATTGATTTTTTTTTGCTATCCTAATATAATGACACATAAATGAACGATAGCGATCAAACGTAAACGAACGAGATTTTATAGTTTTTATTACATTAATCTTTTGTTATCAGAGTTGTACGCGCAGATTCTTCATTGAATTGTCACACTAGAATATACGTATCAAGAAAAGTTATATTCTACCAATATCAGACCATTATTTTTCTTCTAAATTAAAATGAAAGTTAGGACTATTATTATACCAGTGAGGTATTGTAGTCTTAAGCAAATATTTATCGCAAATATTGCCGTATCCACTGTAATCCCAGGTATATGCAAATGCAGTTACTTCATCATTTACAAACGGAATACCGGCATCAGTCTGTACTATACAATAATTTATTACAACTTGCAAGTCTATATCGAAGAGGAAATGAAACCAGACATCCGACTATTTTCGTCGCCTTGGAAACTTGGTTGGGGTACTCATGGAAATACTTGCTGATAGCGATGTTCTGATTTAACCCCTTGAATATATTTTGTAGACAACGCTAAAATAGGTTTTTCTATCTATACTAATATTATGAAGCTAAAGAGTTTGTTTGTTTGCTTGAACGCGCTAATCTTGAACTGGTCCGATTTGCAAAATTATTTCAGTGTTAGATAGCCCATCTATCAAGGAATGCTATGGGCTATATAAACATAATCATAAAAGCGGGTGAAACCGCGGGCACAGCTAGTGATAAGATAAAATGCCCGAATAACTCTTTATGTAAGTATATTGAGTACTAGCTTCTGCCCGCGACTTCGTCCGCGTAGAATAGTTACTTTGGGCTAACTTTGGTTAAATATTTTAAAATAATATGTATATTGTTAAAGTAATAGATACTCATTCTGCTATTATACACCTATATATATGTAGACGAGAAGTACCTATACATTAATTATATTATCTCTAGCATACACCGTTTGTCGTTTATAATATATGCAAGGAAATCAATCTCATTGGTTAATATAATGCACTGCTCAATTGCATATAGTAAGTGAAATGTACATATATTCTCGATTAGTATATTGTTTCCAGTTCAATCGGTGGCTAATATTTATATTAATAGTAACAGGCGCGTTGTGATTAAAAGTGAGAGTTAATAACTAGCATCGTGTGAATGGAGTCGCGCCCCTGGCGATAAGGGTCGGCCGCCCAGTCACACTGTCACACACAATATTGACAACATTAATTAGTGAATTTGCATTCCGATTTGAGCACTTATTAAATGCGACGTAGAATTCATATTTGCTTAACAGGTGCGCTACAAAGATACGCTCCCCCGTGTTAATTGAGCCAGTGCGGAATGCAGTTTAACAATTCGACTTGTAAGCCCCAATACGATTTACAGGAAGTAATCATTGATGTCCACATTCATTGTGTTATTTAATATTCAATAGGCGAATGAGTGAATTATATTATTTGTAAAGATGTTTATACTAATACTAATGGAAGAATTACCACACATTTTTATGTCTAGAAACAGCAAGACTGTTTTTATTTCCAGTGTTAAAGTAATAAAATAATATACGTCACATAACAATATGTTCCTGGTCGATTATATCGTGTTATTTTATATTGCTAGTGGGTATATAGGTAAAGACGGAGAGGAATATGCCAGTAAGTTACGATAAATAAATAAATTCTAAAAACAGCTTTGTCCGCTTACAATTCAAACTGCAGTCTTTAATCTACATTCATGTCAAACCGTCTTTAACGTGTCTCAAGGGAAGCCTTCATTTTTTTATATAGTCTGATCTATATCTAAAAAATATAGTAATAAATATTTTAAAATAAAATTAATTGTGAGTATTTAGATTCCGATCAACGCAACAATTGTTACAAGAAAAGTACTCATAAATTGTAACTATGTTCAATGACATCTACAATGTCCACAACTTTTATATCAACCGGGCCGGTATGTAAAAAATCACGCATGCAAGCTAGCTTCAAGCTGCTGGTGCAATTTTGGTGTCAAGCTCGAGTTTAAAACCCATGCTATTGTATCGTATCAACATTCAAATTTAACGATTTCAAACCTTATTTCGAGTGGATATGGCTCATAGTGTGCAGCGTTTGGCCAGTTAAAGGTTAAAGTTGGGTCGCTCCCCTAATCAGTTGCATTACGAGTGTGCTCTACACCGGCCGGCTCAATGGCGGCGTCTGTTGTAAAAGTTGGCGAAAAAACGCGTGCGTTGAACCCGCGCGATGCACCGCGGGCCTTTACCGTTAGCTGTGGCCGAGGTCAGGTAAGCTTCGTCGTTTGTCTGCGCCAAATGTGCATAAACGTATCAGCTGACTAACTGCTCACTGTACGTGGTTACTAGCCAACTTAGACAAATTATCTTTACTAGCGAGGTTACATTTTTAGTTCATTTCATTGAGTGTTTTCTGTATGGGTTTTCAAAACTGGCGAGAGCCATCTATAAAGTATTATTTATAAATTTTATGTTGACTTATTGTAACATTTTATATGTTGATACAGTCCTTGCTGTATAATAACTTGTTCAATATAATATTACAATAAGCGTATACGCGACTTCTTATGCGCCCTAGTTTAGGATATATCCTAGTCGCAGTTCGTATACTTCTGACTCATATAACGTAATAACCATGACTGATGAAAAAAGCCCAGTGCTCAGTACATTTATTTATTTATTTTTTGAATACGGGTCATTGTACACTCATCTAATCGTAACAAGGTGATTGAAAAATAACATCTTATAATTAACGATAACGATGTAATACATACTAATATTTTAAGACCCTTCTCCTTATCTTGTGCCGTTCAACATTCATGTGCGAATGATAGTGATAAATTTGCTAATACATCTCGTCATATTGTATATCAAGGACATGGCGCAAATTCGTATAATTTAATGGAGGGCAGAGCTAGCAGCAACACTGTACAGCAAACTTTGTTACCACGCATGCGCTCCGCAATTGATTTCTAAATAAGCCAAGTTTTTTCAATATTCGCAAATACGAGCACAATAAAACTATTTCTGAGAAAAAGATTTGGATGTATGTATTCACTAGCCGGTATAGCTACGTTTTATTATTGTTATATAACCACAGAAATTGGAAAATATTTAGTAGAATGAGAGATTTATTATGGAGGATCTTATTAGATGTTATCATTTTTATAATCTTGTTTTAAATATTATTATAAATTATAAAGCTTTTATTTTATTAATGTAATCAAATCTACTGTCTGTACCCACGTAGTTAAAAATGCAAAGTAGGTACATTATTAAGTTGAAAGTTTAACAATGATCTAGGTTTAATATTTTTCCGTAATCTCGTTACACATTAAAAATAATAAACCTACCTATTCAAAATCTGATCTAGACGATCAGATTTTAAATATTCCTCGAGCTTATTGCATATCTACCAAGATGAAAAATTGTTTGATTAGGCTCTGCATCTGATATTCGTTTTCTGCTGCCAAGAAAAGGTGCGATTTAAATTTTATGAGGGCAAGAACGAGTTGTTGTGATATTTTCAAGTCTTGTTATATTTCAAGACTGACTTGTTTACGTTAACTGAAACATACATAATTATTGGATAGGCAGAACAATTGAGTGGCCGTGTCCGCTTCGCGTATTCCGTGACCGCGACACGACGCCATTTACTCATCACACGTATAACTACTGATTGCTTCTATAATCTTATTTATTACTTACACTTAATATTAGACACATTTCCAGCGATTATTGTAATTTTTGTTTAACCTGAATCTTTCAAGTTTAGTCTCTTTATGAGCAATTGCAAAATCCTTTTATTTTGTTAAGTGCTATTTTGTGCCCAAGTACAATTACAAGTCAGTAATATTTATTAGGAAAGTATGAAATCAACACTTACCCATTTACATTCATTAATAATTATTATTTTATTATACTAGTTTCTCAATTAAGTTCCTAAACTTAAAGAGACGATTTTTCACTTATGATCAACTTAAAATTGCCGTTATTATGAATGATATTAGTGAATTAGAAAGTTAGTGTCATTCAATAGCAACTGTCATGCATATAACGATTTTTTAAACTCTTTTCTCTTAAGGTATGTCTAGTTTTTTGTTAACCAGTTTCAGCTATAAACTTGATAGTAGTATTTATTAGAGGTCCTTTGAAGAAACATTCTCCCTAACTTTGAAGATAATAAGTTACTAACCTTTTATTTGAATGTGAATGTTATGCATTAAATGTTATTTTCGTTGTTTAACAGGTACAGAATCGTCAGGATGGTCGCTGGAAGTGCAAAGTGTTAAGAGTTGGTTTGATACTAGCTTGGTAAGTTTTATTAAAAATGATATGTAGTTGTCCTATTGTTTAAATAATTTATGCTGAAGCGAATACTTATTTTACTTTATTTTTTTATGTTTAACTGTGAATTTTGTGCTGCGCTGTTGATTGCTCTGCGTATTATTTTAGCACTAAATGTTTTAGAACTTACACTTTTGTTTGTGACCCGTGATCAAAGAACAAATTTTCTGTTGTTACAGATGCAAGTCATTGTGATGCAACTCAAATGACGACGTGAGCGGTACAATACGGGAAGACTGGATGTTCGGAACATGTTACAACTGAACAGGTAATTATTAACTATCTTTGTGATTTCGAGTTAGTGTAGAACTACTTTTAAGAATATTTAGAGGTTAAGTTATTGATATCGTATTATAGGCGAAATTGTATTATAGCCAGTGCGAGTGCTGAAACAGTTACTATAAAGCAAAAATGTGAACCTTAACATGTTTAATTGATCGTCGTGTGTTTTGACATTCAGTTAAAAATGTTATTTGCCTGGAAAGATAACATAGAGATTGATCAATGTATTTATATTATTTTTTAATTATTAGAAATTGTTATTGTGTAATCTTTCGAGGCATAAGCTGTGCGTGTGGGTTGTATAGTTGCTGGCGGTGTAAGGATTTGATAGAGATTATTTGAATGGATTTTATGATGCGTTTTGACAGCCTGCAAGGTGACGTGGGCCTCGATACCAGTCGCCAAGCGTCTGCGCTGCATCACGCGAAACGTCACCAAAGATTACAGGTAGGTCACAGTGAATGTTGTAAGAGAAAATCAAAAGTTAATGGGTCGAACTTTTACATTTTCTCTCACATCAGGTCTTGTCATTTAATTATTTTTCACTCATTATTATTTTTCCATTTGACCGTTATGCTTTTATTTTATTTATCACATCCTGCGTATGCGCATGAGCGACTTATACTTAAAGACTACCCAAAAATACAGACATACCTTCTTGACCTCAATCCCTGTAGAAGTAGGCAGTGTCAAAGGAATAATAATGCCTGTAAATCATATTTAGCCCTTAATAAAATACTTATGGTAGGTGGACAAGTTGTGATAACGAGTATCACTAGTTTTCCCTTGGAGTCCCAGATCAACAGAGACGACTTTCCAAAAAATATGACGAAATAACTAAAATTAATTTTGAGCCCCTGTGCATTCAATTGCATTTTAAGTATTCTATAAACGTTTTTAACGGTTCATCTCATTTCATTTCATAAAGACAGACATTGTTATAAAAATCAACATAAAATAGTACTAGGTACTTTAAATAAACGACAAATTTTCTGAATACCTGACCTGTCATTAAACTACCATAATACTCTTCGGGAGAAATAACCGTATGAATTATTATTTACATCCAAAATAGTTTTATAGCTTCTTCTATTAATTTTTAGGGTTCCGGACCTAAAGGGTAAAACGGGACCCTATTTACTAAGACTCCACTGTCCGTCCGTCTGTCACCAGTCTGTATCTCATGAACTGTGATAGTTAGTTGAAATTTTCACAGATGATGTATTTCTGTTGCCGCTATAACAACAAATACTAAAAAACAATAAAACAAATATTTAAGGGGGCTCCCATCGTTATTTTTTTGTAGACACTTGATATATTCATAGAATATTTAGTTATATATTCACTTTAAAAATAAATAATTTAATAAAATTAAAACACATATTTAAGAGGGGTTCCCATACAACAGACGTGATTTTTTGTCTTTTGCCTTTTGGTCGATATTAATAACGGCAACAGGTAGACGCTTCAAAACCTTCAAATATTCACAGAATATAAAAAGGTAAGGTATAGATAATGGTACGGAACCCTCCGTGCGCGAGTCCGACTCGCACTTGCCGGTTTTTGTGATAATGTCGCCTGGCATAAATTTACGTAATAAAGTAATTAAAAAAAAATTAAAGGTTTACAACATAAAGTGAATGTCAGCTTTACCTTATTCACCCACGTATACATTTTATTTGGAACATCCGGCTTCCCTTTTGCATAGTGACATTGTAGAGTTCGTCGCGTTGTCACAAGTTGAGTTGAGGTGTCGGCGGGCCCTCATCTCCACATTGTACTCGTAGTTGCCAACTTGTTTGTTACTTCGTAGCAAACCCGTAACAGGATAATTTCATTTGTTTGTTCACGCGGCCTAGGGCGGCCCCGTCTGCAACGAAATTGCGGCGTCTGCTCCAGCCGGTCCTGTTTCTCACTAACGTGCCACTTGTCCATCAGTATAATGCGCACGCTACTATAATGAGCATTCCTCCGCGACGATAATGTACCTATTGGTTTTTGGATAGCTACATACGTAATTTCGATAGGTTTATTTTGAAATAAAATGCCACGAAATGTGTCAATTACCTACGTTATGGTATTTTAAAATTATAATTTTTAATTATACTACGTACGATATTCGACGGTTAAATGTAAATTCGTTCAGTTATCTCATTGCACACCACATTTATCCTGTAGGTAATATTCATAGTTTATACGATTATTACAAAACGTGTGTCTAATGATATTATATATTTACATATTTTTGGGTTAAATAACATATTCATTATTTTCCTCAATTCCTATTAGCTTTGATATTGTTAGATTTATTCATTTGTATTCGGTATTATTTTTATATATCAGTGATTTCGAGTCAGCAATTTAATTGGTATACATTTCTTGACAATGCACGAATGATCGTATGGGATTTCTTTTTCGTATACGTGGTGAAATTTTTAATTGAATCGTATAATTGTATATATTGTATGTATCTCGTAAATGAGGTTCTAACGGTACTTACTTACACAAGTCAATTTCAAGCGATCCTAACATTTGCCGAATTTAATTCGATTGCTGAAGAAAGAAACTACCGCGTTTTCTTTCTAATAGTCAGAAATTTGCCCAAATTTAAGCATTACCCACTTTTTTCCTCTGACTACTTTTTTACACATTTGTTTTGTAAAAAGCATATTTTTTTTACTATGTACTTGCTGATAGAACTTCACTGACGATATGTTAATCACAATGTGTGTATATTGATTTATATTCGTGTGTCATGTGGTTTTTTTACAGAGTTTGATGTGTGACTATGCTTTGGAGCGATTGTTAAAGTAAATATAAGCGAAATTAATTCAGAATTTTAATTAAGATTCTTGATATGTTTTCAGTGGCGTCTGCATACATTACTATAACACTACAGCAATGACGGTCTAGATTAAGTACAAGGTATTTAAAATTAGTATACATATTACATAGAGAAAGTAGGGTTACTTTCTCTAATGCACAGAATAGTAGTACTCCATTGGAAGCTTTAATTCTGCGTACATGATTAGATCACACATACATCTTAACATACTTTACATGAAGGACTTG
The DNA here is from genome assembly GCA_951394215.1 of Glyphodes perspectalis. Lineage (NCBI taxonomy): Eukaryota > Metazoa > Arthropoda > Insecta > Lepidoptera > Crambidae > Glyphodes > Glyphodes perspectalis. The sequence goes on from OX596199.1 coordinate 14,637,758, forward strand.
TACCTAATGAAAACTTAAAAACAACTCCTGCAGTAGCAAGTTGTAACGTTATTATGCCTAATTGTTTTTCTAAATTTATAAACAATATTAAATTTGGTAAAGCCATCCGTAATGAGTACAGTATGTGTCTTATCATTTTTATACATTAAAAATTGAGTGTATATACCTAATTTTGAAAATCCTACTGCAAAAACGTAGATAGATATACATGTACATTAAATTAAATAAAAAAATATATATGTACGAAATATATAATGTCTGTACAAATATTCCAGAATTCATTATAACGAAGAAACCAGTCTATGAAACGGTCTAGTATTTTTTAAAATGCATTGCAAGTTTATTATATTACATATAATAAAACACCTACTATGTAAAACATGCTGGAGTTTTATATTTCTTCTATTATGATATGCTACAAACGTGCTTTATACACAATTCTTATGTTAATTGGTGTAGTAACGTTGGCATGTCACATTTGTTAGTAGGTCTAGTATGAATATTTATACTTATATTATTAATTTACAAACTAATTCCCAGTTATTATAGTATATCAATATTTTGATTATAAACTAAAACATATAAGCTAACATAACGGATGCAAATGCTAGAGTACAATAACTAAACACAATATCTGTACTACACTTTGTACATACGCGCGCGTTGTAGTGTTATTCAATCATTACATTACATTAGATGTCGCTGCAAACATATCATTCGCTAATAAAATTTTAAAAAAGCAGAGTTACACACTTGCTGATATATTTTTAGCTTTAGCGCACCAACCGGCCGTCGCCAGCGCTTGCTCTCTGCCCCGTGAAAGACATGGGTAGTGAGATGTCCCGTACATCACAATTCTCACTACCTTGTCTTTCATGCGGATTGAGCATATTACCATCCTTGCAGCCATCGGCTCGAGAAGACCGTTCTGGAAGACTTTGTTCAACTATTTATCTGCTATATAATGTTTTATATCATACCGTGTGTATTATACATTATAAATTATAAATCTTAATAATTTGTAGGGGAGGGAAGACTAGAACAAATATTCTCTGCAGAATTGTTTTAGTTTTTCCTTTTATTATAATTTTCCTAAGCTGTAAAATCGTTTTTAAATATAAACACGGGGCTTGAAAATTCAATCTATTTATTTTAAAATATTTGAGGACAATATTTCAATTTGTCTATGATAAACACTTCGTGTCTCAGCATGCCGATAAGTTGCTGCACTATACACTAATTGTATTGTAAGTACAGACCGTAGCATGAAACATTAGGATAATTAAGTAATTAGTCATCATGGTCTGACGTTTATAGTCGAGCGGTTGACTCTTTAATAGAGTGGGGAATGTGACAACCTCCGTTGCAAGCCTTTCGTTATACTGTGATTCATTTTAATGGAACGCAGATAGTAGCTTATCATATACTAAACTTATATTATTCTTTTTTGGCATAGACATGTACAATTGACCAAAACAAAGATAACTTTAGTGTATGTGCATAGACGGTCATAAAAAATATATTTTGGTACTGAAACTACTCGTATTATCATTTACTAGAGTATGGTTTAGCTTAGGTCGTAATATACTAAATATAACCGTTTTGGTGCTATAAATATATAATATGCCTCGTAAATATAAAGGCCTCATCGATTTCGATGGTCATAAATAATTAAATATAGGATACAATATGAACTTTAACTAAATATAAGAACTTATTTTACATATTCAAATTATATGAGAGTAAAACGAATAATATTATTCACGACGGAATTATAATATCGGAGATCCCTCTGAAATCGATCACTATTCCTAGTTAATACGTTACTTAGAGCTTCCCTAACTAAAGCGAAAGTGCGCAAGAAAGGTTAAAAATAACATCGCCCACACTCTTCTACCGCCCACCGAAAGAATAAAAAAGCCGATTCCGAAGTAACAGATAGGGCACCCTACAAAATGCCTTACAAGCAAATATGTACAATATGTAGTCCATATTCGGTATATCTACTTCAAAATATTCAACTAAAAATCAAATCAAAATATTCAATCAAAAATCAACAAAAAAATCAAAATCTTATATTTGCACCATCGCATCGACGCAATAGAAAAGATTTTTGCTACAGATGCAGGCGGAAATATAGATTTCAATCTGCGAACCAGTTATTGGTTCGATTTCCTTGGAAACTGGCTTAATTTTCTCTATTTACGAGTTTTATTAAAGTTGGTACATTTTTACGTTATACTGAACTAAGTTGGACAATATACTTTACTTCGTTTATGTATATAGTAGCAATACATAAATAAAATTATGTATTCAGTTTTTTCTGGAACTTCATTTTGGAATGCTATTAAAGTGGATTCTGCGAAGCCCCCGGGACAAACTAAACGGTATTTCGGAGAAGATATGCATCTGATATTGGATAAAAATTTAAGATATTAGCGGCATTATCAAGGAGCTAATTGAAAGGAAATGATGCCTGACATTGACATTGACTTTAAAATTGCTGTAATAGCATAATTTAACAGTTCTGTTACGTATATTAAATAATATTTGAATATGTACTTGGTTACTGATTTTACCTAATTATACAGAGTTAAGGTCTTCGTCACAATTTGTTTGAACAAGATATTGAATACCTATTTACTTACGACTATTTTTGACAAATTTTACTATAATGGTTTTAATAGTATTTGATAAATTATTTAAAGTCAGTTTAATTTAAACCTCAAATTAAAATATTTTCTGTCGACTAAGGACGAGGTGGGATAAAATGCTAGGATAATGAGTTAGTGTCGATAGATAATAATGAATCAGTGTCGGTGCCTAATTTCTATTGCAATCTTACGCAATTGCCTACATTTATACCTTTTTGGAAAGATTATAGACCGTTGTATATTTGTTTAACATTTTTCATACGTATTTTTTATAACTATAAAAGCAAAAGTCAGTCACGCTTCTTCATATATGAGATGTAGATAGCTTTGCACCAGTGTTGTTTGATAAATTACTGCCACATAACAAAAGTATTGATTGATTACCGAGAAATGAGTACTTCAATCGGATACTTATTTTACAAAGATTACTCAATTGTTTTACATTACATATACACACACATATATAAAGGGTTATTTTATGTATAAGTTTCCAGATCACTTTTTCAGGTATACTTAAGTCTTACCTGATCAAGATTTCATTGTTATTAATATATTTTTCTTCTATATACAAAAACGGAGATAAATGATTTGATAAAAGTAAATGTTTGTATTGAGAATGAGTTGAGATAAGAGAAACTTAGCAGTGCTTCACCTTAACCTTTAGTAAATTGTCGAATGCGGTAATAATCTCACAATGTCATGAAGTGCATATAAGTGCGAACTTGTGTAATGAATATGAATAATATCAATCGATATCATCAAATGTGATATCAGATATGATCACACCAGCCAAAAACGTCTTATAAATAAGTTTAGTTTTATTAACTCGAAATACCATTTCTTTCCTTACTAGTTCCGAAAGTTGAAACGGTTCACCAAATAAAACTATCAATAAATTTAGACGCATATGGATATTGACTATTAAACTTATGGTAGCTGCCGGACCTAGTTCATGGAGATTCTTTTATTCATGTCCTGAGCTAGTCCCTACTTAAAAATTAAACCTTAATAGGTTTCATATTGATTTTCGATGTTTGTAACGAAGTTGGCTTACGGCTATAAAACACGTGTTATTTCGCACTCCACGTTTCGAAGTCTTAGGCGAACGTCCGTTCGATGTGAATTATAACAGTTGTTGCATAATTATGGGGCTTCAGTCTGAAAGGGTTTGCACAGTAAAATTTAAAATGTAAAATGTACCTAGTAACATGTGAGTTCAAAGTTTTTGGCTGCAATTAAGGTAAGAATATAGAATATTTTAGCACTTTCCCGTTTTTATAAACTTAGTGCATGCAGATGCAGGTAGAACAATGTAGATACAAACTCACTAGCAGGATGCTAAATGCTATATTATAAATTTCGCAACTTCGAGTACGTTCTCTAATGGAAACGGACTCTGTTTATTTGCATAGGACGGGTGTCTATTGATTCGCTACAATGCAAATGTTCTAAAGCCCTCCGCTCTCGGGATCGGGCTCGCGGTGCGGCGCCCGTCTTGGAACTTGAGCGAGCAGCTCAATGGGACTGAGTAAATCCCTCTGAGTGACTGAGTTTCTGTAAATCCCTCTCCTGACGAATTTATGCGCTCTGGTTATGCACATTAGCACGTGCTAATTGAATTTGCACTACCTGATGAGGGACAGGACCAGGACAACGTGTCCCATACAACCTATACCAGCGAAGGTCAGTGGTTAGGGGACATCAATACCCATCAATTATACCCCCCTTTTTATGATTATTAAATAAATAAAAATGTTCAGCATTCTTTTACTAAATAGTACTTTCATCCTTATTGTGATGTTCGTAATGCACAGAAAGAGTCCTAGAAGCAATGAGCTCCTTAAACCAAAGACAGAATTGAGCTAGGTTATTTAGTTGCCTACACAATCACAAACCCAATACAACAATAGCCGTGTTTTACGACAGATTAGATAAGGAACGTGATTGGCACATAATTTTCAAGTCCCATACCAGGATGAGACAAACGGTCTACGGCCAAATCAAGACAATAAGCGTACGAGTAAGCACAAGTAGGTAGGCAATAAACAGCCAACTATGTATCTCAATGATGTAACTCAAAACGCTAATAGTCCCTCATTAAGTTTTGTAAACACTCGTTTTTTACTTAACATATATATTTTTCACCATATCGATCGCGAAAATGTAAGAAAAGTCATTTTTAAATTACAAATGTTTGAAATAAATTTCACTATCTTTGACTTTCTTAACTTTAAACTACATTCATCATCTTCCTAGCGTTATGTCCCATTCTTAGACGGGGTCCGCTTAGACCAAGATCCAGGATTTAGCGAGTCTGGTAATTACATTGAAGCGACTGCCGATCTGACCTTCGTAACCCTAAGATAGGGGAACCAGACAATTTTTGGATCATGGTTACAAATCCAAAGTTGTTTGAATTTGCAGGTTTCATCACGATGTTTTCCTTCACCGTCGAGCTAGTGGTATAAATACGTACATAGACTTGAAAAATCCAGAGGTACGTGCCCGGGTTCGAACCCGCACTTCTCGGATAAGAGGCGCGTGTCCTAACCATTGAGCTACCACCGCTTTTTTTTTAACTTTAACCTACATTATTACGTAAAAATTCCCCATTATGCACCATTTTTTTGTGTTATTCTAAAAGCTAAAGAACCTGCAAAGTTTTTTAAATTACTTTCAGTCGGGCATAAGTTTGATTATTTTTTCAAATCGAAATGTAATGCTATTTTCTTTATCTATAACATTGTTTTTTACTCTGTAATCCAATTTTCAGCTATTATTTGTAAAAACTTGCATATTTTGTGTTTTCTTCAGATGCTTACACTTTTTAGGTCTAATATGAGCAAAAAATATCTTAGATAAACATCACACAAAGAAATTTATATTCTAAATCGCTTACAGATACGTCAAATCTGTAAATTTTACAAAAATGGTCATATTTCGAAAACTACAAAAAATCGTAGAACATACATGGGGGTTCAATCGATGGTATTGATGTCCCCTAACCACTGAATTTCACTGGGACATCCTGTACGGCTTAGGCGTCAACTCGGGCAACAAAAAACTCGGCATTGCCCGAGATTACTATTTTCCGAATTTGATATCGTCTTTTCAGCCAATCATGCCGAGTTTACACCTAACGAAGATTGCAGTAGTAAATTCGGCAAATCCTTCACTTAACACAAATGTTGAAAAATCAGTCTCAGTATAAAGATCTTTAAAAAAAAAGCCAAATTAAATAGATTATTTTAATTAGACTTAACAATAATATTTTATGTATAAAGCAATGTTTTTTTTAACATTGGGTACAATCATCATAATTATTTTGATACCAAGTTAATAACAAAAAATGGTTTGAATTTGTGTTGTTGGTTTCGATTTTGAGTCAAAGTTTAGGAGGTTTGTGGAATTTTGGTGGCGCTGCAGCGCCTGCAGCGATGAGTGGCTCTACTACAAAAAATAGCATGCAAAATTGACGCCTTAGCCTTTGAGGCCTTTTAAGGGTTTTGAGGGCTCTTAAAAAATATTTAAAATCCGTTATTAGCTTTATGATTAGAATTAAAGTTTCTTGTAAAATTAAACAAGCGCTGTGGATTTTGTGCAAAATAAAATAAAATAAAATAATTTGATTGAAATGGGTTTGGGCTCTATCCATCATTGAAGCAGCATTTCATCAGTTAGTTGCGTGTATGGGCGCAAACTAGACACATGATATCCATACGTGTCTGGGCACACGTTAGGCATAATTAAATTAATTAAAACTAAATTCGGCTCGTTATGATCGGCTTTCGAATATTGGGATGAGATATGCAAGTCTATTTCATTAGACCACAATTCCGATACATTCTCTTGAAACATTTGATAATGGGAATTGTATTCAACATTAGGGACTATGCCGAACGTTGGGCCGCGATGTATTCGTAGCAAGTATATTAACGTAGCTATGCTACGTAACATAGGTTGATTTCCAATTGTATTACGCAGCCACAAGGCTGTTATAACTAAAAGCATACTATATGTTGCCTGCGACGTCGTCTACGTGGAATTTAACAAAAATAATTCCTATTTTTTCGCGGTACTCTATTTGTCTCCTTTAATTCTCCATAAAGTAATCTATACTTATAATAAATCTGTAGAGAGGTCAATTCTGTACATAAAATATATTTTCAAAATAACTATCAGGGGGTGATTGCATTTTTGGCATCAGTATCGTGATCGATACTGATGCCAAAAATGCAATCAGTAAAATTTTTGTCTGTCTGTCTGTCTGTATGTTCCTTATAGAAACAAAAACTACTCAACGGATTTTAACGAAACTTGGTACAATTATTCTTCATACTTCTGGGCAGGTTATAGTATACTTTTCATCACGCTATAATCAATAGGAACAGAGTAGTGAAGGGAAATGTTGGGAAAACGGGAGAAGTTACTCCATTTTTTAAGCTTCCGTTGCATGTGCAGCCTTAATGGTTAAAGTTACATAGAAATCATGTATGACGTAAATAGTCTTTATAATAATACCCATAAACGCGGGTGACACCGCTGGCACAGCTAGTCCCTAAATAAAACCGAAGCCGTCTGTCAAAATCTAGTTATCCGTTTCGAAATTTTCTTATATTAGCCGGAACAAACAAAGATACAGACAACTTTGAAAATCGGTTTTTGGTATGATATACTTTTATATGAATTTGGTTAAGAACTTTTCTTTACAGAGCTAAGTATACAGATACAAATAGACACTTTAATTTTATTAACCGTTATATTTTTTCGAATTTCCTAATTAATTAAAAGTTACTTTAGTAGTCGTTCCGAGGTTATGTATTTAGAAAATATGGGACAAACATGGAAATTTTAAACTTTAAATATAGTGGAGATAATTTGTAAATTTTTCCTTGTTTTTTAGGGATCAATGTTACATTGCTACTGATTTTATGTACATCTAAGAAGGTATTATACACTCGATCTATTTTTTAGGTATTAAAAAGGTATTATGATGCTAAACGCTTGACGTTTTACCGGCAGAGTTAATTAAGTTTGTTTGATCCGGCTATTCACCGAAATGAATACCTACACAATTATTATCTCTGGCAAAGAGCTATTGCTACAAGGAACTACTTAGACTGCTACTACAATTATAAGCATTAATATAGCGGAAAAAAAAAATTTATTCCACACGCACGATGTCCCCAGCATCAGCTGGAATAATTGGAATTAGTCATCTGAATGAATAATATAGCATGGTGCCAGTGGCGTAGCGTGGTAGGACAAGGGGGGCAGGCGGTCCGCCCCGGGCGGCACTTGTTGGGGGCGTCAAAGTTGAAACTACTGTTCAACTTTTAAATTTTTATTTAGTAAATCGGTCTCGGGTTATAATTTCTGTGGGGCGGCGGAAAACCGAGTATTTGAACCGCTTCGGGGCGGAAAAATTGAGACCCGCCCCGGGCGACACGAACCCACACTACGCCACTGCATGGCGCTTCAGTTCAGTCAGTAGACTAATTTAAACACGCAGACGCCACTTGCAGCACCGAATATAATTAATTACATTGAACCTGTGTGCTTGCGGGGTCACATTCTCATCGCAAATAGGGGAGAGATATTGTATGCGTTGAATTTATCCACATTTTTATTTAGCCTCCACCCCCGGCTCGTTTTATGTTACCTGGATGAAAAACAGGTATCGTCTGAGCTAGAGCTAATTTCTAGTTTATTAAGTCTCGATCATAGAAAATAAAACGCTTCCTTTCGTTTTGATCGTTCGCCATACTCGTATCTTTCGATCGTTGTTTATTAGCCACTCTTCATTATTGCGCATTTCAACATGCGTTGAGACGTACAGACGAGTGCGAGCACAAACAGAGTAAACTTCTACTTATTCGCGGTGTATATAGCATACATATGTTTATATCGATTACTCAAGTGAACAGATCTAACTACCCGCTGTCATACCCAGTACTGAGTTGCCATCGCTAGTTTTTTTAACGCCTTGCAACCGAGTATTAAATAGGCATTGAGAGTTGTCACATAAATGTGTTCTCTTCAGGGATTTATTGTGAACGTATATATATAGTATTTACACAATTTTATCATGCCAACCAATTTTATCTTGTGAGCATATTTACTTGATACTTTTACGGTAGTCCTATTTTAGATGCAACTTATGTGCCATTATTAAGCATACGTAATGTTTTAAAATTAAGCCTAATGTAACATCTTCTATTTCATTGTAATCGTATTTACCTTGTTAGGTGCGAAATCCGTTCTTAATCGAATGGGTTTTCGCTTATTATTATGGTTCACTAATGCTTATAAAATGTACTTTGTTAAAATTTACCACGTCAGGGATATTATATGTGCGTGAAACGCAAATAATATATACGTACAAAATATTACGTCCATAATACCTAAAAGAGTTGGTAGAGTCATGGGGGGACAAGCCCCTATTACAAGTTTTAGCCAAATATAATAAGTGAAAACAAGTTTTGTGGCTAACTTCTATATTCGCAAAAATGCTTCTACCATAAAAGTGTTAACATATCGATGGTGTTATCGATATTTTACAATCGTTGGCTAACCCTAGTGACCTGGGCATGTAGCCGACGTGCGCGCGGGAGGAGCGTTGCGGGGCGTGCGGCCCGCACCGGGGACACCGTCTGCAACACGTTTAAGTTTGTTTCCATTCTCACATGACTATGTGCGTAAATTTATTACCAGTAAACATTTACGGCTTACTTTTACTTCTGAGGGAGAATTCGTACATAGAGATTTTGTACGTAAACGAATAGTGATGGGGTGGGTGGTAGTCGAACAATACGGAAAATTCTCCTCATTCATAAATAAAAAAATATCTATCGGATATTATGTTTACGCTTTTATATGCTTATATATAAAATAAAGAAAACCTGTAATCAATAAAACTTATGTCATCGGAATATTTTAATAGAATCGTGTTTACCTACCCGTTGAACGTTGTATAAAACGAAGTTCGTTTAATAATTATTACGTAGAAAACTTATTTATTATGATTTAGATTTTTAATGTTTATTAGTATTCTTTACATTTATACTACACGCATACGTAATTATTATTAACACTAGGTAGTAATAATAAATACTACTATTTCATTTATATTAAAGTATTATATCAGATTCGAAGTAATGGTTAAGGAAAAGCCTTTCTAATTCTGTATAATGTTACAGCCAATGTAGTAAGATAGCTATTATTCATAATGACTAGTAATTTGACATAATTACCAAAATGATGAAAGGGAACCAATGTGACAAATTGATCACTTTAGTTGCGTATTATTCTATGTATTAGCTAGTCATAGTCGGCCAAGTGCTAGCTAATTGTACCTATGATATCTGGATTAAATAAGAAATTGCGAATAATTTTCGTCAAGTTATACGTATATATGTATATTTATATTAGATAAGCGTTCAGGGAACAAAATTGTATTGTAATGAGGGCTTGATAACGTTACCAATTTCGAATTATAAGTAACTTTAACTAACGTTATTTCATAAATATCCTTTTTTAACGGTAAAATAGTTACCGAGAAATCCGTAGCAAAACTATATTTTAACGTTTATTTATGACGGTAATATTTAACAGAACTAATTAATACTCTAACGTTTTCTCATAGGTAACCAAACTGTAAAACGTTTAAAGGTAACAATATTTAATAAAGATACTTGTATCGTTACTTCTCCGGCGTCACCGCTCAACGGTTAATTCTCGGATATACGTTTTCCAGAATTCACCAGGGTGAATTCTGGGAAAAATGGGAAATGAAAATGTTACTTTCGTAATATTGTTTACGAACAAAAAACAATAATATTTACATTATTGATTAATTTAATAGAATTTTGATGAATAGTACGGCAGCGAAATACGAACTTATAGCAGTTGAGAGGATATTAGACAGTGGTTTAAATAAACCATAATAAATTCGTTACCAATATAGGAAAGTAACGATAATAAAATAGATAAATACATTTACCGGTAAAATTATACAGGTAACGTTAAATAAAACGTTAATAAGAGCTTTAACGGTATATCTTTAATTGGTATAATGGTCAGTAGCATTATACCAATTAAAGATATCACAATAATTTGAGAAACGTTACTTTTTCAGGTTCGTCACCTCAGCAAAGTGCAAGTAATGATACCATATTTTTAACAGTATTTCTAGCCCTGATTGTAATTAATATCAGAAGTTCAAATTGCCATTCGACTATATAGAAATAGCAACAAAGCTCGTAAATATTCCATAAGTAAATAATAAAGTCGTAAAAAATATAAAATATTTATAATCATGCAGTTTCATTCTCATTGAAGCCGCTTACACGATCGTATTTTAGAGTTCATTATGCTTACATTTTCTATGACTTACCATTGATATTAAGTGAATATAAAAAGTGACCAGAATTAAGCTTTTGTGTCTATATAGAGAGTTCTTCCTTTATTTGCTGGATATTTTTACTCGTGTGTTACCGCATTGAACTTTCCTTTCAGTGAGCTTTTGTTTTGTAGTAATAAGCTCCTTACTTGAACACTGCTTGTGGACTCAATCTAAAGGCAAGTTTTTAATGGAGTTGTCAACATAAAAGCGAACTCTTTCACTATGGCGGTTTTTGTGTTATTTAGTTTTAAAAAACTAATCTTACGTTAATTGAAGTATGTATTATATATGTCCGTTAAATACATATTTCTTATCGAAAATCTACACGGTCACACATATCTCGAACTAAATAAAATAAACATATTTTGAGAGAGCGTCATTATCGCTCCTTTTGTATATTCCCATAACCTTTCAGAAACTCTTCATGTTGCTGTTACAAATGTTATTTGTCTCGGTTCTCGTTTATTTAACCACAGCTTTGAAATTATGCAATAATGTGCAATAGGCACCCTGAGAAGAAATGGTTTACCAAATCAAGCTGTCCATATTGTTCTGAAGTTCAAATGAAGACACGATTATTAAATTGGAAAAAATTATACGTATGTCGAAGTGTAACAATCTTTTTAAAGTGAATTTGAATCCTAAATTTGGCTATGCATATGTATGTGCGCTGTTCCAACTGTTCCAACGCACTAAACATTATCCAGGGTATTATGATATCTCCCGCATCTTTGCTCGCCGCTACTTGCAACGTCTCGATCATATCCGCTGACCCCAGTACTTAACCATTTGAGGCGTTCAATGCAATCATGATGCACACATACATAATTATGTGTGGGACATGAATAGTCCACTGCTGTTATTTATCCGGGGCCTGTGAGTGATAGACTCTAGTGACGTACCTGTAACAGTCGATATCAAAAGTGCAGTGAAAAAAAAATGATACTAAAAATAAAAAGAATACGTATCCGGAGCGACGGGAAGCACCGCCGAGATAATTGGATTTGAAACCACGGACGTGTACACGCGGCGTCTAAAAATCGGACCTTTGATCTGGCCGTCTGGTAAATTGCTAACTGTATTACTCTGCACCGTCCTTCATAACTAAGCCATTTTGATAAGCTCCTTGAAACTTTATATGCTGCATATAGACCGATTTATACCTCAAAAAGTATTTTATACTTTTGGAATAAAGAATATCTTAAAAAGTGCGGTACGTTATAAACACACCAGCGAAATGGTATCTACGCGTCAAGTTATGAAAAGATAGTTTTAGATTGGAAAACATTATTATTTTATCTACTAAATTTAATTTCTGTCTGACCTTTGTCCTAAGATAAAGTACATATTTTACTTTTGTTATTATCTTCTTTAACCCATTGACAGCCAGAGCTAGTAACTGTTTTCTCACCGCGGACGTCATGTGTATATTTCGGCTAAAATATTGGTTTGATTCACTAGCGATGTGCCACACTGCACAAATAATTATTGTAATAAAATTAAAATCTTTGAATTTACAGTTGTGTTATAAATTAATCTCATAAACAACAATAGAGAACATAATTAATGTCTTAATAAAAAATAATGACATAAAAAGAAATGCAATCAGAAAGCAATCCATATTTAATTTGCAGAAAATATTTAAGCCGTAACCCAAATTTTAGACATTTTGGCGCAACTAGTCGACGCTTTAAAACGTCAATGGCAATCCCAATAAGTTTTATTTTTATATTTAAGGCCAGTCAAGGTTTAATGTATTGCATTCCTTCAGTGATTAATTGAGATAAGTAAAAGTTTATTTTATCATTCTCTTGGAGGTAAATGCAATCCATTAAATCTGTAAAAGTATAGGAGATATGTATATATGTTAGCTAGTTTAACACTTAATATCTTAAAAAAGTAGTGATGGATTTAAGTGAATTTACGTATGGCCATCTTAAAATATATTACATTTTTTATTTAATTTTAATTGTAAGATAATATAGTGCGAAGATATCGAGATGTTTTTGTTAAATAAGATTAAGGATTAAAACTCCTCAAGTCATATTTGTCGTCATTGGTTTTCCGTACGCAAATTTAATATTGAAATTTTTGGGACATTGATTTTGAATTATTAAACAATTAAGTATTTATACCTTACTTTTTGCTAATAAATATATCTTTAGCATTGTTCTGAAATCTATAAAAAAAGATTACGAATTACTACATACGTTAAACATAATAATAAACAATAAATTTCAAAGGACTATATCACATAATTTTGAACGTTTTAAAGCGTGCTCGTCGTCTCGAGAAAGAACTTGAATGAAGCTTTAATACGTCATCGGCGGTCAATGGGTTAAGCCGTCGGCGTTTGCTCAGCATTCAGTGCTAAGACAGACTCCTTATTTGTACAAAATTAAAACTGCATCCTGCAAGTGATATGTAAACAAAGCCCGTCTTGTTAGATTTAATTTGCTTTTTCTTAAACACAAACGGGTACGGGATTGCAAAGCACAAGAGGAGTTCTATTACGACCGGTTAAATATAAAATATAGTTCAAACAATGTACCTTTTATAAAGAAACAACTGATTTGACGGTTTCTAGTTCCCAGTTGCTTCAACTTGGCTTCTATTAAACATTTCTTTGTCACCGTTGTTAATTCGATTTAATTAATTCTTCAGTAATGGTTTACACTTCAAACAGAATTGTGGATGTTTATGCTATATCGAGATCTATACATAAAAAAAATCAAAAACTATTTATTCTAGAATACAAGTCTTTTACAGGAAATTGCAAGTCTCATTCTTTTAAGTTTGAAAAAACTTCTGTTAGAATGAGACTGCTCTTTTTTGGTATACAACAATTCTAGGACTTGTTTATAACAAACATGTAGTTTCAGAAGAATTTAACAAAATTGCAAAAATAAATTTAAAACTATAAATATATATTAAGTACTTAGTAGTTTTACATATAGCAATATAAAAAAAATAGCGTTGGGTTGGTTTTTCAATGGGTATATAATAAAAGGTTTATGGATTAAATAAGATAAAAAAATGGAAAGATTATAATATATAATAATTGACAGGTTATCAGTAAGTATCGATTCCGTGTTGTCATAATCGAGAAGTTTTTAACCAGGAAAATACCGATGTTTTACATTCAATACAGTTTTATGTTACACTCAGAGAATCAGAGAAGTAAAAATTAAGCATTCCATTTTAATTTTTTATAAAGGTATATGGATTGACTATTAAATTGCATACGGGCAAATTTAGTTTTTACATTTGGGCGGAATATGACGGAGTGGGGATTACGTTTTTTTATAATTTTTGGGTCGGGGATTGTGGCTTTATGAGTTTTTAGAATACAGTTGAGAAAAACCATTTTATATACATTTTAGTGAAGCGTATAATAATATACATAATTTATTTTAATGACGTATTCTCTTAGTATAATATGCAGGTAAAAAGCATTAAAACAGTAGGTGTCGGTGAAAAATTACAACAAATGGCATCAAATGCAAAGGACTTAATTAATTGCCTGCATTTAAAACGTGTCACGTTGTTAAAAGCTTAGTAAGTTAGAAGAAGTGTATTGTATTCAGTGTTGCGTTATTTGAATGCGAAGCGGGTGGCGGGCAGGCAAGGTGGACCTTATGCCCACGCGCGAAGTTCCAGGTGGGTTACCTGTGGGAGTGTAGGGTAAGGGTGCGCGCGCACTGTAGCCGCGGCAGACGCTCGGGGCGGGCGCCACACACACGGCGCCGAGCGCTTGCGCCGGCCGCACCGCGCTCTGCCTGCACCCGCCGGCCGCCACCCCCACCAGTCTCAGGTACCCTCACATTGCAACTCGTTCGCGTCGCACACATTTGTGCCAAAACCAAAACCAGCATTGTTCCCAATATTTTATTTTTTGACAGGCCCGTTGGTTATGTGGTCAGAGACCCTGGCTACGAAACTAGGGGCTAGGGGCAAATGTTTCGTGTGATAAACATGGACATTTGTACTCGAGTCAGGGATGTTTTATTTATTATATTGTCCACACTAGTCTCATAAATAAAACGCACAGAGTCGGAAATATTCAAAACAGATTTTTCTTTGTTTGAATTCGACTATTTCGCTGATGAATACGTCTCCATATAAATGCGTCTACAAGCAGCATTGAATTTGAAATTCGACGTTTCGACATGTTCGAAACGAGGGTACGCCATTTCATTCAATTTCCTATTTATGATATTTCGATTTGTGCAGACGCGCTGCACTTTACATGTCGCGGTATAGCTAGTCGCAATGTTTTAAATCGTTTCCATCCCATTCTCAAATGAAATTGCTTTTGTACGCGAGCCGATCGCATTGTTTATTTTCAATCAATTGTTAAATTAATGTTACCCAGTTGTGCATTCTTTTTACAAAAAGTGGATAAGTCCTTTCTGTTTTGCTTTGTTTTGTATTTTGTAACAGTGTGCCAGATTTATGATTTATTAAAAAAAAATACTAATTTATGTTCAGCTGAGAAATAAATGTGAACAGAAAATATTAATCACGCTGTACTTTTAACTTTTATTTACTTTTGAGCCAAACTTTTAACCGGCACTTTTAACTGGCTAAATATTACGCCTTCTTTATAAAAAAACTGTTTTGCATTGGTACCTAAGTAAGTTGTTTTTTGTCAGAGACGATTTTATTAAATCATTTTTTTTTCCGTCTGGCCGTTTTTTGTCAATTAATAAAAAATGGTAAGTTGCGCTGATAAATTGAGTTGCGACGAATAATTCATTGAGCTCCACTATTCAATTTTCAATCTTGTTTATTGTGTTAGTGTCGTAATTTCACTTCCTTTTTACCTTCCACAAGTATCCGCTTGCCACCGGGAGATATGAAGCGGTGTGTTGTTTTCAAATCAAAATAGATGGAATTTAGAGCATGCAGTAGTTAAAAGGCCTTTTTCCTGCAAATGGGAATGGAAATAGAGGGGTAAACAACGTCGACCAACAGTGCTGTCTGTTCGCCAAATGACAGCACGTCAATTTCCGAACCGGTGCAACCATTTCAAAATAAAACCTAGTTTCGTATCGGCCTATTGGAAACTCTGGTTTTTAAATTGTTTTTTGTGCGCGGTTAATTCCGCTACACAGTTGTGAAAATTTTAGGGTGCTATAGTCAATCTCTATAATATAAAAACATTGACTGGAACCTACAGGTATTTCATTTGCTATATGTTTAAATATCTATAAAAACAATTAGGTTTGTTTAGATATCATAAAAGAGTGGTCAGTCTATTTCATAGGTTCAATCTGTGTGTTGTATAATTCTACGTGGGTCTATTAAGTAATTACTATTATCTAAGTAATTAATCTCATCACATTATCACATTTCCAACACTAGAAAGACCTTGATGTTAAAAAACCTGTCATATTAAAATTGGGAACATTAAAAAAAAAACCACCTGTGTTTTAGATTGGAACTTTAGAACGAGATAATAACGGGATGGGTAGGTAAACTCGCGGATACTAAACTGCGTATTGTAATTTGCTAGTAGCACGTTTAGACATGGCCTAAGCAATGCAGTGGTGAGCGTGCTTAGCTTGTGGCGCGACGTCAACTACAGCGAACCTGAGGTTGTTCTGTCGCATTCCGCAATAGTTTCCGATGCATTCCATCTAAATACTATGGGTCACAAACTGGTTTCCCGGATCTTGAAAATACCGAGATACCGGGATACCGACCAAATGTAGGGCTTATAAATACCGTTTATAAAATTCATAAAAACCGGGATTTTCGATATTTTACTTATTTATATTATTAATTTTATGTGTACGGAACTATAAATAAGTAAATAAATAAATAATTTATCCTGAAAGATTAATTTCCGTCATTTACAAAGGATATATAAGTTATTCAAGTCAAGAAAACAAAATGTCGTAATAGTTTAACAAGTTTATTATTTGGTTACGTGTTAATGTCAATTTGCTATATTTTATTTCACTAGACCCGATTAGAAGTGATGATTTTATTATTTTTACGTTAAATTCGATCAGAAGTTTTACCTTATGTAGATTAAGCAGAATCCCCGCAGATGTGTTTAGGCGTTGTGGTCAGGCAAGATCCACGCTCTTACACTCGCGAAGGTCAAGTCCGGCGAGGAGCTATTCGCTCTTTGGATGGAGCACCTTAATATTTCGGAAGCTAACCGCGACCTAGAATTGGCAATTTTGTCTATCCTCCGCGTGATTTACATACATGGAATCAGGGAGAGATAACCTTTCACCTGGCACAGTTGTACAGAGACCATGGGCCAGGCCCCCTTCTTAAAAACATTACCGACTACCCCGAATATTTTGTGGCTAGTTATTTGGTATCGAAGTTATCTAAATAAACACAAAACTGTCACAAATAGGAATTGCAAACTGGAAATGCGGATTCGGTAATCCGGCGATTGCGACATTATAATTTAACACTTACCGGGAACGGTACCAATATGAGGGATCCGTTCAAAGAATTTTTAGCAAAAATTAATATACATAGAAAAATTAAGTAGAAGGACTTTTTCATCTTATCCTCCGGGGCTGACAGTACTCAACTCTGACAGCAATATTGACGTAAAACATGCATCCCTTCACCTGCGCATATACTCTGATGAAGGGTTGCGTGTTTCTCAGATCCTCAAAACGGCAGAAAACAATCTTTTGGTGTTGCGAAGCGAGACGTCTTTATCCATGCATCCTTCCGAAAAATCTTCTGTGCCTCCCACAACATTTCGTCGGATTCATCCTTTCTCCTCTCAATTATTTTACCATATACCTTTGCGGCTAAGTTGAACAAAGGTACGGCTAAGTAATATCAGCTTAGCACCATTTCGCCTAGGTGAACGCATTTCATATATTTTAATAATCTTGCATATCTTGATTCCCATCGATCTGACGTCATTTTCAGTGCGACAGGATCAAGTCAAACCAGATCCGGCCGGATATTTTATTGAAATAAACAAAACTGCCTAGAACTCTCGGAAATACCGAAAATACCGGAATACTGCGACCCCTACTTACTACTACAGACTTACGTGTGACTTATATTCCAGACGCCATCATCGGCGACGTGGCATCCGCCAAACATGCCTACGCAGCTGGGAAAGTTATACTAATGTCACACGTTACGTTACGTTGGTTTATTATAGTAATAGCTGTGTATACGCAAGGATCTCAATTACATCGTTAGAATAATTCGGTGTCCTATAATGCATTAACATCTTTTGAGTAACGCAATCGTTGTAGTGTGTCAAGGCGTATTTTACAAAGACTGTATTTGACAACTCATGGATTTTTTATGTATTATTTAAATTCAAGCAGGTATGAGAATAATATATAAAGCAACTATCATTATATTAAAAAGTTGTTATGTACTTTAAAATGCGGTTTCAAATATTCAATTACTTTTGTAAAATGTCGCCGCCGCCATATTATCTGACGATACCCTGATGGAAAGTTTCAAAAGCGCCTGAAATTTTAAAATCCTATTGTTTTGAATGTACTAATAAAGGACCGCCTGGATATAAAATACTAAAATATTCACTTATTTTTTTTTGTATTGTGTGTGTGTACGTAATGTTATTTAAATGATTTTGAGTGCATCTATACATATGTCATGTATATATATATTTACGAGTATATATACATATACCTAAATTGAATCTGGCTGACGATCAACGCCCGCTCAAACTAATGGTTGTAGGCACTTGGAACTTAGTGCAGAGGTCAGTCACACAGTGTAAATGAGCGGGAGTCAATAATATTATTGACGATTTCCGCCCTTCACTTGCGAGCCCTGCGAATATGTGTGCGGCTTTTATGTGCTTCATTTGTTACTTTGATAGACATCGGTCTATGTGGAACTAATAATGCAATAAATAATCTGACTGTATTGATGTATGTAGTACATGATGCATCTGCTATGGACCATGGTTTTCGTTAGATGCAGTTTTCCGCAGGGTGGGTGTCGGAGTGCAACAGGTAGTGGGAGGTGGGAGTGTTGTGTGCTCGCACTTAATTAATAAAATAAATTCTTGAGACTGACACATCAATTCCCTAGTTCCAAACTAAGCTGATGCTTGTACTATGGATACTAGGTGAACGGATAGACATACTTAAATACGTATATAAACATCCATGACTCGAGAACAAATGTCCATGTTCATCACACGAAACATTTGCCCCTAGCGGGATTCGAACCCGCGACCCTTGGTTTCGTGGCCAGGGTCTCTGACCATTCGACCATCGGGCCAGTCATACTTGTGGCGTAGAACACCCTTTAACCATAATTTGGCTATTTACGACTCTGATACAAATTAGAATGGGCGGGTCTAAGTAAGGAGTGGTCGCTCCTGCCAATTGCTACTTACTGTTTCATATTTGGTTCGAACTTCGACTGATAAGTTTGATGATAATAATTTTATTACGAGACTTAAAGTCATGTGAAGAAGGTATATCTATTATTAATTTATTTAGCTTGATAAAGATACATAACAAAATAATATCTTTATGTAAAGTACTAGAGCGCCGTCTATCGTTCACTGTATGTACTAAACTAAACTCAGTACTTATGCTATATTGTCTGTGGTAAAAATATAACAGTTGATTTCCAGACTACACTTCGTTTTAATAATATCACTTTAAATAATAATAAATGTAATTCCTATATCTTTTTTAAAATAAATAGAATAAAGTTGTCTTATAATTTATCGAACGTTTATTTTATCAGTCCATCGCAAAATCAGTCTATACACATAAAAAAAATTAAGAAGTAACATCAATAATATTAAGAGTTAAATAGCATAATAAGTAGCGTAAATAATGATGGGCACAGGTAAATGTGCATTTTGTTCGGACCTGTGACCCACCAGCGACTACTAACAAAACTAGTCGGAGTATTATAGAGACTATGAATACTACCAAATAAGATAAGTCGCATTCTTCAAAAGCATGGGAATATTTTTTTTTAGCAAAACAAGAATAAAATAAAAAAAAAACGAATTTTTGTATATCCATATGCTACTGAATGTATAAAATGCTTACAAAAATGCACAATATCTTCCCAAAAAGGTACACGAATGTTTAGGTGCTTTTCTATCTTGTTCCCCGCAATTTTTCTTCGCGTCATTCCAAGCCGCCATTTACAAAAAATAAGTTATCGGTTATATAAACCGTTTTTGGGCTTATTGTGTGAATGAGAGGTCCTCAAAACTTTGTATTGAACTGTGGATTGCGCCTTACGAGCGCCAGAGAACGTATCACAGTAAGTAATAATGATTGAAAATCAATAATTAGGAAATATAAAAAAAAAATATTCGTTTTGCATTGAAGCACATAACTTTTTTCCCCATGCATTTGGATCAAAATAAAAACATTTCGGGAAATGTTAATCCTTCGAGGTACCGGGTCAAAAATGTCCAATGACCTTTCTATGAAACTTGGGCGCAAGACCAACAGTAATGTAACTAGGGCCAGTACTTAGGACATGATAGAGTTATTATATTTTCAATAATCATACTATCAATGTCCCCGGGGTTGGCATGTTTTTTTCAAGTAAAGTGGAAACCCAAAAAAACAATTCAAATCGTTTTGTTGTTAACAGACCTCTTCGTCTATTATCACTTCTGATAAATGATGTGCAGGTGCAATAAAAAGCTCATGCCGTCCTAAACCGAGGTACCATATCACGGAAATGGCAGTACAGTAAGTGTGACTTAAAGCATTTCTGCCAACTTGGTCCCTGTCTATTTAAATATACGTACGTATAATATTGACGTGCTCTAACGTGTCTTGATTGAATCCGTTCTCGCAGCTACCACACGCTTGTTTCTAATATGTTACATTCAGAGAGATCGTTCAATTTGTCGTCTGTGCAGTTTTCGATGACATACATACCATTGTTTAAATGTTCTGCTACGTATGACTTGGAAATTTTTTTCTGATAAGTGCCTAGATCATAAAAGATTATGTCTTCCTTAGAAAGGTTCGGAAAATCTGTCAGGAAGGAGAGATTGCCTTCCATTCTTTTGAAACGTTGTTAAATAAAGTATTATACTATTCTATTCCTTTTTCGGTTCAGATTTTTCATCTCCACATAGTCATACAGCCGATGTTATTAATTGCATATTTTGATTAATTAGGTTTAAAATATCAACTGTATACCTATATCCCTATACATACATAACATCACGCCCACGATCCCCGAAGGGGTAGGCAGAGTCAAAGGGGCAGCAAGCCCCTTCAACCACATTCAGCCAAAAAAAAAAAGCCGGGCTGGGTCAGATTGCAAATTGTGAAAAAGCAATGACAAGCGGCTAACCTGTCGCCTACACAATCACACACCCAAAACCCGATATACCAATAGTCGCCATTTACGACATGCTAGGCAAGAACCACAATTGGCATATTCTTTTTAAGTCCCAGACCAACATGGGACAGTGGGCTGGGTTGGATGGAAAGCTGTAAAAAAGGAGTGACAAGTGGCTAGCTCGTCGCCTACTCAGTCACATACCCAAAAGCCCGTAAACCTTTAGTCGCTCTTACGACATGCTAGGCAAGAACCAGATCAACATGGGCCAAGTCCCAGACCAACATGGGACTATATCCCTATAAACGGGATGAAAAGCATTCAAAAGACTTGCAGCTACTTTGAAGTCAAAAAACATGTGAGGCAAAGCGCGATTTATATAAAGCTTGTAAGTACGTCTGACGTAGAAGCTTCAAGCATTGCTTTATTTTGCCGTTCATAGTTTCCACTGGCCATCGATAAATGGTTATTAATCGCGATTAATTGGCCTGTTCGGTTGTTAATTGTCTTTAACTTCTATTTTTCTATTTAAAACATTGAATAATCGTCGAAATATTACAGATTATTATTCCCTTTATCTCAATTCTCCGGTGACTTGGACAGTTATTTTCATAGGATTATTTTATGTATTAATTATAAGCTTTCTTTTGAGAGTAAATCTAACCCTGTTGGACTTACGCCCATTTTGATGAATCATCCTTTGTACATACATTATTTACTTTTACATAATACAGGTACATGCGGAGTTAATACGTACTCGAATTATTAACAACAATTAGACATTAGATACTCAAATAGGGTCATTAAGGTGGGTGCTAAACCACACCCGGCGAGCGTGTCGTCTTTGTAACGGAATAACCCTTAATATATCTGAATAACAGGCGCCAGGTGTATTGTATGGAAGCATGGTCTTACGCCGATGCCTGCGGCATGTGATGTCCATGTTAACCAATGCCATATAATCGAAGCCGGCGCTTAGCTCTATTGTCAATGACAGGAGATTATGGTTTCCACACCATTAATTCTACATGGAAGGATTTGTAAACCGTTGTTTTTTTGTTTCTCTAATGCACGCCTTCTTAACGCGTTACAATAATTGTCGTTCATATGTTTACCCTCGACTGAAAATGTATGTACCTTCTTGGGTCCAGATTTATGTTAAATCTTTGAAACGGTTTTACAGCTTTTTTTATTAATTAACTTTACATTTTTTTTACTAATACTATCTTGCATATTGCACTGTGTTTGCGACTGTACTTTTGACGAATATTTTTTGTCTATTGTCTACCCAGTTTATCACATGTTTACTTAATTAGATTTTTATCATATACCTATTATGTATTTTACTATTTTTGGATTTGCTATTATGATTGTTTTGTTGTTATATAAGTTTCCAGGTAGGAGTAGAGATTCAATGTGGCTGTGCCATCAAAGTTGGTGTGTTATAGGTCATGACGTAGCTATCACAGCCAGCTTTGATGAGCATGGCCACATTCGTACTGCACACTTATCTCGAACTGCACAGCAACATGCTCGACCGGATCATGCATCAACATTTCTCGGGCCTAGCCTGTCAAAGCGGCGGTGAAATGTCTACTCGTGTTCATATCACAGCCACTTTGATGTGGTCGGTTTACGGAGATGACCGCTACATATCGGGGAAGAGACGAAGCTAGTCCGTGGCCCATTCGTAAAAATGGTTGTGCCATGTAGACCTAACATATCACAGCCATTTTTGACGAGTTGGGCTGTGCGATGTGACAACGAGGGAGGCAGGCATGCACAGGCACTTCAAAAGTTCCCGAAGCAAGATGTCAGTTTTGGGTGTTGTGTTGCTCACAAAGTGGTTGTCATATGCGTCCCACGCCATATCACAGCCAGCTTTGATGAGCGATACGGCACACGTGAGTTCGGGTCGGGGCAAAAAATCGTCGGCCGGCCTGTGGCGGGAGGGGGCCGCCGGCAAAGCGGCTGTGGTCTGCTGCTTATGACATATCACAGCCAGCTTTGTTGACTGCTTCCCTCCTAAAATCATCGCGAACGTTTGATATTTTCCCTTCATTGTATATTTTAAAGATTGTGTATTTACTTTGGAATGTGTTTTCTTATTTACTATTCGATGCTATTTCTAAATATGAATTATTTATTTTCATGTGCGTTATTTGTATATAAATATATATTTGTATTTCCCGTGTCCAACTTTGTCAATTTATAATAATCTTAGCTCATTTGTGTACGATTAACATTATATTCGTTTGTGATGTTTAGCGTTTATGGTTTTATAAAATATTTTTTTCTGATTTTCAGGTGTTGGGGAAGGAAACTGGTGTTCTTAGAATAACAACAGTTTCATGAGAGCGGAATAAATTTTTATAATTTTATAAAACATTGGTTTTATTACCTTTTACTGTTTAATAATAGGGTTGTAAGAATAGGAAGTGGCTTTAGACTGAATGGTCAAGTCTAATTGCTTGGACGAGACGCCCCGTCCATGACTAATACAGATCTGAGAGTAGATTGAATGCCGGATATCGCTTCCTCGATATTAGGACTCAGGCTAATATGGCTAGTCTAATGAAATTGAATGCTACATGAATACGTGTGATAGTTTCTAAGGGGAATAAATTAAAGAAAGCATGTTATTATTACACGGTTTATATGTATAACTAACATCAATTAAAGAAATGACTCACAATTTTTTATTAATAGAATGAAAAAAAAAGGCCGTTTGTCTCATATCAATCTCATATCACTGCTGATCTGGCAGTAGAATAAACAAATGCGATTACCGAGTGTATTATTGGCTCTATAACTGTGTGCTCGCAGGGGAGACTTGGTCTCACAACACGAACTGATTAAAGCAATAAAGCAACTTGAGCAATAAACATTGATATTCCCCTAGGAGTAAATTAGGATATAATAAATTTTGTTAAATAACAGAAAACAGAATATGTGATAAAATAAAGAGAGCATATGATGGGAATACAAGTAGGGTTGCAATATTGGTACGGGATAAATGTACCAAATGAAAAAAAAATATAATTAAAAGAATGACAAGAGTTAATGTAATGCAGATAATAATAAGTTACAAATACAAAAAAAAACTATAATGGAAGATAACCAAGTCACATGTTATAAAATATGTCGGTCTTAAGGGCTAAGTACATGTAAGGTACTGAGAAAAAGCAAAAGGTGAGATACTACATTTTATATTACCTGGAACAGGTAATTAAATAGTTTTAAAATTATAAATGCACGATTATTCACTATTTAGTATTCTTTCGAATATCAAATAACGAAGAAATAGCATCATGTTACTTACTTTTCTATGCGCAAATAGATTACCCAATAAAGTGTCGTTTTTGTAAAGCTTTTACGAGTGACTTTTCTACGCTAAGGTAACGAAATTTGATGTAACAATCAAATAATAATAACACCATATAATCGCAATTGAAAAAGTAATAATAGGCGGTGTAGTACCCGCAGGCACTTCGACACAGGTCCTAATTTGATAGACCCGCAAACTTAGTCCAAGAACTTCACCCTTTTTCTCAGAAATTAAACATACATATAGAGAGCATAAATCACAATTTTTGGTTAATGGGAAGTGTCTGGCAATGTTGAATAGATATTGAGAATAGATATTGGATATCTAATAGTATACTACTTACTACACAAAATCAGCGATCAAAATTAAGTTAAGTGAGAAATATCTTCTCTAACTTCGTATCTGATATCTGCAAATTGGCCCACTACCTAAACTAGCCAGTAGCTAGTTAAATAGTATATACTTATCACATTTAATTTCTGAGAAAATAAGTAACGACTGGCGGATCTACTCTATATGTACCAAGTGTCCGCTTCGGCGAAGAGCCAAGCCGAACCAAACCTTCGGAACTCTTGACCTAATATATATAACATTATCAATGACAAAATTGCTGTAAGATAGGTTAGTACTTAAAACCTTTAATGATATAAGTAGCACCGGCAACATTGTAAACGAAAATTTTAAATACTTGAAATAATAGTTGACACTGTAATAAGAATTATAGTTATGACTGCCTTTGACTTTATCGATAACTAGTGGTAGTATGGGGATCACATTTATGTAACTCGCTGATAAAGTAGCTTTTCATTGGTGAAATAATTTTCTGAATCGGTCCACACAATCAAAGTTAAATAAAACAATCCTAAGTGAATTTCATGGTGAATATATGTTTAATAGATGTATTTGTTATCTATACCTACTATAATAAAGCTAAAGAGTTTGTTTGCTGCTTGAACGCGCTAATCTCAGGAACTACTAGTCTGATTTGAAAAAATCTTTCAGTGTTAGTTAGATACACCATTTATCGAGGAAGGCTATATAAGAATAACCATTAACGCGGGTAAAACTGCGGTCACAGCTAGTATAAATATGTAAAATAAATAAAGCAAAAAATCTATACATCAAAGAATTATAAGAATTCCATAAATGTGTGAACAAAGAATCATCTGTTTTTATTCATGAACAACATAACACAGCAAAAAACTATTCTCATAACTTTAGGTGTAGGTTTTAACATTTTATTTATGAAAAATAAATGTAGTTACCACATACACTAATAAAACTAAAACTTTTAAAGATTAGGTATCTACCTTTAATTAAATTGTTGTTTCATATAACTGGGGCTTTTTTTTCAGGATTTCAATGAATTAATCCTTTCGAGCTATTTTACGCATATAAAATACCCTTTTGATAATTTGATACCTAGGCATCATTTTGCGCATTATGTATTAAGGGAGTAACCTCGGCTGTATAGACAGTAATTATAATACCTATGCTCGCTGTAATTTTAGGCTTGGTACATACATTAAACCGGCAATTCCTATACTCGTAGGTACATTATGGTGAAAGTAGGTAAAACATATTCTGTCTGTGTAATAAATAAACTAGTTATAAAATGCAGAGTGCAGACCGATGTCTAAGCGTTCCGTGGTGGAGTAAGTATGTGCAACGAATTTTCCGGGAAATGTATGCTTAGGTTAAATTGGTGATGAGTTAGAAGCATCGATCGATATTGCTAGGGCGGGTTAGCGCTCTAGCGAAGTGGGCTCAAATTAAACGTTTCTCTCAATTGTCAGAATGGATAGGAAAGCAAATTGAACTTACAATAGTTTGTTTAGCGCTATTACCTAAGAGGGAATAAAAAATATATCTATACATTAACATGGCGTAGAGTCTACGCCATGTTACGCCGTAGACGCTCATCGCTTGTCTGCGAATCATCATAATGGATTGAGACTTAATTTATGTAACTTTACTTTGCACCATTAATTCTTATGATCGTACACATACCGAGACAACGATAAAATTTTTGGATAGTAAGTAATCACCGCCGGCCATGCACAAGTCCAACACCAGAGGAAGGGATTGGCCATACGTTGCGGGCCACATTAGTGTTAGGGAGTTCGAAAGGCACTCTCACTAATTGAGCAAAACAGCAGCAGAAGTACTATTTTTAACGCCGATATTTTGTGTCGAGCCAGTCCAGCTTTAATGTTAAGATGGCTGGGAAAATAATAATAGTTTTGCTACTCATTTTTCTAGAGGAAATTCAATGCAGAAATTATGAAAATAAAATATTTCTAATATTACTTGCGAAAATGGGCTACCGACTTTAAATTAAGAAGTACTAAACGAGAACTCAAGTTTTAGCCATTTAAAGGTCACGCACGCGCTGTTCTTTTTAAGAAGATGGTGAATAGTCAGACCAGACATCTTAATTAATTCCTTTTCAGTGGGTCAGGACATAAAATTTAGCATTTTGTGTTTAATGGCACATACTTATCAGCATTAAAAATGTACAAAATATCCGATTCATTGCGGCGCACATTTTTGAAAACTTTTAGTAGTGGCGGCATACAATTTTCTCGTGACACGTCTGCCGTGTCAAACGCCATAGAAGTAGATGACACGGCTACCGTGTCACCAGCCATGTTTAAAAGCATTTATTGTTTTTCTTGGTTTTTACACGTGTATTAACTTAATTTATTTAGTTCAACCCAAACCATTGATGTGAACGGAAGGTTACGTTGTTTGAAGTAGATTTCGAGTTGGTTTACTAAGTGTTATCCTGAAAATGGCAGGTAGGCGATTTTTTTATTCAGATGTTGCGAACCTTTTGTAGGTTTCAAAGTTAGAAATATGAGTATATTAAATAGATCTGGGTTTCCGATGTAAATTACGTTCGTTAATAAATTTAAAGAAGTTCGTTGTTAAGTTTTTTGGTAATACATAATGTTAGTAATGTTTTTGGACTCATTGTAGGTTCAGTTTATTTATTCGTTTTTCAGACCAACACAAGATGACAAGACGTGGTAATTACTTGATCTGCGAAACTGAAAATTTTTGTTCCGAATCTCAGACTATGTTCACGGAAGAAACTTTGCCAAAGAAAAAAGAAAAGTTGTCAACTGATTCCCAGGAAACTTTTTGTGACTCGCAAGAAGAATTCCCCGATTCTCAGCCTTATGTTGATTTAACCTATTGCAAAGAAAATGATAAATACGACCCCAAAGACGCTTTTATGGTAACTAGAACCAGAGAGACAATTCACAACTACACTACCACTGTGACAAGAGAAATTAGTACTAGGACGGAATACGTAGGTTGCAGCATAAGTTTGCATTATCATATCATTAATGCAGCTTATAAAAGGTTGACAACCCCTACTTATTTTCAATTAACAGAATAATCAGAAACGAAGCCTATATGCTTGTTTTACGTGGAAAATTAAGATGGTTTTGTTCAGAGTGGAACCTTCTAAAATGTAATTTGAGGGAGATACAATCGTTTTAAATATGGCACGGCTGCCGTGTCATACGCCACACGTTCAAAAAATATATGACACGGCTTTCGTGTCATCCGCAATGAATCGGATATTAGATATACAGGCTTGGGTCCCGTTATCTTGACATTCACGGCCCAATTCACGGACCCACCGATAAATGGCAACTACTTGCCTAAATGCACTTTATAGGTACCATACCACTTGTAAATTATATTAAAGGCAGAAACATCTATTCCCCTATACCTACATGCCAAGCCTCACTTTTAATATCATCAGTAACATGTCACTATACTTAGCCGTTGTCCGTCTTAATCTCGCAAAATCATCACCAATTCAATTAAAATATAAATGTATCCACTTTGTCTTTCATTAACCTATCCTTCGAATACTTTTGTGGCTGAAAATCAGCTATTGCTTACATGCAGCTTGCTAAAGTGGTTATCCGTAGTTCCAATTTAAGGGCTTGTTGAATAAAAGAATATTTGTAGCATAGTTTATTTAATATCCGATTTGTAACATAGACTCAAACTTCAATAATAGTTTATAAGAAGATACATGAAAATAGTTTTCTCAGTATGAGATTTCAGAAATATTACGGTTATTACTATACAATCAACTCAAAATATTTATACGAGTACCTACCAGAGAAAACAAAATAACAATTTATGGGTTATACATAAAGTAAAATTCAGTCCAATTGAGAACCTCCTCCTTTTTTTTTAAGTCGGTTAAAACATAAAATATTTTAACAAGTATAGGCAAAGTGAGAATCGTGGAATGAACTGGAATTAAATAAGTACTTAACAGTTAAATACTTAAGAAACTCTTGTATCAGTGATGAGTATGAGAGTCCAGTCTTTATAGAGTTAATGCTAACCGAAACAACACACATTTTACTCAAAATTAAGCCCTACATAAACTTTATTTACAGCTATAAGCTATTAGTGGAGCGAAATTTTCGATATGATACTATGACTAAAATCTATAAGTGGAAGTCTTTCAAGACAGAAGTTTCGGGTAAAATAGGTGAGAAGAGTGCTATTATTATTAAAGCATCACAGGGGTGTATCGTAGTATGTATATATTATTTATTTACGTCGTACGTAGTAAGTAGGTATTACATATGTAGATATGTAAAACTGTTGTGAAGAAGAAAACATCGTGACTTTACTCTCGTAATATTATTTGATAAAAAGCTTTGCACTGCAAATAATATTAGACCTATATGTAGGTAGGTACTTATTGTAATTTTTATTATTTTTGGTAGTACAGAATATTCCTTTAGATGATAACACAATCTCAGTCCTATACCAGTTTCATATTAGTAATAGTTTGATTTAGGCCTTTTAAAGCTGAACTGTAGAGATCGTAGGGAAAAAGAAAAAAAAAATGTATAGTAACAGAAAACCTTTTTCAAAGGCAAGCGTTGAAAACATACTTCCTGACATAAAAGGCTCCAATACCTAGAGGATTGAATCCACTCTTAGCTGCAATACACTACAAGAAAGTGCATAAACACTACATAAGCTATTGTCATTTTGGAGTAAATGAATATACCTGTCTACTAGGTAGGTAGGCAGGCATATTTATTGACCAATTCTGGTATAATACTTCAGTAATCAATTAGTTGTACTTATGCTATGGAATGGATTTCGCCTATCTGGATGTCTGTACATGGTTGAATAAATCACGTAGGTAACTCGTTGTAGACACGTTCGTATTACCTAAATTCGAAGCTATAGAAACAAACTAGTAAAAGCCTTAAATATTAAATTTCGCTATCACATTTTCTTTGAATTACTACAATCCGTAAGAAAATATAATTTTATTACCATTTTATAACGTTTTTTTCAATGTTCGTATTTTATTCATCATAAGCATAGTAGGTATGTTTTCTCGATTTCTTCGATTAAGATCTACAACACCTGAATAAGCACTTTAATATGTATGAAACTATCAATGATAACATACCTTAGATCAA
This sequence comes from Glyphodes perspectalis, assembly GCA_951394215.1. Classification (NCBI taxonomy): domain Eukaryota; kingdom Metazoa; phylum Arthropoda; class Insecta; order Lepidoptera; family Crambidae; genus Glyphodes; species Glyphodes perspectalis. Next base: position 14,667,944 of record OX596199.1, read on the forward strand.
TCTTACTTATTTTGTGACTTACTTGAATAGAATAAATGATTCGAAGGAAGAAGAAGGTGGCTTCTTTAGGCGTTTTGGCAGAGAAGGTCTTCTCTGCCAAAACGCCTAAAGAAGTGACAGCTCAATTCTAATGATGTCGATTAGATATTTACTTCAACCAGACTAATTTTGGTAGCTATCCGAAGGACACTTAACAGATTAACATGTATAAATTATATTGATATTGTTTAAATTATTTTAGATACAGATTGTAAACTTTTAATAGAGTATATTAAGTGATCGAACTTTCTCGTGGTTTAAGAAATAATGTTAAAGAAACTTTTGTTGCTAAGACGTTCTAATCCGTAGATGAGGATTACATATACCTAGCTGTGACCAACACACATATTAACAATAATAAAATGAGAGTAATTTTATTAATATTAACACATTGAACAAATACAAAATATAAATAAGCCTTATCTTACTTGTGCGTGAGTTGGAAGATCTCTAAGCTGACTTAATTACTTTATAGATTCCTATAAGTATACTGCATCTATAACTAACTAATATAAGTAATTACTATTATCATAGTTATAGCTAGAATTATAGGCAAAAGAAGGTAAACCTATAAGAAGGAAGAAATATTAATTAAAATGCTGTAAATATTCAAACGTTTTCAATTTATTTGATTCATTACTCTGTACTATTTTAATCTATTACAAATATAAATTAATTCATATATATTATGCTAGAGGGTCTGTTTTTAATTGGAGGGACTTGAGACCACGGGCGCGGAACAACTAATTTAGTAAATACAGTTTGTCATTAGTTGTCATGTACATGTGTATATACTTAATCTACGATACATCAAAACCAATAACCAGCTGTATAGAAGTTTTCCTCAATATACTTACATATTATTACTTGACATGTTGTATTTAAATAAATAAACTAAACCGAGCGGGAATGATAAACGTCGGAACCTGTTGAGACAATGAGAAACGTAGCTTTAAATTTATATGGACAATACCTAAATGTTTTATGTTTTTCCTTAGATGAATAAACTAACTAGATTACTCAAAAATGGCAACCCTAATGTACATAGTGTTTTGGAGCTATCTAAGTCTAGGACTTGACTTCGATAGCTCCTAATATTACAAATACGGAATCAGTGTTGCGAACTAATTCCATGGAGCCAAGACAAGATTGCAGCAAATCGTGTTCCTGGTGTCCGCAATGTACCTACGTGCGACACAATCCGTATCGAGAGTTAGTTTAATAACGAGAACATATCAATAAACTAGGCACCATTTGCACATCTGAATAAGTTTGGCTTTGAGCCGGACAAAAACAGCAAACCTATAAATAATATAGGTATATAGGAAGCATTGTAAAGTATATAGTAAGTCAATAAATAGAGTATCTTTATATTCTGCTGTACAATATTTGTTTGGACTAGTTCAGCGTTATATCATATACATACGTACATATTTATGCAATAAATACAACCGGCGAATTTAGATTATGTTGTTTACTTGCTTGAATATCAATAAGGCTTAACAGTTTATTTATACTTTAACAAGATAAAATGACCAAACGCATTAAATAATATAAATAGCCTATAAATTTATCCTAGTTACCAAAATAAGGTATTTCTTTATGCTCGTTGATTTTAATATTTTGTATTTGTGGATACTTTTTCGAATTCGGTAGAGGGACTTAATTACTTACTGATAATAATCGGTTATTAACAGTACCTATATATTGGAGAAGTTTTTAGGTTTAGTGTCGACACCTTAGCGAGGTATACTTCTGCCGACGCTTGTAAAAACACCTATATCTATTATATGTATATTACTAGCTTTATCATTGTTTCCAGGTTTATGTAGAGATTAAATATACTATCCCATTACTGTAGGTTCAAGACGTCATCGAATTCAAAATAAATTGTCCAGCGAACAAGTCATTTGGCACTCCACACGAGCGTCCCAAAAGCAAAATACTCCAATAGATTTATATCTATATCACGGCACTTTTACAAATAACACCAATTCTGTGGATTAAATATCGTTAAATAGTAGATATAACTTTTCAAATATATTTACCTAGCGTTCCGACAAAACCCCTCCAACGAATTTCTCAAATGTTTAAATCTCAGCTGCGACATTCGTCCGTTATCCGTTACCAATGGTCCCCGCGTAGGGCCGGGCAAGCTGCTAGATACATACAATAAAATGGCTAGTGGACACGCGACTAAACAACTCTAGGCCTTACCTACGGGTCTTAGTGGAATCGTATCTACACGGCTAATATGGGATTAAAATATTAGATATATTTTTTTGCGTATGGATTACTTGCTAAATACTTCATAAATATTATCTATTTTCTCTATCGACCCAGATGTTGGCCTTAAGTCTACCAGTTTAATCGCTAACAAGGGCTCACTACGTATGTATTAATAATATCGGAGTAAGGCGAACACACCCTAGTGAATAACATTTAACAAAGTCTTTAACCTCAGGCCTTGATTTTACAATTTACAATATGTGCAAAGATTTAACACTTAACTCGACTGTACATCGTTGTTACAACAAGAACAGCGGCGATACTAATATGGCGCAACACCACGCTTCGCTTATATCGAATCAGTTATCTATACCTAACTGATTAAAATATTGATAGAGATTTCCTAAGTCATATGGAAGTCTAGTATTCCTTCTTGACTTACTTATACCTCTGTAAAGTATTCATGTTCTATATTGACTAAACGAATATTGTAAAGAAATACGAATGTATCAAAAAATTTAATAAAAAAAATAAATAATAAATATTCTAATCTCCGCCGCGACGAGTTAACAATGAATACCTAGGTATCATATATAAATTACTGAGTATGGTCTTGACACGCCACGTTGGATAGCAGAGATATTATTATTTTAACAAGAGAAAGAGTAGTTCTATATGTATCATGGTATTTATCTGTCATAGATGAAATTACGTCAAAATAATTTACTTACGTAGATAAATTTATATAGGTATGATACGCAAATTAAGAATATATGTTTGTTTATATTTATTAGCAAACCAAGCATAAGGATTCACAAGTCTTGGTATTATCTACTTTTTAACAGATGTTTATTACAACATGTTTAAAGTCTATTTAACGACACTAAATTCGTTTGAATTTCAAATTTGCACCTTTCGTACGCCTATATATTTTATCTACGATCAACACAAACGATTATATTATTTGTTTAAGCCTAAACTATCAAAGGCCTCACCCTTAAAGCAAACGAGAATTCAGATATTTTAATCAACGGTTACAATCTTAAAATTACATTAAGTATACCGGATTCAATGTGCATTGTAAAGAGAATTTGGTTTGAATCATTACGAGTCGTTTCGTCCAGCATAGTCCTAGTCCGGCAGTTAAAAAAATAAAAAAAATCTGAACTGATTATGTACTTAAATTACAAAAAGAAAATTATATTAAAGCGAAGAAACATACTTACCTAAGCACTGGGATATGAACTTTGGTAGTTTGGCATTTCTTCAACAACAACAAATTGTTAGTCTTAAGGTGATAAATGACGAATTTGGTACATCATTTTTTCATATATATTTAACAATTTAATTTGTTTTTTCAATTTGCTAAGCTAAAGAATCCTCTATCTATGCTCATAACTGCATATACCACCGAAAAATGCTCAGCAAATTTCATGTATTTAAGTATTTAATAAATTAACCCAGATGACTAGACAAGGTAGTATAAGATAAGATAATATTTTTCTTTAAAAATCCTGTGGCCTGTGACACATATATGGGCTTGACTAGGTACCTACTGCTTTAGAAAACTAAATTGGCTTGTTCTGTTAAAAACAGTCGGTTATGACATCATTGGGCTTTGGGGCACATGCGGGTTATCCAAGTGCTTCAATTGACAAAAATAATATTTATTTATGAGTATTGAAGCATGAAGCGAGTGGATATATGACTTTATGTTGTTGTTCAGTTTTGTATTACGTATTATTAACTAGGGTATTATACATACCCTAGTTAATAAAATAAATAAAACAGTCAGTTGTGACATCATTGGGCTTTAGGGGCACATGCGGGTTATCCAAGTGCTTCAATTGACAAAAGTAATATTTATTTATGAGTATTGAAGCATGAAGCGAGTGGATATATGACTTTATGTTGTTGTTCAGTTTTGTATTACGTATTATTAACTAGGGTATTATACATACCCTAGTTAATAAAAAAATAAAACAGTCAGTTGTGACATCATTGGGCTTTAGGGGCACATGCGGGTTATCCAAGTGCTTCAATTGACAAAAATAATATTTATTTATGAGTATTGAAGCATGAAGCGAGTGGATATATGACTTTATGTTGTTCAGTTTTGTATTACGTATTATTAACTAGGGTATAGATAGGTACTTTATACGGAATGAAAATGACATAAAACATCAATAAATTTTATTGTTTTGTTAAAAAACAGTCAGTTAAGACATCATTGGGCTTTAGGGGCACATGCGGGTTATCCAAGTGCTTCAATAGACAAAAATAATATTTATTTATGAGTATTGAAGCGTGAAGCGAGTGGATATTTGACTTTATTTTGTTGTTCAGTTTTGTATTTTGTATTATTAACTAGGGTATAGATAGGTACTTTATACGGAATGAAAATTACATAAAACATCAATTCATTTTATTCATACTAAACTACATTAATACGTATACATCTACCATATTTATATATAAGGGTCAGTATTAGTTGTGTAAATAGACAAAAAGTAGTCCTGAAGACATTATTCTTAGGTATAGATTAGATGTAGAGGGAAGGCACAACAGGGTTAAAAATTGGAAGTATAAAATAAAGAAGACATACCTAATAAATATGGATAAAAAGGAATTTTAACCTACAGCAGCGAGAAGGAATGTGGCCACTTCTTCGTGGGAGGAGCGAACCGTCAACTGCATCGTAACGGCTCCTTGGGCTGCCACCAGGCGCGCTTTAATAAGCACAGGAACGCACGCCCGATAAATACCACCACCGCGAATCTCTTTAACTGCATCACCTCGAATGGCCGCTTTGGGCATGCCCAAGTGCTCGCACACAGCTGTAGCAGCTTCACCCACATCTGACTGAGACAGCGCAAACGTATCGCTAACTTCCTTCGCACCTGCAGCTATCTCCCACTGATTGTCCCAGTCATCGGTCGCAGCTCGCAGCCTGAACTGATCGGCACATCTAATTTCAAATTCCTCTAGAGGGTAGGTGTCTGCATATCCCTCTCCGGCCTCCGGTAAACCTGTGGTCGGATCACAATCGCGTACCGCAAATTCCAGTTTTGTTTCAAAAGGACATTCTGAATCCAGTGGATTTTCGGGAAAAGCTAACAGACAAAAAACGCTGCCCTGTTTATTGTAAGGCAGATTCTCGCAGGGTATCACACATAGCGTCCTGTACCCGTTTGTAGCAGGGTGATTTAATTGAACATATACTTTTTCAAGCAGCATATCGCTGAGTGTATTCAGGCATTCAAATTGGAGGACCACATGGCGAGCATAGATATGTTTAATGCATCGAACACGATACTCGGTTTCAGGTTCTGTCAAATCTACACTTGCACAAGTTTTAAATATTGTTCCAATTTTCTCTATCCCAGGTATTATCTTCAAATCATCAGCATACTGCTCCTCAAGAGATACAACTGCTTGTTTGTTTGCTTCTATTTCAATAGATGACTCTTTTTCTTCTTTTGGTGTCTCCAATGTTGGAACTGATGCTAAATTGAATTGCTCTTCAGTAGCACGGCCCGACGTCACAAAATCATCAAGAGCTTGTTCCAGTAGTATAGGATTTGGGTTGGGGACATTAATTATATAATCGTTTATAAGTTGAGGATCATCAGAATCCAGAATAGCACTGTAGAATATGGCTCGGTCACGAACCTCATCATCGTCATCAAGATGGCAGCGTGCCAAGAGTACCTTGATGTTAGGAAGAAGTTCAGGTCGTGTAGCGCCAAAGCGAGCAACTGTCGATACAGCAGCAGCGCGGACGGCACCGGATTCAAGAATAACACGATTGTATATGTATCTGATGTAGCGCGAAGGCTGCCGAGTTTTAGGCCCTTCGCGGCCCAGTACATGAAGTATACGCACAGCCAGAGTCGCATGTTCACAGTCTTCTATAAATTCACAAAGATGTGCTAGGCCAACTTCTTTTGCTTCAGGATTCTCTTCTACCAAAGCGATAATTGCATCTGCAATAGCCGTCTTATACTGGACTCCTCCTTCATCACGAAGCATTCCAGCCAAGAATGCAGCTAAAGACTGGTGTTTGCGGGGAAATTTAAAGCAAAGACGCCTGATGGCTTGAACAACAATGATTTTGAATTCATCTGATATTTCAGACATGAAACTGGATATTTGTTTCATCAGTCGATCAATGGAACTTTCAGCTCCGGTAGAAAGAAGTGTTGTGACCGCCAATGTAGCTATTGAGCGGTTAGGGTCCGAAATCAAATTCTCCAAATCGGCCGCACAGTCACCAACAGCATTAGGGTGCTTTGCTGTAAGTTTTGCTAGTGTACGAGCACCAGCTAAACGTGTGGTTGCTTTGGACGAGCCGCAAAATATCTGGAGTACAGAAACAGCATGAGCTAATCCTTTGGTAGGCTTGTTGCAGTTGACTAGTGCATGAGCCGCTTCATATACAACAATATCTGATTTGTGACGTAAACATGATTCAATGAAATTTAAATACACATCAGTAGAATCAGATTCATCTTCTTCAGCTAATTTTGCAGCATAGCGTATGAGCAGGCTGAGGGCAAAAGGAGAGCGGAGGGGTAAATGCGATAGCTTTGTTACAAGCTTGACAGTTGATAGTCGATCATTACGTCTCGCACTTGCTACCACCGCTAAAGCGTGATAGGACACCATCATATTTTCAGATGTAACAGCATCCTGAAAATAAATAATAAACAAGAGTTTGAATTTACGTTCTCAATGCAGTTAATATGAACTTTATTAGATACTTCACACTATTTATCCATTATAATATAAAACAAAAAAAAAAAATTTACGATTTAGACATTGTCTTTGATTATTTGCTTAGCATATATTGCATTGCATATCTCTCGCTTGGCATAATATCTTGTAATAGGTACATACAAAAAAGGTATCACTTTTGGCAGTCGCTTTTACTTAATTAAAGTAATTTGTTAATGTTCTTGCAATTTTAAGTAAATTAAATATGTATAACTTACCTGAGCTTCGCTCACCCAACGACGGACAAGATCAGGAACAGTGGCCGACAAATGAAGGGCAGAAACTAGAGCTGCAGAGCTGACTGCGGGGTTTTTATCCACAATGGCTTGTTTCATGTATCTCTCTATAGCCTGCAGTATGGTGGCGTCGGATAGGCTGCACAGGGCGCGGATGGCGGCCGCTCGGTACAGGTCTTCCTTGCCCGTCATGTCCTTTGTCAGCGACGACGTCACGATGATCACATCCTCCGCGAGCGAGCTCAGCTCCTTGATGCAAAGGTACACGAGCCGGCGGAGCACCACGTCCTTCGATTGAAACAGCTTCGTAGTAGCGAAAAACATATTCGTCGCCTCCTGAGTTGTTAATTTCTCCCCTTGGTTGAGCATGTACAGGATTTTCGTGAGAATTTGGATGCATTTTCTTGGGTTCACAGGAGTAGAATTAAAATATCTCGCCTCTTGAATGAGTGTGGTCTTATCCAAATTCTGATACCTAGCCGCGTTACCATCTTCATCTTCTTTTTTGTCTCGTCGACTCATTTTGTAATGCAATTACTCGATTTTGATTCACAATTTACCTTTAAAACTTCCTACACGTCAATTACAAACGTCAATGTGACGTTTTCTTGTTGTCTTTATCCACCAATTGGGTTTGGAGGTGACAGAGACAACATACAGCTTTGGATATAGACGTTTTAAGCCAAGTAAACGTAAAACAATTTAATTTATTTATTGACAAATAATACGACGTAAAATCAATAACACATACAGCGAGAATACCAGTTTCTGAGGCTGCCGAAAAAAATACCAATATTATAATAAAACACAATTGCTTCCTGATTATTATTATTTGATGAACTCCTCCCGAGGAGATTGCTGATAAAACAACAGGCCAATCCACCTAATCCACTTGAGGTCTCTATAAGAAATGTATTTTAATATAGCTTTTTGGAACTATGTTAAAATATACTGTACTGGTTTCTAATATGCGATATGGTCACGGACTAGTAAAAAAAGAAGGACTCTACTAAAGCGTGAAGACACGTTTAAGCTTAGGTGAGTGAGATACCAAATATCGAATAACTGTCATTAGTAGCACTTATTAAATCAGTGTGTTATGTAAGTTGCGTGTCAAGTTGGAGCACCTGAGGAGCTTCAACGTCTAGTTAGTGGCAGGGAGTCCTTCTTTTTTTACTAGTCCGTGTATTATGTACACTAAAATAAAATATCTAGATCACGTAATTTGATACAATAATGCACTTAAATAATAGATTTCTTTTAAATGAAATCTGAGAGAATCGCCATGGAGCAGGTACATGTCAAGGCCAAGGTTAGATAAAGGACGGAGGGAAAATGTATAAATAAAGTTTGTTTTTATTAAGCATGTGGTCGCAACGGCACAAGATCATTCATTGTGTATTATCCGAAGATATGTATCTAGCCCAATGGTGTCATTTAGCTATTTGCTGTGCAATAGAAAGCGTGCTTATGCCAATACATTATTATTATGTGTCAGCCTTAAATATTTATGTATACAATACGATATGTCCAGGTCTATTTTTTGGCGAATATTACCTTATGTTATTTTTACGTCGTTGTTTCCGTATATTGGATACTGCAGGCAATTATAAATTTAAAATGTTGTGTTCAAGTTGCAAGGAGTATATTTTGCACTGTTTACTATCACATTTAACAACACCTTGATATAATCCACGAACTTCTCGTCATTATAAACTTATTAATAAGTAAATAAGGAGTATTAAAAGCGTACGGACACACAACAACAGGGTATATTCTTGTTGTTGTTTGCTTTAACTGGGTTACAGATGCTGTGGTGCGGTGGTACATGAGAATATAGCTCAGAGGCATGATGGTCCTTAGTACACTAGATGGTAGAACATAGTTTTGTGTATAATTTAAGCGCCCTACCTAAAATTGTGTTAGGAAAAATGTACGACAATATTGGTGTATGTATATATATCTATTAATTACATTACAGTTGTTTTTTTAAATACGTAGGTAGAGCATAAATTTAATTGTTTTGTAAATATTCAAGTTTATTACGTAGTTAAGATTCCATATATGTCGAAGGTTCATACGTAAATAAAACCCGCAATAGATGACCGATGAAAGGGCATAATTTTAAAAATTTTGATAATAAGGATTGTCTATTATTTTATGGCAAGCTTAAACAACTCTTAGCATATAGTTCTTTTTATACATAGTCATTTATAATTTTAATCTGATGTGTTTTCTTCGTTGTTAGCTTGTTAAATACTTTACCGAAACTTCAGCACAGACGTGATTATGCGCCATTTTGAAAAACATGCCGGATCTGGACTATGCTACGACCAAAACATAACGTGTCAAAATTAGCATTTATCGTAATTAAATTTAGCGTCGACGTAAATTGTCATTACGAATAAGGTCATGTAGACCTTAATAGGTGTATTAAGGCGAGATTTTATTTTACATTTGGTATTATACAGTAAGTCCCGAAGTCCATGATTCGCCTTTATGGGTATTGCTAGCCTAATTGGTACCTGACGGAGAGCAGGTCGCGTGGGCGCATCTCGAATACCTGATCTTCAAGTTCGGATTCCTCGTCAGCGCAGGGAGGCGAGTGTGGCAATGGGGGCGAGGTGTTAAGCGAAGGCGTGGGGGTCTCGTCCGTGGTGATGCTGGGGCTGGAGGAGCCGCTGTTCGGGCGCGAGCCGGCGCGGGAGCGGCCCGTAGAATGTCATGTATCCTCACGGCGGATATTCAGGATGGCTGCCCGGCACATTGGGCACTCCTTGAGCTGCGACGTGCACACCGAACAGAACCCTCTGTGTGGAACGTCACAGTACGTGTTTAAGTTTCGAAGCTACATGCAACAATGTTGGGTCTACTTAAATAATCTACTATGGACAAACTACTGATTCATTAACTGTAGTAAAACATTCTATGATGTTTCTATCCATTAACTTTTAACTTTTGCACATTTATTTAGTTCGCTCTTCAGCAAATATTTTAATTGACAATCACTCATTGAAAATGTCTTAAACTTATATTTGACATGTAAAATAATTATATCATGCAAATTTTAAGGCGTCCTCATGAATTCTCAATTCAAAAATCAGCTGATGATTAGCGTTGTTGGTATCAAACGTGAGGTTTATACCCAACAAACATGGTAGACTTTATCTTACTTGTGGCCACAGGGTTCGAGGATACAGCATGCTGTGTCGTCAAAACAAAGTGTACACGAATCTTCCTTCAGGCTGGAGCATCTCAGCTGTTCCAAATATACCCTCCTTGGTACTACCTATTAAAGTTTTCAAACATATACATTTTTATAAGTAAATACAATTTCTAACAAAAAATACCAAATTCAATATCCAATGGCTTGTAGTTAGCTCTTGAGAAATTATGAGGGCTTTTTAAGATGAAATATCAATTTCAAAGTAAAAAAGACTTCAGATTATGTAATAAATGTCATAAATTCTTCCAAATAAGTACCTATCTTATGTTCACAAGTCTGTACATTACAGTTATATAATTTGACAGATATTTTACTTAAAAAACCCCCTTAAATACATGTTTAAAAGACTTTAAGTAGATATCGCTAATAGGTAGGTACCTTCTTTTGCTCATCGGTGAGGTATCCAAACTCGTTGAAGGTGGAATATGTTCGATCGGTAGGAGGGAATTTAAATGGCTCGCTACCAAAGTTGAATCGACATTGCTGAAAGGCCATGAAGCTAGCTGCAGCGAAGAAACCGCATCTGTTTTGAACAAGAACAATATTATAATAACAAGCTTTATACAATCTTGTAGTTCTCTTTAAAGGAATGTGTGAACAGAAACATGTACAAGTAATGTTGTTTTAAAAATATGTAACATTTAAATTTCGATCATGCAAATTCACTATAGTCCAGTATATAGTCCACTATAGTCCATAAGTTGAAAAAGAGGATCAACCTCAGAGTGAGACGTAAAACGCGGAAAATTTGTGTAGATCTTCATTTTGCCATTCTAAAAGATTTCTCAAGTCTCATAAAAATTGTGTCCGCGTTAAGTTAAGATATTCGTGTTTAAAGGGCCCAAAAATCATTTTTTTGAGAATTTCTCGTTTGCTCTGTCTCCAATCGTATTTATTATTAATTATAAATTTTGTTTGAAACTTTTTTCAAACAAAATTTGTAATTGTATACTTTGCACGGATTTTGAGATTACGGGCGCAAAATGTAGTTGATTGAGCGCTCAACCTAAACATTTTTATATTTTTTATGAATACAGAGTATCAATTAGTAGTTAGGTTATATGTAATGAATCAAGTAAATAAAAGTGATAAACTGAGATTCCCGATTTCTTGGGCTGACGTACGTTATGCGCTCCGCTCTACACATTGCGCCCTTTATCTCAAAACGGTGCAATGTATAAAAACTAGTTATAATTATATAACATTTTTGTAATATATGCGAATACGATTGGAGATGGAGAAAATGAGATAATCTAAAAATAAATATTTTTGGGCCCTTTGACTCTACGAATATTTGACGCGGGAATGGCAAAGTTAAGGCCTATTTATACGACTTTTCAGTTTTTTGCCTTTCTGACTGGCTCAATGGCGCATTTGGTAGTAACCCTGCGCCAAAAGTTGTGGGTTTCGATCCCCACCCATTCATTCGTATGATGAATATAATCCCCGCAGATTGTGTTGTCTAATTAACACCCACGTGACGTCACCCGCAATACTCGCTGGTCAGTTTTGCGAACGATTCTGAGTATTCGATACGTCACGATTATGTCACCAACATGGCGGCGAGGCGCATTAGCAATCTGCGGGGATTATACTTGTGTTTGTTCCGTGTCTGGGTGTTAATATACAATATTTAAGTATATATTTGTAATACCACTGTTGATTCTGATATCCGTAACACAAGTGCTTAAGCTACTTAGGTAGGTACCTCGGAGTCAGATCAATGTATGTGATGTAGTCTAATATCTATTATTTTATTTCATTTAACCCCTTATTTGATTATTATGATTTGCATGAAAAATATTGTTTGTTTATGTATGTGAGATTGATATATTTGTTTAAAATTGTTATATTTAGTTGGTCTTTCGATTAATTTTGGTTCGGTTTTTCCTGTTTGTGTTCTATTTTTGAACATTGTCCGACGAATGCGTTAAATTGCAAAAAAAATCTAATATTCTAATTCAGTCATTTACACTAATTACCTGAAGCTTTTTCGAATTTACCTATATACCTTGTCCACCTTAAGAATATCTTTTTGACTGTGGTTTTTGATTTTCTGTATTTTTTACATATAGTAGTATAGTTCAAATCACGATATCCTTTTTGATTAGTTTATCAGTGTTGTCAAATATATGTATAAAGTTTTAAGTGAAAAAAAATAAATGTGCTGCCACTAGTTCCGGAACGTTTTTTCGGTTGAAATGTACGCTTATGAAATATCTTTAGTAAAATATCCTAATCGATTAAATGATGCCTGACATATCGAGATAATGATATGCTGTGTAGGTGGACACAGTAAATTAATAACATTATAAAGAGGAAAGATTTGATTGTTGGTTTGTATTGAATAGGTTTCGAAACTACTGGACCGATTTAAAAAGTACTTTAACCAATGGAAGGTTACTTTATCAGCGAGTAATATATGCTATCGAACGACGCTAATCTAAAGAATGCAGTCAGACCTGGTAGTCTCAAATATCTCCGTGCAGGGCTGCAGCCGCTGGCCGTTGAGCGCGAAGATCAGCTCGCGCTGCGCCAGGTCGATGAGGCAGCCCAGCACGTCGCCGGGCCGCCACGCCGGCACGCCGCCCACGGGCTGCGACCGCGCCTTGTACCACACCAACCGCCGGCACCCGTCGTACGACAAAGAGTATAGATCGTCGCCGATGCCGTAGCCCTCCTGTTAACAAAATCACTTCACAATAATAGGAGGCCATCACTTTACAATAAGAAAGAAAGAATCATTTATTAAAACAATTATCAATACTTACTTTGAAAGGAAAAGCAAAAATTTTACACTGGAAAAAATAGAACAAAAAATACCCACTAAATCGGCCTTAGCATTATGCTACTGTGGCGTCAGGTTAACGCTGGCTGCCTGGTATTGTGACCGCCTCGTTGGTCAAGTAGGACCAAGACGTCCCGGGTTCAAAACCAGGATCGGGAAAAAAATTGTGGCTGAGTATTTCAATATTAAAATTACTCTGTAATAGTCCAGAGTCAGGAAGTTGCCGGTTTAATTACCCCCGTGCCTCGGAATCCAAGTTAAGCCTGTGCCTGAACTTTCTCAGGTCATGTCGGGATTGCCGTCTCACCGGACTATGAGAGTGAAGGAATAGAGAGTGCACCTGTGTTTGAGCTGACACTTGTGCACTATAATATCTCCTGCATAAAGTCTAATTTTAAATTTCGTAGAATTCTGACATTTCATAAGTGTAAAGGGAAGGGAAGCCAACTATAAAGGGAACTCATTTAAGATCATCATAAATATAATTAATGATATTTTTTTATGTTTTACCTAGAAAAAGATAAATTTTTAACATGAAAAGTAGGGAGTGATGCTAGTTAAAAAAAACAAACCTGCCAACTTAAAAATATAACTGTTAATTTGATATTAAAAAATGTCATAACATTTTAAATATACCATATGTTATGACATTTAATGAAGTTATATTTTTAAGTTGGCAGGTTTGTTTTTTTTAACTAGCATCACTCCCTACTTTTCATGTTTAAAAAACCTTTTGTGTCATAGAGTTTAAAATTTTATTTTTAATTTTAATCCTTAAAGAATAAAAATTTAAAAATAAAGTATGCCGCTGTCACATGTCACGTCACATCTGTTACTTATTTTTCCTTTAATATACATCTATACAAATTTATAACATAAAATTGTAACTGGTCAATGTCTGTACATCCATCCATACTTTAAAACCGCTGAACTGATTTAGATTAAATTTGATACTGAGTTTAAGACCCTGGAAACTTTTATTTATATATCATAGGATGAATTAGGATTCCTGCGGGAGAATGTCTTATTCCCATGGGAAAACAAATTGGCCGCGGTGGAAAGCTAGTAGGATTTATATAAAAACTTAATACAAAATTAAATCAAAATTATTTTTTGTTCCTTAGTCTGTCCATCTGTATGCTTGTTAAATCAGATAAAGTTTTCACAGTTGTTTGTATTTTATATCGATTATTTAACTGTTCGTGATGAAAAGGGACGTAAGTATTACTCGCTGTAAATCCCTTTTTGATTTGAAGCCGCGCATTTAATAAATTACGAATAGATATTTAGACTCGTATTGATATTTGGAATTTTATTAAAAATGCGCCTGGCCAAAAAGGTTTGTAATCTCTGATATGTCATAAAATTACAGCTGTCAGAATTCTATGAAATAAAAAATCAGACTTTAGTTGGCTAATCCTCGTTGAGATTGGCCGCAGTGACCGAAATCAGTTACGGCGGTCTTTAACCTATAAGGGGGCCTTGGGACACATCTTGAAATTAATATTGACTGGCTCAATACCGCATTCAGTAGAAATGTTGGCTCATGAATTTTTGTCCTCACTTAGGAAAAACATTCGTATGATGAATACTTGAGATTGTTTTATGTCTGGGTGTTAATATCTAGTACTTAAGTATGTATTTGTGATATTACTGTTCAATCTTATAACCATTACACGAGTGCTACTTGCTTCAAAGTCTAATCAATGTAAAATATATACTAAATTTATTTTAGTAGGTACTAACATTATAAAGAGGTATGATTTGATTGTTATTTTCATTTATATTTTTATTTATATGATAAATTATTTCACCAATGGAAAGCTACTTTATCAACGAGTAACATTGGCTATATTTTATTATCGCATTCACACCGCGGGGCGCTGCTAGTTTTATTTATAAAATATGTTTTGGGGCAACAAATATCGGTAATCCATTGGTAATCTGGGACTAAAGGATCTCTTTCGATCGCGGAACCCTGGGCAGCTGTACAGCTTTTCCAGTGGGAAAGAGGAGGCTGGCCGGATAGCCATACATTGATATGTATTACGTTACCCATCAATGGGAGATGAAGGGGGTCAATGAAATTTTATAATGATAATATCCTCCTAACCGATATCGGTCACGTCACGGCGGCCAATCTCAACAAGGATTGGCCATCTGCGCAGGAGATATCATAGTGCACAAGTGTGTGCGCCAACGCAGGTGCACTCCCTGTTCCTTCACTATCATAGTCCAGTAAGACGGCAATTCGACATGACCGGAGTGAGGTCGGGCGCAGGACCAACGGCTTAACGTTCTTTCCGGGGCACGGGAGGGATGCAACTGCCAACTTCCTGACTCCGGACTGGTTGCTGAGTAATTTAAATATTGAAATACCCACAAATTTTTTGCCCAACCTGAGAATTAAACCCAGGACCTCTTGGTTACTAAGCAACGCATGCTACTACAACCACGACCGACGAGGCAGTCAGTGATGAAATGCGATATTTATAGGAAAAGGAGCCGGGGAATAAAAGGTTTGTGTCATCTTACCTAGGAAATGGGATGAAAACTTGAGTTCGTTCTGTGTCTAGATGTTCCTAGGTATTTTATAAAATATGTATTGATATTGTATCACAAGTGCTTAAGCTACCACTTAGCTCTGTGTGTGATGTAGACTGATAATATTATAATGTTGTAATTAACTTGACTGGCCCGTTGGTCGAGTGGTCGAAGACACTGACCCCTAAACCAAGGATCGCGGTTTCGAATCTCGCTAGGGGCAAATGGTTCGTGTGATGAACATGCCCATTTGTACTCGAGTCGTGGATAAACGTATTGAAGTGTCTATCCATTCACCTTATATCCATAGTACAAGCATAAGCTTAGTTTGGAACTAGGGAATTGGTGTGTCACTCTAGAGAATTTATTTTTTATTATTTATTTAATTATAAAGAAAAGTTCTTTATAATTAAATAAATAATAAATCTGGGACTCAAAAATAATGTATGAACTATGTTCCTTGCCTATTTGTGATTTTATAGGTGACGAGTCAAATACTTGTCACCTTTTTTGAAATTTTTTGCATTCAACCCAAATTAACTTTAATTTGACTAAAAGCGATTGCAGGAGCTCAATGCTCCTTTAACGCCGCCTACCCTTCGGTGCCGCAGGGCAATATTTGATTTGGTTTAGTAAGACAATATAAGATGTACATTTCTAAATTACAAACCGATTATCTAGTACACCAATAATATCTTTTACGACATGCTAGGTAAGCACTGTTTCTTACCAAGCATGTGTAAAATGCACAGACGTAACTATTAGTTGGTACATTCCCTAGTTCCAGGCCGACGTGTTTTAAGTACTCCCACAGTTAACACAACTCACCAGATTAAGGAAATGGCTGTTCTTAGTGGCCCAGCCGATCTGCATGACACCAGGGGTCACGATCACCGCCTCGTAGTACCAGCAGCCCTCGTCCACCTGGAAGGTGCAGCGCACGCTCTCGAACGAGTACGAGTCGCAGCGCGCCTCCAGCCCGTTGCACGATATCTTGAGGTACTCGCTCACGTCCTCCGTGTTCAATATCACGTTTACGCCGCTCATGTCCACGACTTCGTACGAGAGCCGCCTGCCTTCCACTATGACTGTAACAGATTGATTGGAAATTGTATTCAAGATTAACTTGGAGGAGTAAATAAGGCTGTCTGATTTAAAGAAGCAGATACAACCTTATTTTTAGTATATATACGAAACCTGAAACGTTTCTACAGAATCGTTAATAGAATCGGTTGCTATAGTTTTTATACAATGTTATATTTTGACCAAATAATATATATATAAAACCTTAAAATAAAGTCACGCTCTACTAAACACTGTAAGGCGCGTGTGCATCGCTCGTCACAAGGTGACAAGGTCGTTTAGTCTAGTTAGTTTAATAATACTAACGGGATAAGCGTTAACGCCGTAACAAGCGCAAAATAGTACTCGCGCGAGGACAACGAGACAACACAAAAAGCTTGTAACTGTGTGACTTTTTGAGAGACCATTATAATTATTTATACCGATTCTTCAAATGAAAACATTGGACCTAAAATTTGAAAAATGGAAAATATTGGATTGGAATAAGTGTATCGGTTTTCGTATAAACTAAATTTAGCTTTGTATAGATATAGACTGACACGATGGCGCATTCGGTAGTGACTTTGTACTATGCGCCTAGAGTTGTGGGATCGATCCCTTCTCAGGACAAACAATCGTGTGATGAATACTTGTGTTTGTGCAGTATAGTATTAAAATATGTATTTGTAATACCACTATTGAATCTGATATCCGTAACACAAGTGCTTCAGCTACTTAGCGCGGAGTCAGGTCATGTGATGCGATGTCGGATGTCGATATTTAAAATATTATACAAGGAATTTTACAAAAAACAAATTCTTGTAATAGTTGGTGCAAATTAAACCTAGCTGAGAACGAGTATAAAACACGGTTGGAATTCACCTAAATAACTTAGCAACTACCAGCTACAACAACCAACTGAAACGTTCTGAAATACAGAACCTTGATGACAAATGTTGAAGGATGAGGCGACATTTACTGAGGAGCTCCTCAAACAGGATAAGAGTGAAGGGAACAAATCTGCTTGTCTGGGACCGATTGCAGTTATTCAGCACAAAAAAAATTGCGACCCGCCCCAGCTTCGCACGGTGAACAGAAAACAATATTAAACTATACATATAAACCTTCCTCTTGGATCACTCTATCTATTGGTGAAAACCGCATCAACATCCCTCGCGTAGTTCAAAAGATCTAAGCGACTTCGTTTTATACTATGTTAAGAAGTTATTTTTATTACTCCAGCTGACAAGAGTCAGAGTAAGTATCGATTCGATCGTATTGGAGATTAGCCAGAACAGACTGAAAAGTTTAAATAATACTTTATTCTATAAGTAAATCTATATATAATCTATGTATAAACGATGATAATATTCTCCTAATTGATTTCAGTCACGACGGATCTATGAAAAAGATATTATAGAGCACAAGTGTCTGCGCAAACTTTTATGTAAGTATTCTCAGTTCCTTTACTCTCAAAGTCAGACAAGACAGTTAGACCGCCAAATTCTTGACTTCGGGCACCAGCCAGAAAATTTGTACAAATTTTCGCCTAAGAAGGGATTTAATGCAGGATGCAGGATTAAGAGGCAGGATTTGTAGTTATGTATATATGTAACGAATAAACTCAAAAACTACTGGACTGATATAAAAAATTATTTCACCATTAGGCTCCTACATTATCCCTGATTAACACCTGATTAACCTGAGACTATGAAATATTTAAAAAAAAGTTAGTTTAGGTTAGAAAATAAATGTTTAGCCGTGCGAAACCGGGGCTAGCCGCTAGAGTAAGTATATCGATAGCAATAAGCAGGTAGGTACTCACACAAGTTATCTAGCGCCCACGTGGCGCAGAAGCCGACCTGGCGCCACAGGTAGTCCTCACTTACGGCCAGCTCCTCCAGCACCAGTAGCGGGTTTACCGGCTCCCGCTCAAGGCGACTCTTTATCGTCAGCTTGTTCTCCGTCGTGTGAGCGAACTTCTCCAGAGCGATCAGTGCGAACAGAACTATGCAAGCTTCTCTCCGTGTTACCTGCAGAATGTAATGGGAATTCTATTTAGATTGTGTGAGATGTCATGGAAAATTTGTTTATAAATAAAATACAGGCACGTTGGTCGAGTGGTCAGAGACCCTGGCCACGAAACTTAGGGTCGCGGGTTCGAATCGCGCTAGGGGCAAATGTTTCGTGTGATGAATATGGGCATTTGTACTCCATTATGAATTTTGGCATGTTAAATATATCTTATTTAAGAATAGTACTTACTGTATTAATAAAATGTGCTGGAAATAGCCTTAGTAATATTCTTAAATTTAGTATAATACCGATATTGAACTGGTACAAGTGGGTACACAGTTCTTGAGTTAAATTTCGAGATTAAAATATTAGGTCACTTTTTTTTCTGCACTGGCTATTACAGCTTTCTCTAAAAGCGATTTATATGAAATCTAGCAAATGGCCAAACGTTGCCGCAGCGGAAAATTTAATATCTTCGCAGTTTAATGACGCACAAATTTCATTTATACATACACAATTACCTCATATCATGCACTAATTTTTAATCCAATTTATTTTCTTCTGCGTCCATGGCATAAAAAAAGTTCCGCTGGGATAACGTTGTCGCAGCGGAATCAGTCATTGATGAATAATTCTGCAATGGTTGGACGCACAAATTTTTACTTACCATGCACAATCACACGACGTTATACATTAAATATCTGCTAAACTCAAAGTATGAAATTCGAACTATTTCCGCTGGGGCAATACACACATTCTGGGTCAAGCCTTTGGTCTGTCTCAATGGGTACTATAGATGAGACGCAGCGAAAAGACTACTACGGAACGGTGTCGAAGAAAGGTACTGACCAAGAATGTGAGCAAGTAGTCAAGCGCGTTTTCAGTCAGCACCGCGACACTGTTGGGCCCGGCCAGCTTCTCCGCTATGCATCCCAGCACGACGCATATGTTCCTCTCTACCCGAACGTTCAAATTCCCAGTCTCCGCGCGCTCCGATGACAAATTAAATAGTTGAGTAACCTGAAACGATATAGTTATTTATGTACAAACAAACTGTCCATCTTAACAACATTTTTTTGACAGTTCAAATAGAATTAATGCGTAGTAATAGAAATATATTTACTCAATAATCTGGTTTACCAAAAGCGCCACTTTTCAATAAAATTTAATTGGGTTAGATAGAAAATTCATTAAAGAGAAGTGAGAAGTAAGCATTTAGTAAGAAGTGGCTAGTTCATCGCTTACAGAATCACACCTTTAGTCACCTCTTACGACATGCTAGATACATTATGAGGAAACAGAGTTAATCCATTATATGAATCCCCAGACTAGCATGGTAGTGATAATTAGAATAGTGTCTTTGAACTTAATGCGACGCTCTAGAACAGGTTCTAGAGCAAGGGTCGGCAACCTTTTGGCAGGCATGGGCCAGATAGTGAAAAAAAAATTATAAAGGTGGGCCACACTGGTAAGATAATTTATTTCTATTGTAGGTACGTACTATTAGTAATATTAAAAATCCAATGTTATTTTTTTTATTAATACAAATGACAAAGGGACAATGAAAACAAAATGAGGGAAAAGAAAAACTAATATAAAAAGTACATAGAAACAGAAATAAAAAAAATTAAAAATAATTATATGTGAAATTTGTGAATTATATCCATGGACAATTTTTGTGCCTGAAGTAAAATATAATGTTTTAAATTTAATTATAAGACTTTCATTTACAACACAGTTGTGGACGGCATGGAGACAAGTCTCGGGCCACATGCGGCCCATGGGCCGCGCGTTGCCAACCGCTGTTCTAAAGCGTCCAATTTGATTCAAAAATGTATTGTGCATAAATGACAAACCGCCCACAGACATCATCTTACTTATCCTGTTTAAAGATCAAGCACTATAGAGTAATGGACATATTCATGAAGTTATTTTATTTACGTGTTTACTAACCCTTATCACAGATTCCTTGGAAGGTAGTGGGCAGTCGTCAAACAGTATAGTAATGGCAGAAGGCCCAAACGGGTCCTCCAATGGGATGACATTCACCATTGAAGACACGACTTGGATCCAGCCATCTTCCTTATCGGCTATCACATGGAGTTTGACTAATGAAACTGGCGATTCTTCGTCACTGAAATTAAAATTGTTTTATAGTTATTTTCAAATTAGATAAAGGTAACATTACGCAAAGTGCAATTAATATGGAAATAAAGCCGTGCAGTTATGCACCAGACTGCACCGACAAATTTTAATACTTGGAAGTAAAATTTTAACCACTTGTTAAAATCAGCCAGTCATATACATTCGTACTTATAATAATTAAATCGACGAATTACCCCACAAAAATCAATGTACCACAATAACATATACTGTGTACATACCCATAAATAGTCTATAAATGATTTTGCTATGCGATGAGAACATTAATGTAACTGATTGTTTATAAATAATGCTATGGAAAAAAAATATGTTTTTATAAGTACTTATACCGTATACCAGGGGTTCACAAACTGTGTGCCGCGGCGCCCTGGTGCGCCATAGATAATATAGAAGAGCGCTTCGTCTTTACTGTTCTCTGGAAGCTTTACTTAATTATTTGGGGGTACAAAATGAATAATAAGTATGTATGGTATAATATAGTGAGCTTTTTGATCCACAAGACCTGAATTTTGCAATGAACACCTTTCAGAGCTCATTAAATACATTACCGAAGAAAAAGTTGAACAACTCACATGGATCCAAAATATTTTCCATGCTCAAAAACCACTTAATATCATACCTTTATATTTTGCAAGCTAGTTAGGGGCGTCGGGACAAAATAATAAACTTGTAATAAAATAAGTACTCATTCTTATATAAACAATTTATAAATACAATTATGTTCAAATGGAATAGTTATAATTTATCATTGTAAATAAATCATTTACAACGATAAATTATACCTATTCTATATGCGTTGAGATCTTAGGGTAACAAAGTGTATTATTATTTATAAATCCCATGGAAATAATGGCGTAAGGAAAACACAGCTATAAAATAATCCCAAAAAAATATTCCCCAACAGCCCTACAATATAATATAATTCATACTTATTAATGTTTAGATAAAGCATACAATTGTCGTAATTAAAATTCGCATTTGCCTTTTACGCTCAAGGTGAACTGCTTAGGTACAAGTTTATGCATGCTTCATGCATATATGATTAAATAAAAGAAAGCGAGTAACTGTTCAATTATCATGACGCTTAGAAATCTTCGTGGTAGTGTCGTAAATTGAAAAAAATATATATACACTTAAATAATACGTACGTTATGAAGCTGTTTTAGGTACCTACATCTAGCTTTTAGTAAAAGTGGGACTTTAATACGTTAGGTAAAAGTACTGAGTCTTATAATCTCATATCATGTAGATAAAATGCAGGGAATAGGATAAACGCCTAGAAGTTTTTCTAACGTTCTGTTAGTAAAGTCCAGTAAAGTCTTGTCAGAAGGCCCAGCTCGCAATACACAATGCGGTGCTGATTCCTACGCTAACGTATGGAAGCGAGAGTTGATTATGGCAAAAAAGCATAAAAGTAGAATAAACGCGGTCGAGATGCGTGCGCTGCGGAAAATCTGCGGTGTATCGCTAACAGACTCCGTTCGGAATGATGATGTAAGAAAGAGAGTCGGTCAGAAATACAGTTTACAATTTCTATCATGTGCCTAGTCGACAAAAAATGTGAAGATTAGATCTAACAATAGAAATTTGCGCTGTGGATGAGCTCCAACCACGAATTAACAGTTTTCTTAATTTTTTTTTTTATTAGAATTGATTGGTTAATAAATTTTGTGCTGTAAGTGGATGTCAAAAAAGTACAGTTAGCCTGAGAGGATATCAGATATTATCTGCCTAAATTAATAGGTCAAGCTATTATTAGGTCCGTGGACCCTTGAGAGTCCAGCTAGACCACTTTAGTCTTTGGTAATCAATTATGTAGATTGTAGGTAATTCTTCAAAAAAACCAAACTTATGTAATTTCAAAGTACTATGCAGAAGTAACACTATAATATTAGTTTTTATCATATCAAAAAGCTTTTAAGATGGCATTATAACTTTAATATACTGATTCTTTAAATGAAAATATTTAAACCGTGTTGCAGTTTAAGTATAAACAAAAAATAACCTTGTTTAATTATAATTAAAATATAACAACTTACGGTTCAATAAATTATTTGTATTTGTATTTGTAATAGAATCGATTGGAATATTTTTTACACCATATTATATTTTAAACAAACAATATTTTACAAATCCTTAAATAAAGTACTCTCACGCATGGAAAACGAGACAACACAAAAAGCTGTTGAGTTTTTAAGATACAATTATATTTGTTTTATACTGACTCTTCAATGAAAGGTTTTGACTCATGTTTCCGTTTCCGTATATACCAAAAATAACGTTGTATATTAATTTCTAATGATAGAAACCTGCTCAAATATGCCTAACCTGGCAAAAGCAGAGTGTAACACAAATTAAGCATAAATTGCTTGTTTATTTGTTTTAATTATCTTTTGGCTTGCGATTTAAGATCATAGTGCTTAAAATTATCAAGAGAGATAAAAGTGGCCCAAATCTTTTACTTTAACATAATATATTTTTTACACATTGGTGAAGCGGTTTAGGCATAAGTAACTACATTTAATAATATTGGCAAGGATTTGCTTTATCAGTAACTTGCTAGACTTAACTCATACATATATATTATTTAATATATCAGATTGTTTTTGTAATTGTTTAATATATCAGATAAAAACAATTATGATAATGCTAGAAGTGAATGTAGAATTACATATATATGTTTCACTGTTTAATGAATAACTACATATTGTTATTGTATAGCTATTAAATATGAGTATTAAATATGGAATAATAATATAGAATAAATGATGATGTGATAAAACATAAAACACCATATTGATCTTCTCAAGTAAAAACAATCTTGGATTTCAAGAAAATCTCACTAATGTCTAGATTTCATATAAAATTTGTCCTGACATTGTAATTCTTTAACAATATCAAGTCATGTGAATTTTTTCTATGGCAAATAAACAGACTGTTCTTTCAAAATACATAAATTAGTTTCTTACAATTAAATAATGAACTAGCATTATTTTTTTATATTTTCAAAGTAATGACCATGAGAATGTTAAGAAACCCTGTAACATAGTATAAACTTCTTCATGCCTTTTTTCAAGCCTTGCTCTAAATGGGCTTAGAATAAAAAAAAAACATTTTTATTAATTGTATTTTAGGGCTAAAATTTTGTTTCTCTACATACATACAGACATAACATCACGCCCGTAATCCCCGAAGGGGTAGGCAGAGTCAAAGGGGCAGCAATCCCCCTTAACCACATTTAGCCAATAATAAAACCGGGCTGGGTCAAATGGAAAATTGTAAAAAAGTAGTGACAAGTGGCTAGCTTGTCGCCTACACGAACACATATGTGTACCCAAAACCTGATATACCATTAGTCGCTTTCTACAACATGCTAGGCAAGAACCACAGTTGGCACATTCTTTTCAAGTCTCAGACCAATATGGAACAATGAGCTAGGTTAAATGGGAAATTGTGAAAAAGTAGTGACATGTGGCTAGCTCGTCGCCTACACAATCACATACCCAAAACCCCATATACTAATGGTATATGGGCGTCGCCTTTTACAACATGCTAAGCAAGAAAAACAGTTTGCACATTCTGAAGTCCTAGACCAACATGGGAAAAATGGGACAATTGTTTCTCTAGCTAGCTAGAGAAATAATTGTCCTATTTTGATTTTACTGCTAGTAGTAAAATCGAAAACAGGACCCTACTAATGCCCGCCTGCTAATCTCCACAAAAGCTTACTAAATAGGCTGGACATTCAGGATAATATTGAATAATTACTTACTTTTCTACAAAAGAAGCTATCAAACTGAGCATCTCCAGCACCAGATGGTCTACAATCATCGAATCAACAACCTTAGGTATACGTGCTCGTGGTTCAACTGTGGCTGGCGAGATAAAGGCGAAGCCTGCCGTAGGCTCGTCCGGGCCCTCCTCATCAGGTCCTTTATCCTTGCAACAACACACACCCATTACCTGCAAAAAACATATTGATCTGTTCAGGAAAAGTCCAAATATGAAGATACAGAATAGTTATATATTTCTTACAGTCAAGCACAGGAAAAATTTTATATTATAAGTATAAAATTAAGTAATAAATCTATTATCTATGGTATTTAAGAATATACACTAAATTGTAAATTTAAAACACTTTGTTAAAGATATAAGATAAGATGCTAACTAAATGTTGTAAGAAGATAAATCCAGCAAAACTTAACTTAAGTAGTTTTACAGATATGAGTGACCACAGAGTCCAATAATAATAACAGCCTTGCGCCTCGCCTTGGATTCTGAATACTATTTATGGGATTTCAGGTGTGTCAATATATTTATATTTCCACTGACATTAATTACCTACAGAGACATTATTATAATCTATATTACACCATATACAATTCCAGAATCAAATTACCTAGAATGGTTGTGGTTGCCAAATTTGCTGATCAGACAGTATGGATGTTAAAAGTATGTCATAAAATTTTTTAATAGGAACCATTTTAAGTATTAAAAATACAAGTGGGTATTAGTAAATAAAAAAGGTGCACACAGTTTTGATAGAACGAAAATATAATTGAGCTTCCCTGATCTATAATAAATTTATTTAAAGCATCATTTATAAAAATAGCGGACACATTTAATTGCTTTTGTATACAGATACATTTGTTCTGGCAATGTATGTAAGTTAAATAAAGGAACAGCTTTATCTTACCCTCAATTAATAAAGGAAGTAAGAGATTACCTCACAATGACTGGTGCATGCAGAGAAGAAACCGTCAATCGCAGTAGCATTGTATTGTATACCTACCCACGCAATGTAGTGTTGAGTACACATAATATATCGTAAAATTACTAAATTGAGGCTATTTTATTACATCCAACTTTTATAATACATGTATACATCAAAAATCAATGCATTTTCTATGAATTTAAAGTTCGCAGTCGCATAATCGTATATTTTACCATCTGTTGTCATAAATGTTAGAACAATAATTACTCACCGTGCCTGACTGTTCATTTCTTACGTTTAACGAGAAACCCGAGTGACCCGAAGCGCGGGTCAATGAAAAAGGACACCACCCGTTATGTACACTCTATACCGTCAATTACAAAATTATTAAAAAGGAACAATGTAGATACATAAGCAAATAACTTTATTTTTGTAAACAGTTTCCCGACCGTAATGTGTCAAAAGTTACCAGACAGACTAGCCTTCCAGATTGTCTATGCTCTAGAAATAACGTTCAGGAACATTGTTCAATTTAACAGTCATAAAGCTAATGTCATAACGATACATAATCCATGTGTCATCAGCTTAGATTAAATCAAGATTTAATCTATGGTCATCAGGGTTCACAGTTTAACCTTTTTATTGTTGATATATTTTTCATGTATTTATCTATATCCGATATAATCATGCGTAAATTTAATGTAATAATTTTGTGTTGTTAAATAAATATTTACTATCAAGTACAAGATTAAACATTCCTACTAAGAAAAGTCATAATATGAGATTTTAATAAACCAACTTCCTTACCATTTGAGCCATTATTATTAACATTTTCATACGCTTAAATTTCAACTGAAAAGATGTACCCACAGATGTACCATACATATTTTTTTGACAAACAATTAAAAAAAATAGCCTGATCTATGCAGTAGCTAGATCCTCTGACTGAGTACTGAAAACAATGGAGATGACATACCTACGAAAAATTGAGTCCTATTTTTAATGAGAAACATAAATGGCGCTTTTGCGTAGTGTCATCATCATCTTCCTAGCGTAATGTCCCGTGTTTGGACGGGGTCCGCTTAGACCATGATCCAGGATTTAGCGAGTCTGGTAATTACATTGAAGCAACTGCCGATTTGACCTTCGTAACCTTAAGATAGGGGAACCAGACAATTTTTGGATCATGGTTACAAATCCAAAGTTGTTTGAATTTGCAGGTTTCATCACGATGTTTTCTCTCACCGCCGAGTTAGTGGTATAAATACGTACATAGATTTGAAAAATCCATAGGTACGTGCCGGGTTTGAACCCGCACTCCTTGGTTAAGAGGCGCGTGTCCTTACCATGGAGCTACCACCGCCTTTGCGTAGTGTCATTCAACTATAATTATTTACATACTCTATGACTCTGAATAATTTATTTATGACCACGTTTCTGAATGTTACAAGTTAGATTAAGTTATAATCACAAATCTTATCAATATTGGCACAAAACACTGCAAATTCCACTGACATTGACAACTTACGAAAAACCAAAATGGTATAACGGCTTCATTAGGCATTTCTATGACGTCGCTTGATGATGTTAAAAAAATAGTAAAAACCGATGTTGAGATTTTTTTTCTTCTCGATCAAAGATGGCGTTCTATTTTTTTGGAGCAATTATAACCCATAAAATACCAAGAATAAGGGGTTTATTTAGACACACGCAGTCTGGCACTAATACGTGTAGTCCATTTCACCTGTGCATCTGAATGACAGCTATTCGATTTCTTTTTCAATTCGATAAATAAATCGTTTTTTTATTTATTTTATTTTGAATGCTGATTAAAATATAAATTATTTCAAACTATGATTTATTTTTTATATTAATACTAGCTTATGCCCGCGGCTTTGCTCGCGTGGTACATCGATAAAACTTAGCCTATATGTTATTCCAGTGTATTAACTAAATGATTGTAAAGTTTCATTAAAATTTATTCAGTAGTTTTTGCGTGAAAGATTAAGTAACAAACATCCATACAATCCTAACAAACTTTTGCGTTTATAATATTAGTAGGATTAATACTGGTATTCTCTCGTAAATATTATGCAGATATATCATAAGGTGTTTTGTTTTTGTTTGTGTCTTATGGGACACTTCTTTGTTGGCTTTCCTTGGTTCGGAACATTTTTTTGGTTGAAATGTACGCTTAAGAAATATCTTCAGTAAAATATCCAAACTCGATGACAAGATGCCGGCCATATCGATTAATAATGTGACGTGAATAGTAGTTCAGTCTCTATGAGTAAACTTTCCGATGCAATTTATACGATATGTTATCTAAATTTAAATTAGTAATAAATTTAAGAAGAAAATTGATACATCGTGTTTTGTTCGTGTTGCATTAATAAATGGATTTTTTTGTTATTATTTTTAACAATAATATTAGCGTATAACATTGAATATTTTATACGCTATTGAATATTTTGATTCTTAGAAAGTATGGTGCATGAAAAGGAGTATTGAAACCTGTCACGGGGATCATCTTAGGTGAAACCTCTGAGTAGGTACTGAAACCAATGGAGACGACAATCGAGATATATGTACATACTACGTACTTATAACTCGATGGAGACGACATAATATTCTATAGGAACAATCAGCTATACAAATATGATTAATATTAATATTGTATTCATAAACATTTATCTATCTCTTTTTAACAAGCCTACAATACTGCAGGTAAAAAGAGACAAGAATATATTTGACTTAACTAATTTCGGTAACATCATCAAGTCGTCATAGAAATACCTAATTGAAGCCGGCTTACCATTTTGGTTTCTCGGTTTAAGTTGTCAATGTCAGTGGAATTTGCAGTGTATTGTGCCAATATTGATAAAATTTGTGATTATAACTTAATCTTACAAGTTAGATTAAATGACATTCAGAAACATCGTCCTAAATAAATTGTTCAGAGACATATAGTATGTAAATAAGTAAAGTGGAATGATACTACGTCAGGTGCCATATTTGTTTCTCACTCAAATTGGGCTTTAATTTTTCGTGGGTATGCCATCTCCATTGGTTTCAGTCCTCAGAGGGTGAAATGGACTACAGGGTGTCAGTCACTGACAAGCAATCTTGCATGACTGTGCAGGATTGCAGATTATGTGCCACACTCACTTCGCACTTCCATTTAATAGGTATTTGTTCCGTGGTAATATCATTGTTAATTACGTAATTAAAAAATCCATGCAAATAAATCTATAGATAGTTTTCTTGAAAAGAAGTGCTGTGATACGTATATATTTGATGCAAATTGATTTTCATCTAAGTTAACTATTGATAAAAAGTAATTTTATCGTAAAATTTAATTTTAATCAAACACAATCTACACTACTTAGTACATAGCACACGTTTAACAATGAGTAGATGCAATACTAAAATATTGCTTCTCGCACGGCACAAATATTAAATGGAAGTGCCAAGCAGGCGTGTCAGTTGTAACGCAAAACTACGCGTGGGCTGCTTGTGTCTAAATTTACACCTTTGTTTTTTTGTACGTGAGTAATGCCTTTACGCACCGTCCAGGTAGACCTTAGTAAGAGCCTACAAGGGTGTGTCGGGCTCGGAACCGGTTGGCCATCACCGGTTCCCCTACTGACTAAACCTCACGGCTGCCATTCTTCGGGCGCTAACGCAAAACTAACGGGATCCCGACTGTCGGGATTCATCTCGAAAAGTCTACGCAGAGCGCGCTGCCGCCTTGCGGCCTATCTCGAGGGAGAGAGATTCTACCCCAGAACACCTAGTGTGGTGTGTGTGACAACACAGACAGCTGTGTACCCTATCCTTAACGGATCGGGTGTAACACGCGAGCTGTCGCCTTCTCTGGGGAGTGTCTAAATTTACACCTTATTCCTACCAACGTAAGGGTTATGATTGCTGCGGTAAAAATACAACGATATTTAACCTTGGATTATGAAAGGCCATAACTACTTTTTTAGAGGTATAGTTATAGTAAATTAAACCGGTTTTTTTTAAGTTTTAAGGTGTGTTTTCTGATGTAGGACTGAGATAAGCTGTTTTTGATTACAATAGAATGGCCAATCCTGCTCATTGCTTATCTGTAGTGAAGTATGTGATTAGTGGCGTATTTGTGTAAGTTTGGCTTAATCGGTTCTCATTCTAATTTTGGGACATGCCCCTTCTACTAGTTTTTTCGGTTCTGTGGTTTTTTCGCTGTCAGTCTTACAGTTGTTACTCGTTCAGAAATCATTCCTAACTAAGTTAGTGTCACCCAGTTTTGTCTATGCCGGCGATTGCCGCGAATTTTCAATTATTTCATGTTCGTCTAAATTGTAAATTACAGTTCATCAAATCTAAGAAGTACCGTTTGACATTTCACATTTTTTTAACTGAAACAACTTTATAAAAACGTTACTCAATTTCAATAACCTTTTTCGATAAACCATGTATTTATGAAGTTATTTTTATTTTATCGCAAAATACAATTCTTGTTCACTACAAATTAATTTAAATCTTTCAAACAAAGTAAAATCATTAATTTACACAAAATATAAGATTTTTTATCCCTCATTTCAAAGTCACGTAGTTATGTCCTTTAACGTAGTGTTGCGACTCCTGAAATTTACTTGTTATACGCAGGATCGTCGATAAAAGTACGAATAAACGAACTTATTAATGACTAGCCGTTTTCAACCCAGGCGTCTTTTATTAAGCAGTAGTAATCCTTGAAGAGGAGTGAGTTGCCAGAAACAAAAATGGTCCGAGAGCTGGCACCAATTTTTGGGTAGGTATTTGAGGCAAGCTGAAAACTTGTCACATACCTCTCTTATTTATACCCCAACACGAAACTGCAGACCTGCCTGGTGAGTAGCGGGGCTTTGTTTTTTAAATTTTTTATATATTTTTTTTCACAAATATGTTTGAGCCAATATGCAATTTTTATATGGCGTAATGTATGTTTAAAGAATTAAAACCAAAATAAGCCAGACGATTTAGTCGTGGTTTCAACATTGCCAAACGCGTGTTTAAGTAATATATTTTGCAAAAACATATAAAAAAGTATTTGAGGCAACTTGAAATGTTAATAGGGTATTATTTATAACTAAAAAATAGGATTCTAAAAAAGACAGATTATTTTGGTGCGGCTTCCTACCTTGGCAGGTGATCTAACAATCTATCTATCTTGATTTAGCCCCGCTACTCACCAGCCAGGTCTGCAGTTT
Organism: Glyphodes perspectalis; assembly: GCA_951394215.1. NCBI lineage: Eukaryota > Metazoa > Arthropoda > Insecta > Lepidoptera > Crambidae > Glyphodes > Glyphodes perspectalis. Next base: position 14,698,974 of record OX596199.1, read on the forward strand.
CAGGTTGGGGTATAATAGAAGAGGTATGGGACAAGTTTTCAGCTTGCCTCAAATACCTACCCAAAAATTGGTGCCAGCTCTCCTACTAAAACAAGAAAAAAAAAATTCAGACGAATTGAGAACCTCCTCCTTTTTTTTGAAGTCGGTTAAGAAGAAGAATCGTAAGTTGACCCGTGACAGATGCTATCTACCTACTGCTAACCAATGCATTAAGAGTCATTAGTGCATTGGATCGGTTTTATCGGTAGTTAAATTACAAAGTTTATACTTTATCAGTCTGCGATTGACCAAGCAATAATGTTTATAGTCCCCAATTTGCAAATGGTATTTCACTTTGGAAACAGGCAATTGAACAATAAAAAAATTCGTTTCCTAATTTAGCTGAACAAAATGTTATCACACTGAGGCCTGATTTTTCATCAGCATTAACAAGCTATAAGTAAGTCACAGATATATAGGTACACAGATATATCAGGTAGATATAAAAAGAAGGACTAGATATTTAAACAACCTATAACGTCAATCCAACTTAAAAAAAAACACGCATGAACCACGGACTAGTAAAAAAAGAAGGACTCCACGCTATCATACTATAGCGTGAAGCCACGTTTATGAATGTGTGAGTGAGATACTTATGGATACCAGATATCGGATATCTGTTATGTGGAGCACTTAATTTGTCAATGTGTGACGTAAGTGTCAAGTGGAGCACCTGAGGAGCTTCAATGTCTAGTTAGTGACGCGGAGTCCTTCTTTTTTTACTAGTCCGTGGCATGAACAAGTTTATTCTTTACACATTGACACAAATTTTCCCATCGGATCTTTTGGAATAATCCATGTTTGTATGTAGGTATGTAATTTATGTATGTACCTATGTAATGTTTAATCATAAAATACGTACATAAGTAATATAAACTTACGTTTTTTATAATGAAACACAAAACTATAAAATTAATTGTAATTGTAATTTAACACTTATGTGACTGTCTTTCATTTTAATGCTATGAACAGCAAGCAAAACAAGTTTGCTAACAAATTACTCAGAATCTCACTCACGCGTGCATAGGACTAGCTTCACGTTTTAGTATGAAAGCGCAGTCTTTTTTTTACGCCGGTATTTCCAACTATCAAAAAAGGTCATAGCCAAACGTTGGAACCGCGCTTGCTCGTTTGTGCTATCCATAGATTTAGAATTTCTAAATCTATGGTGCTATCACATGAAGTATAGCCCGAAAAGAGCCATATACTTATTCTATTATTATTATCTTCTCTATAATATAAAAATGAATCGCTGAATGTGTTGCTAAGCGCAAATCTCGAAAACAGCTGAACCGATTTCGCTAATTCTTTTTTAGTTGTTATTACCTAATATAATTATAATAATAAGATATTATTACCAAATTCAAAGTGTTACGGAAGTCATCTTAGTATGTAATATCTTAATAATAAGGTATTATGTACTTACATGTATATCTTTAAGACAATTTAAAAACAACATGAGTGTAGCACAAAAGCCATGATGATTTTTTCAGTGGAAAGTGGAAAAACCACGAGGGAAAGAGTTAATAGCGTAAGTTATTTCAGTAGTGGTTTTAGGACCTTTTCGATTAAGGGACCGCTAATAAGAACATAGGAGCGAACGTATAATAACTAAAGAACATATTAAATGCTGCCATTCTTTTACCGAATGTGTTGAAAAGTCACATTCATAAAGTTACATATATATCTGACAGTCACGTTGTACCATAAAGGCATAAGGTACTTCCATTGCTTCGAATGTTAGTGACCCAAGAACATCATTGTTCTACTTTCGAAATTTAATTACGTAGGTACCTACCTACGACGGCTAGAGGGTAATTTCCTGACAAATGCCTGTTAGTCGCGACCGAAACGCAAACAATATGGCAATATATGGCATTTGTAACCGCGATACCTGCGCTCGGATATTAAGCCCCAAAACACACAGTCGGATTACGGACGCCATAAAATGAACACTAATCGGTAGCTCACCCCGATGTGCACGGCTGTGGGCTTAAATGGATCGTGTGCTCGTCGAGTAGCCTCGCTAAAAACCAAAAAGTAAAAGCCACAAACCCGGAAACTGATAAAACACTTTAATCACTGCGCTTGTCCCATATTGGACTGACACTTAAAAATAGCGTTCCAACTGTTTTTCTTGCATAGAATGTCGTAAAAGGCTACTTATGATCAATGTACCGGTGTTAGGTTTGTGGTCGTATAGGCGACCAGCTAGCTAGCCACTTGTCACTTGCTTTTTTTACAATTTTAATATATTTAAATCCACTCAATTTTGTTTGTTAATGTTGTAAAATCGTAAACTATTTAGAGTACGTAGTAGATAACTTTTATGAAGTATATAAATCGGTTAGTACATATACTTAGGTATAATAAATAAATAAATCAAAAAATCACAATTAAATTGTCATCACCCGTTTTCTGAGTAAAATATAGACTGATGACTGATTCCGCTTAATGTAGGTTATACGAATGATAAAGTAATATGATTATTCTGCGTCTTTCCACTTAAGCCAGTCGCATTGCAGCCCCCGTCCGGGGTATGGTCTTATGTCAATACGGCTTTGGTTCCAGTCGGCGGCGCACTGATTCAAATTATATTCGACAAGTCACGTCCGTTATATAAACAGGAATTATTGGAAATTCGTTATTAATATTATAAACGCGAAAATAACTGTTTCTCGCGAAAAATTACTGACCACGGTGGAATTTGTCATTCAAATAGTTTTAACAATTAACAAGAATGCCACTTTTCGAAAATGAACTGGAAACACAGACCTCCTATAGCCAAATTAGGTAGGTACTTTAAAAAAACTAGAGATTCAGTTTTTAAGTATATATTTGTAATACCACTGTTGTTTCTGATATCCGTAACACAAGTGCTTAAGCTACTTACATCGGAGTCAGATCAATGTATGTGATCATGTGATGTCGTCGGATATTTATTTATTTATTTATAGTTTTTCTCTGAATCGTATTTTGAATGTTGCGCTACTGCGCTAGCCCGCCGCGTTCACGCCAGCGCGGCGGGTGAACCCGAAGATAAAACAGCACAACACGGAATTTTAATATTTTTTAAGTCACTAAATTCCTCACGCGCATCTGTACTACGACTGAGCGGCGTTTGACAACATTATGAGCGTCTGCTCATGTGAGCTGTAACACGCGCCACGCCCCTTACTGCGACTATAGTACCTATTTCTGTGGTCTGTGGGGCAGGGTCACTACCGAATGCGCCATCGAGTCAGTTAAATTAACAAGTAGGTATAGTGGTTTCGCGTCTATAACCACAAAACCAACAGTTAATTATCTTAGTGATTACTAACTCAATATAATGCAAAGCGTAAATGCTTATGAAATATTGCTATTCGGTTGATAAGTAAACTCTTCTAATCAAGTTTACAGTTATTAGGTAGATAGACCAATTTTACTATTGCGTTGCGTGCCACTTAAAATAAATACTAGCACAAATATTAAATAAATCAATGAACTTGTTCTCATCTCACTGATACATACTAGAGCCCATACCATACCATATTTATTAGATTTTCGTCAGCAGTTAAACTATGGCTTTTAATTAATAATTAATAGAATATATAAGTAACTCATAGGAGGATATTAGCCCTATTTCACTGCACCACTACCACTAGCAAAAATGTTCAATTTCGGTCCAGTTTTATAAATATTTAACTACTTACTTAAATAACTTTGTAATACCATATAAATATAAAGGCGCACGGTAGTGCCCCCGCCAAGTCAAGCAAAAAAAGCGGCACGGCCGTACCATCCTTTTCTCGAAGCAATTCAGGCCATTTTCGACCCCTTGTAACTTTGTTGTGGCTAAAACTAGAAGTCTGAATTTTCAGTAACCATGCAGGCATTGTAAAGACACTATATATTTCAAATTTCATTTAATTTGAACCAGTAGTTTAAGAATTATAATGGGTCAAGGTTTCTTAATTTTGTCACTCACTGACTGACTCACCGATCATCAAAATTCTAAGGCACTTCTAGCAGACCTAGAAGCTTCAAATTTGGAATATAAGTAGTGTTTGGTGTATGAACTAACAAAAAACTAAAATATTTGGGAGCACGGTAGTGCAACCGCTAAGTCTAGCAAAAATGTTCAATTTCGGTCCAGTTTTATAAATATTTAACTACTTACTTAAATAACTTTGTAATACCATATAAATATAAAGGCGCACGGTAGTGCCCCCGCCAAGTCGAGTAAAATTTTTCAATTTCGGTCCAGTTTTCTAGATACATAACTGCTTAAATAACTTTGTAACCCCATATAAATATAGGCGCACGGTAGTGCCCCTGCCAAATCGAGCAAAAAATGGGTATTCCCGTTATGCGAATTCATTCCACAATTACAAGTCTTACAGTTACAAGTCTGGGCGGTTTACATCTAATTAATGTCGACTTTGGAAGTGTTAAAGCGCAGGAATCCTCAATTTGTGAATACAACAGACCAAGAAGCATTTATCGTCCAGATTTGTCAAAAATTGTAACATCAAAGCTTCCCAGAAAAACGCATAGAGACAGGCAGTGGGCTCTTAGAAAAACTGTAGCTGAAGCTCAAGAAGTAGTACCGGAAAAGAGAAAACGGAAGGCTACCTACAAAAATAAGAAAAGTTCATATGTCAGAGAGAGGGCTTTAAGAAAATTCGTTGCTGGTAGATATACATATATACAATAAGTAGAAGGTACCGAAAAGGAAAAAAGTAGAACTGTTTCCAAAATACAAAAAGAAATGAGATCCCATCAAAAACAATACTTGTCAAAAAAACCAAGTCTCGCAACTCAGTTGTTCTAGGGTAAAAAGTTGTGAGATCCATGTAATACCAAGTCGGTTATTAATATATTCAGTCTCTACTTAAGTGGCTTTCTGTCTTAATACGTCCAGTCCCTAAGACCACGATCGTGGTCCATAACAATTGAAAATCAATTGTGTCTGGAATCTCCGTACTCGAATCATTAAGTTGTTACGTAATAATTAACAGCATCTTATAGTGATGCATATCAATATTAAAAATCTTTAATGTTTTATATAAATATATTGACTTGACCATCGCATTAAATAATTTAATTTACACGTGTTTTCATGCGATGGCCGAGTCTCAATATATTTATATAAAACATTAAAGATTTTTAATATTGATATGCATCACTATAAGATGTTGTTAATTATTTCGTAACAACTTAATGCTTCGAGTACGGAGATTCCAGACACATTTGATTTTTAATTGTTATGGACCACGATCGTGGTCTTAGGGACTGGACGTATTAAGACAGAAAGTCACTTAAGTAGAGACTGAATATATTAATAACCGACTTGGTATTACATGGATCTCACAACTTTTTACCCTAGAACAACTGAGTTGCGAGACTTGGTTTTTTTGACAAGTATTGTTTTTGATGGGATATACATATACGGGATTTGTAACAGTCACAGGTTACTAAAAGTTTGCAAACACACAAGTAAGTAAATAGGTACTCGTATAACACCGATCTTGCCATTAATTATATTACTGATTTACTGCCTACCGTCCCCGATATTTAAATTGTCAAAAAGTTACGATTTTCTCCTTTATAATAGTTCACTGACCTTCGTTTATATTAATCTGCGCCTCTGTTGGAAAACTTAACATATAAGTTTCCAAACTACATTCTACTACAATATTATTCTACTGCGAGTTAGTAACTAACTTAGTACATTTGTAGATAATGCATAAAAAGTTCAGATAACGAATCGTTTACACAAATTATGCGTTTTTAAAAGAGTTTGTAAAGTTCCGTCGTCCCGGAATGCAACGTAAAAAGTTTTGCAAAGTTTCCAACTACATACGCAACCGGAACAGCTGCCTATAGCACGGTTTGTTTATTTGTTGTGGACGCCGCCCGCCCCAGCTCGCGGCAGATACCTGCTTTTACTACCGCGCCCGCCCTACGCTAGATGGCGTTAGTGGAAAATTTGGACCGAAAAGTTTAAATTCGAGTTGTTTCGGGTCTCAGATGTACCAATTGCTATCTTTTAGGTGCCTAGAAGCAAATAATAATATTTTTGGACCAGATTCACTCATCAATCATATGATTTTCCTCTCCAGACAATATGTCAATAACTTTTGAATTAGTGGCGCCAATTGTCAATTTCTCAGAAGTTGCGACAAAACAATCAAGAAGGGCATTTGCATGCACTAAATCGGGTACCTAAGGGAAGATTAGACGTATACGAGACGGAATTTAGCTCTTGTGACTTAAATAAGCTGTAAATTGAGCGTAATGTGTTGCGTGTAATTAACGAGCGCGCGTTCTGATCAATGTTTACGTCAAGTGTGATATTGCGGTAGCGTTTTGCGCCGACCGTCGGCGCGACGACGGGCCCGGGCACGTCGGGCGGCGGCGATCGATAGGGCGGGCGCGGCGCTGCAGTCGCCAATTGCTGCCGCTAGTCGCCGCCTCTTGACTCACGACATTCCGGCGACCGCCCGCGCCGCGATAACACGCGACGATGCGCGGCGACCGCGCCGCTCGTGACACGCGCCACAATAAAGATCACGTAAACTTAAAGTCATCACTGAAAAAGGGCAATAAACCCAATAAAAAACATAGGGTTGTCTTTGATGAGAGCGCAAATGAGTTCTTTGAAGCAGATTATATTATTGTAGTACGGGACGAGTGTGGGTATTCTGACGAGGGAGAAGGTGAAGAATGCTCAGGATGCGGAGCGTGCGAGCGCTACCAGGAGCCGGAGCCGGGGGCTCTGAGCCCACCGGAGGGTTACAAGGATATGGGATTATTCAATCGCGACGGGACTTTAAAGGAACAGGCTTGGTGGGAAGCCGGCGATGTGGTTTTGGTCGGCGAGCGCTCGGGGACCGTGTTTACGCCGCAGCACCTGCAGCTCCTGCGGCGGCTACAGCGGGAGAGGATGCTGCGGTCCACTATCTGTGCCGACTGCGACGCTCACGCTGCCCTCCACCAGCCGCTCGGTGAGTCACCTCTGTCCTTGTCAAGGACGATCGCTGTCCAGGTGGCCTTGCTTCGCAGGCTTCTCACATTTCTTGTCTGACGGGGCTCAGCGTTTGTTTATCTCTAATCCGCGGCGACGCGTACGGGCCACGTTCTGCCACGATGACCGATAAACAACAATGAAACCGTACGACATTCGTAGTTCCTCACGCTCGTCGGTACATAATCTATTTATTTTAAGTTCCTCGTTTATTTTATTTGTCAAGTGGTTCATAACGGCAGCCAATGCGAATTATTTGTACAGTTTGCTACGCGAACTGAATATTTACATTTCTCCGTTTGACTACACGTAAATCGGTCTCTAATAAGAAGCTGAAGCGAAAACTACAGTTGTTTAGTGCGCTTAAACTAACAATGGAACGTTTAGTCTGAGTCAAACAATGTTTGAAACCATTTGAGATCGTTATTAGAACAAGTGACGTAAGCGGCGTAGTGTTTCAAAACAGCCGGGAATCTATTGTGCTCATCTAAAGTGAGAGCACTCAATGGCTTCAGCTTTGTTTAAACGTTCACGGTTGAGCAAATAACTAACTTAAAAACTGAATAGACTGAAGGCGCTGTCACTAGTGTTTCATAAATATAATATTGTTCGTTTGAGCGCTACGTACGTCAGTATACCTAATCTCACTCATAAATTTGAATTTCTTTTAAGTAATGAAAGAGTATTTAAAAAAAACATACTGATGTTTTTAAATACACGTTTTGCGTACATCAACAAATAAATACAAAATAATACCCATTTGTCTTCAAATTCTTAAATTTCACTCGATTGAAAAGCCACTAGAGACCTTTTGTGAGATGAAGAACATTTTATAATGGCCGCAGTGACTGGACTGCTCGCTTACCAAGACAAAAACGCAAGTTCTTAACCGATTGCTAAACACAGTTACAGTATTGCAAAACATTACATTAAAATAAATGATGGTGTTATTTTTGCTTCAGATCGCTCATTAATCTGACACGATAATAAAACAAAAAGTGAATCTCTGTAAATAGAACAACGAGCAAAATTACCTATATTAGCTGTGCCAATCGCATCAGGAATTTCTCAATAATTTTAAAAGCAACGTAAGACAGAGAGAAAATTTGACAATATGACGAAAATTTGAGTTTAGGCGAATACGACATAAACACGAGATTTTGCGATTAAATAGTCGAAGTAGCCAGTGTTAGTCATAGCAAATATAAAAGAAATAGCCTGATACCAATTAAAAGTACAGTAGATGCAATACCCAAGTCCGATCAACCGCAGACACCACGGCTTGTTTCAATGTGGCTGTGGGCTTACACCAGGGCTCGGCGCTTAGTCCGTACCTCTTTCTGATGACAATGGATGCGCTGAAATCGGACGTACAGGAAGAGGCTCCCTGGTGCATGCTGTTTTCCGACGACATTGTGCTAATTGCCTAAGATGCCCTGGAGGTCCAGAACAGATTGAAGGGATAGCGAGCGGCAACGGCTGGAGAGTGTTAGCCAAAGAATCAGCAGAACGAATACCTGTTAAATGAGTACCTGTTCAGCGATTTTGGCGGTCTTTTCAGCCCATTGCCCATTACGCTTGCCGGATCTTAGGTTGGATGAAATGGCGGCAGCCTTTAAAGATTAAGGGAAAATCTACAGGACCATAATAAGACCTGCCATACTGTATAGATCGGAATGTTGGACCGTGAAGAAGACGGATGAAAGTCGAGTGTATGCAGCGGAAATGAGAATGTGTGGGGTGACGCGATTGGACAAGATAAAAAATAAATATATTAGAAGAAGTATGAATGTGGCACCAGTGATAGATAAGATGAGAGGAAAACGTTTATCTTGGTATGGGCATGTGATAAAAAAAAGGGGAAGGACATGTGACAAAGAGAGTGATGAGTATTAATGTTAGTGGATAGAGAGGAAGAGAAAGGCCAGAAAAGAGATGGATGGATTATGTGAAAGATAATATGAGTGAAATGGGAGTGGATAGCTTGATGACGGCTGACCGGGACGTATGGAAGAGGAAGACATGCTGCGCCGACCCTAGATGAACTGGGAGAAGGGCAAGAGCATGATGATGATCAAAGCCTACATTTAGTTTATTATTGTTTTATATGGTATTAGTTAATTATAGTCTTTCTTTAAGAAATTTGCCTAATTTACTTCAATTTACTCCAAAAACAAGTCGAAAATTAAATTTGGAAATTGTGAACCAAGCTATGAACATTAGCTTGGGAAATTGAGATTATAAGCTTAACGTGTTAGTGCTTAACTAAATTATTTGCTTCGGGGAGAATATACCATTGATTGCCGTGTATAACAAGGGAAATTAATCCGACCTCGCTCAATTATGCAGTAATGCCAGTTAGCAGAAGGTTTGATAACCCAACATTGGCCTCCATATAAATACTAGAGTGGTTAAAGTAATAAAGATAATTGCTATTAAAATTTCTTTCAGTTTATCCGCTCATACGACCACAAATTCGGTGATATTGTTAATTTTAATCTGTTTAGGTTTAAACGCTTAAATAAACCCACTTTTTAATAAATTGAATAAGTTATTATTTAATCTCCCTTTAAGTATGTAACTAAAAAGTTGTCCCTACGTCCTCGGGTATCACCTCGGCCTTATTGTCAAACGTCATCGAACTATCTTATCCCATTTCACCTTCCGCATGATCAATCGATTACTTTTTACCTTTTCCTCTCTACTGTCCAACGACATACTCTTTGTCACGTAACCTTCCTCTCTTCTCATCTATGCACAAGACAGAAGGTTGTCACAGTGCCACTTTCAAACTTCCCTTTATTTTGTTTTTAAGTTACCACTCACACGACACACCGCATCCGTCTTGTTTAGATCAATTCAGGTACGCGGAAACGTTTTTCATCTATCTTTCTAACGGCCAATATTCAGATCCGAACAACATGGCAGGACATATCACGGTTTCATATATCAGTATGATTCGACATTTGAAAATCCACATTATTAAATTATCAACGGCGAGCCGTAAATGTTACACCATTTGATATTAATGTAGTATCAAAATATCTATACTATGCGCTTTAAAATTACTGTATTAAAATGAGTTATAATTTTTTTGTTGAGTTGTCTAAAAGTTTTTGTCAGCTGTATTTCAATACATTTTGGGTATGTTTTTATTCACAAAATTATCATAAAATACACGAACGAGATGAGAATGAGATCTTTGAGAAATCGGAACAGGTAACGCCCTATTTAGGGTAAATCGTTGCGCGTGACCAAACCCCTGAAAATAGGGGAACACCTGGCGATGCTAATCACGACGCAGACACGCTTAGAAATCGTCGGATTAATTTAATCTGTCATTAGACTACTCTATTTGTAAGTAAGCTGTTTGTAAAACAGGTACATAATGACTGTAAGAAAAAAGTTAGTTATTTGGGTGAAGTTGCTGAATGTGCAAATAATTCGCATTTGCTACCCTTGACCGCATTGGAAAATTAGACTGTTTATTTCTTAATGTATTTCGATCATAACATATAGGCTTAAGGCATTACAATGCGCAAAAAGTGTGCAAAAAATTATTATTATTATAATACACATAGTAGCAGTTTTAAAACAACACCACATATGAAGCAATCTTGTTAAATCTTACCATTGGGCTAATTTTGGAGGCAAAAAGGAAATAAGGGCTACAAATTAGAGTAAAGGGGCTTCAGAACTATTTTTAACGAAGAAAAACTATATATACGGTCGAAATGAGAACCTCCTTCTTTTTTTAAGTCGGTTGAAAATGATTAGTAATAACAATTGGCCAACTAAATATTATTACTTTTCATTACATCGTTCCTGTAATAAACAGCAAAAAAATCCTTTTAAACTAAAAATGAATACAGGAAGGAAAAGATGAAAAAGCAAAGTCAATTTACTAATTCCGTTCATTAAATCCAAAACTAATAATTCAAAAGGGCCCATGGAGGCTGCCATAGCGAGCTACCTATGCGACGCGGGTGATTTGTTTTTCTTGTTCGGTTTCATTCAATTCAATCAATGGAACTAAACTTGTACGCCTGTGGTCCAACGGAATTGTTTGCATTTCCTATAATAGTAGTTTATTAACCTTTGACGTCCCGTCGTCGCGATATCCGGTCCATAAAAATTGACAATCAATTGTGTCTGGAATCTCGGTACTCGAAGCATTAAACTAGTTGTAGTATGGCTTTCTCTTTTTGAACCTGGATGAGAATTTTGTATCTACATATAGATACCGAAACAATTTTGAAAAACTAGACAAGCTCCAAATCTTGGATAAGATTTGGATATTATCTGAAAATTCGGTAAACCTATTAAGTACAAAATAGAAAAAAAATTAATTACTGTCGTTCAATTAACTGAATACCTAAAAACAAAACACCGCCAACATTAGGAATAGGGATGATGACTGAACTAAAAAACTATAATTCTATTTAAGTAGTCCGTCAGTTAGATTATACAAAAATATTACACATATTTTTCGCTTTATCAAATTAACAAAAAAACACAAAGATAAAGAGCATCAAAGTTTTGGAGTGGAGGCTTGTGACGTCACTATTTCGCAAAAATGTACGAAAGCGTGAAGTCACGCGCAACTTGAATGCATTGTATCTTCGTCAATGTTAGTTTGACAAATAAATAAAAAAATACGACTTTAGTATTTTTTTATAATCCAACTGACGGACTAAACAGAAATTTTTGGTCACCTTGTCTATTATATAATATGAACAAACAAACAAATAACACGCCATCTTTTCATTTGATACCTTTCTTACTAACTTGCTAACGCCATTTGCTTTTTCTTCATTCGTTAGTCTTTTGATGCATGTTTTAGTGAATTTTTTTCAAGGCCCTTTTTTGCACCTTTTATATTATACTTACATATATTTGTGGGATAAATGCAATTAAATTAGATCATCATCGTGCATGTATTTATTTTAGTATAGATTCATACCTATAGCTTTAGGTTTTTTTTCTATGTCTTAATAGCATTAAAGTATTAATTAACTCCCTGCCAGGATCTCTTGCGTAACTTGGAAGAGCTTGTAAAATATTATGTATGATATCCCCAAACCTAAAGGAGTTATACCTTCCGTGGTCAGCTTAGTGGTCGTCCGTTAATCATGTGACGTTTTTAGCAATTCTTTCACCCCACTCACCTGGTGGTGATGGTGGTGATGTTTTAGACTACAAACCCTCCTTCCAGCATCACATGTATTTATAAATTTGGTATGTTAATAATTTTATAACATTATTTTTATACATATAGGTAATATTGTCCCATGTTGGTCTGGGACTTGGCCCATGTTAATCTGGGACAAAAAAAAAAGAATGTGCCAACTGTGGTTCTTGCCTAGCATGTCGTAAAAGGCGACTAATGGTTAACGGGCTTTTGGGTATGTGTCTAAGTAGGCGACGAGCTAGCCACTTGTCACTCCTTTTTCACAGCTTTCCATCCAACCCAGCCCACTGTCCCATGTTGGTCTGGGACTTAAAAAGAATATGCCAACTGTGGTTCTTGCCTAGCATGTCGTAAAAGGCGACTGATGGTATATCGGGTTTTGGGTGTGTGATTGTGTAGGCGACAGGTTGGCCGCTTGTCACTGCTTTTTCACAATTTTCCGTCTGACCCGGCCTGGCTCTGTTTTTGGCTGGATGTGGTTGAAGGGGCTTGCTGCCCCTTTGACTCTGCCTACCCCTTCCGGGATTATGGGCGTGATGTTATGTATGTATGTATGTATAGGTAATAATTCCCAGACAACGGGGGAAAATCAATCTTGATACTGTCTTATAAAAGATCATATAGAAATCGCGAGTTCAATGAAAAATAGATACACGTGATATGTAAACAAATCCATCATTGGGATATTTGGTGATTATTTCAGACACCTGCTTCCCTCCTCCCCTTTGAACCTCACGTGATTTATGGACGATCTCTTATCAACATGACATGATGCTAACATGATGTATAAAATACTTTCTATATAGAACGTTGTATATGCCCAGAAAAGCGGTTTACAGACGACGGATATAGCTGATGAGAGGAGAAATCTGTGAAACGAGAAATCGAACTAATGCTTAATAATTTTTAAGTAAAAAAAAACGCCTTTCTAAAATAGCACAAAATGTAAAATACTACATCAATATCATTACATAAGGCAGATTTTTTTAAATAGGTACAAAAGATAGCAATGAAAAAGATCATTATTCATGTGTTTCAGTCAGATTCATATATTATTATAATAACTTCCATTAATTATTATTTTAGCGGTGTTGAATAGACTGCCTGATACAATCGCCTGCATAGAATGAACGATTTTCTGGTACTAACTCTGATACTCAGTAACAGTACCAGAGTCTAGTTATGGCACGGACGAGTTCAGCCCCTAGGCGAAAAGTTTCGATAGCGCCCTAGGTAAAAACTGGATAGGGTCCCGAACTAAAAATTTTGATAGCACCTTGGGTGAAATGTATTAAAGAAAAAAGGTGTATGGCGCCCTGAAGACGGATTGTAAACAGCTAAATATTTTACCTAGGGCACTACCACGCGATGACCTATAAAAAAAATTAAGACGTAACTTCGACGAATTATATAGAAATGGTTAAAGTCGTGTAATTTTTATGGTCAGATCTAGAATCAGTAAATGTTGGTTGTCTACACAAGGAAAAGTTACTGAAATATCGGAGACCTTGATGTTGATGATCGCATGTTAATTTTGATGGGTATCTCAGAAGTTCTTCATGCCATTTCCCAAGGAGTAGGCAGAGAGAACCGAACGCCACATGGAACGGCCCTTGAACACCCCACTCGCTACTATCTTTAACATTTATAATCCTTAGGTAATTTAAACATTGGCAACATTGCCAATAGTGCTAATCCAGAGATACAAGATTGAGTAGTTGTTCTTGATATTTTAAGAAGTCGTCCGTTGTTTTTTTGGAGGTCAAACTACAACACTAAACGTATTGGAATGGTATGGTATTCGGGATAAGTCTCTTTGTAATAGACCGATTTAGACGTGGGAGGAGTTGCGTACAAAAGCTACGTACAAATAAAGTAGTAATTAACGGATCGACGATATTCTCACGTTCTTTTTTTATCATTCTGTCTTCTGGTATTAGCGGTATTGGAAAAAATATATAAATTATGACGAAGTGTAAAACAATGAAATGAGAACGATATAAATCTTGCATTTACAAGCGTGGGTATTTCAAAGGGTCGACTGGAACTTGCGATACTTTGCGCTTTTCTATGTTTAACTCAAGTCTTCTGCGATGCTGGAAAAATAGTAAATGAATGTCCAGCTACTAATTAAATTGTCTAGGATACATCATCGGAAGTGTTCAGAAAAATATAGGTTAAGCAGATATTGATGTTATAAACCAAACAGTATTTTTTGGCATCAATTTAGACTCAAAATTACAATGGTCTCCTCATATTTCTGCCTTAGCAAGGAGACTTAGGGCAGGCGTATGCAGTAAGAAAGATAAGAAATCTCACTGATGTTGAAACTGCTAGATTAGTTTATTTTAGCTACTTCCATAGCATTATGTCATATGGCCTGCTATTGTGGGGACCAGCTGCTGATATCCAGACTATTTTTACTTGGGTTTGGTACGTGGTTAAGTCCGGGTTGGAAAAATATTCACATTCTTACTACGGCATCACAATACATTCTTGATTGTATAATGTATGTATTTAAAAATAAATCAGTCGAATTGAGAACCTCCTCCTTTTTTTTGAAGTCGGTTAAAAACAGGGTTTCTCTCCTTAAAAAATCTGATACTCATAACTCCAACACTAGCAACAAAGACCAACTTGTTGTTCCAAGCCTTAGGTTAAGTAAAATTAATAATTTATTTGTTGGACAGAGTATAAAGATGTTTAATATGTTACCACAAAAAGTTGTCCAACTACCTAAGCACAAGTTTAAGCTGCACATTAAAGAGTTTTTCATGAAAAAAAGTTATTATAGATTTGATTGTCCCCACATTAGAATGGGACTTAAAAAGAATGTGCCAACTGTGATTTTTGCCTGGCATGTCATAAAAGGCGACTAATGGTATATCGGGTTTTGGGTATGTGATTGTGTAGGCGACAAGCTAGCCACTTGTCACTACTTTTTTACAATTTTCCGTCTAACCCGGTCCAGTTTTATTTTTGGCTAAATGTGATTACAGGGCTTGCTACCCCTTTGACTCTGCCTACCCCTTCGGAGATTATGGGTAGAAAATTATATTTTTAAAACTAACTAACTAAACTTTACGCCACATCCCTAGCAGAGTAGGCAGTGAGAACCGAATGCTATGTGGCACGATCTTTACATACTTAGGTACCTCACTTGCCATACGTAAAATAAGTATTTATATTAAATATAACTATTTGACATGGCGAAATAACAGCATATTTTTTAATGCTTAAGAAAATGCACTATACAAGACCTACATATAACAAAACAATGTTTTTATCTTTGTATGTATAACGGCTAATCTCTGTAACGGCTAGAACGATATAACGGGACTCTCGCTGACAGAAAGCTGGTGTTGTAATAAGATAAGAAGTACCTGCCTTGTGCTACTTTTATCTCAGAAAAGTAATCAAGGGCGCGTGAAAAAGTATCTGGGCAAATGTTTGTTTTTAAACGAAATACGGTCTCTGCCATTAGTTCACAATGGCCGTTATGATTAGACGCGAAAAACGATGACGTTGAACGAAGATGTTAGGATTTATATTTAGCACCGAACAAAGGTTCAATTCGATTCGTTCAAAAGCTATAATATAATAATAGCTTCTGGGACGACCTTCTAATTGCCTATTGTTGTTATTCCAAGAGAGTTTCATGAAGCTATTTGGAATTAGAACAGAGATTTAGTGGAGGCGTGGATTCTGTCGAATCCGCGCGCTACGTTCGTTGACACGGCCCGACCCGCAGAGTCGGCGAACTCCGTCGCGACGGAAGGTGACCGCTGCGGGGGGTGACGCACTCCGCAAATGATACTAATGGATCTATCGGGCCCATCGCGCGATTTCATGTGGGCTTCGATGTACACGAGACTTCCTAACACGCATATCTGTATCAATAAAATTTATGAAAGAAAATGGAAATCGGGAATTTTTTTAAATGCAAAATCCTTTGACGTTTCTCTGTCTTTCAGATCAGCTGGTAGGTATTTAAAAAAAAACTTTTTTTACTTCATTCTTGTTCGTCTCGAATGGAGCAGCGCAGAGTATGTTTGACTTGCACGAACTAAAACCGTATGGTAGCTCGGAATCAACGCATAAAGGGCCCGCGAACCCGACTGGATGAAGTCGGCTAATTATTAAGTTAGTAAATAAATCATTACCAACATAAAGCTTCGAAATACTGCCGTAAACCATAGAAATTTCCAATAGTTTTCGTCGACTAAGTGCGGAAAACAAATGCCCAACTAACTAACTAACTAACTAGTTTTCGTCAATACCTATAAATAATACTATACCTAAAGCTTAATTATGTGGATACTTGATAAATTAATATACTTACTTATAGTATCTAATGTGAATAAAAAATCTATCCTTGTAGAATAGACTGATTTTAAAAATTGATGCAATCTTGCAAAGACATCCTTTGCATTTGAATGGGTGCGTGTTTACAAGATTGCTATCTTTGAAGACAAATAATAATTGGTTATTGTCACTGATCCAGGTGATAACATATAGGTACCATTATTTTCTCAGCAGATTAAATTATCGTAAGAATAATGGCATACCTAAAATTATCATTAAGCATTCTTGTGACGGTGTATTCCATATTTGAAATGGAAAATAATATTCACAAAAAATATTGTGTTAGGAGTAGGTACTTACTTTCAGTCTACAAATAGGTATGCATATGAGGAGATTAATTAATGTGGAACAAGCGAAAAGTTTCAGTCACCATTGTAGCAAATAGAAGAGTATGATATTTCTTTATCCCCACGGGTATAATTAAAGACAACGTAAATCTGTAAATTAACAATATAAAGAAACATCTGCGAGACCATTTAGGCCGGTCCATTACTCAGAATTAATTATCTACCTACGCCTTACAATATACCATGTATGTATGTATATATAGAATTTGTTATAGTTACAATTCCAACGCTGATTCTAGAAAGTAATTGATTTTTGCTGAGATTAAAAATGGGAGATGCATTGGCACCTTAAGGGGTGAGAGCTCCCCGCTCTCCCGCCATCCCGTAAAGTAAGTAGCCCGTAGTAAAGGTCGCCTTCGCCCAAGTACCGATAGTTCTCAACAAAAAAAACAAAAAAAAAAGCGTTGGCACCTTTACGGAGCGCGGTACTAGCTATTCAGTAGGTAATCCGTGGCGCGGTGAAAATAGACGTGTAATGTAAACATAAACACCACTGTTACGTTTGTACGCATGCGTGTGGCTGTGCAGTCTGCTCAATGAAATAGTACATAGGTAGGTATATAGGCTAGGTGTCGATGAATGGTGATGGAATGCAGCGTACAAGCCGTATACATTCAAATAAGGACTCTCGTCCAATGTATTAAGGATCATGTTGTCATTTTAATCACACTCCACTCACACATTACACTCTTGTAAGGTTAAGGTAATTTCTAGTTAAGGCTATTTCCATGTTAAATGAGCTATTGGTATTCATATTTCCTCTTAGTTGATTCTGTGAAAAGTCCGGGTTGGAAAAATATTTATGAGCATGACTACGACCGCGGTCCTTAAAATAAATGTATTTTTGGAGAGGATTAAAAAAAATTACTCATATTACACTGCGCAGTGTCAGTGACACGGATAAACGGATTGCACTCAAGAAGCCAAGTATCCAATGGTTACCTTGGAGGCTCGAGTGAAGACAATACGACAATCAGGAGTTATTCTGATTACCAAATCTCCGGGATCTCGGATACTGTGATTATTAAATCACTTACACACAATATTCCACCTATGAGGATAACTAACACGACTAATTAACTATTTACCATGAGTATTAAACTCGGATGAAGCTCCTTATTATTACGGGAGGACGAAAACAAAGAAGTTTTCACATTAGTGTTCATTGTGGTCATTCACAGGATTTTTTCTACGGAGAATAGTTTAAAAGATCTTACCTTTATCGATACTATAAACGTTAGCTTTCAAGTAAGTAATTATTTTGAAAGTTACTTAAAAAATATTTTCTTAACGTTTTAAATGTAATCGTTTCACTAAATTAAGATGACTTTTTCATTTGTGGTGTGATTTTATAAATATTTCAATTTTGAGTCTATATTTTTAGTTATTTTTGTCATTTAGTCACCAAATGACTTTATTTTGACTGACTATTTATAATGACTTTATCGGTTAATAGAATTATTAGAATTTTACCGTATGTATATGTAAGCATTAGTCTGGTATATTTCTGTACTGGTGTGTAGTGTAGGTACTGTACCAGTAACAGCCGTTGATTTATTTATTCCTCTCTTGTTTACACACAATTTTGAAGTTTACGGAGACAATGTAATGGGTGGTCGCAAAGGTGAAAAAGGGAATAATTTTCCTTGTGGACGGTATTAGTATGTATAACGTCTAAAGCTGGCTTAACAACGACGTAACTAGAGATAAGTTTGTTTTTCTTGATCATTTATAATATAATGTTAACAGATTGTCCAGAGGGTTAATTTGTTAAAAAGTTTGTGAGCCAACTTCGATGTTAGATTTCTCTTCTGTATTTTTTTTCTCACTCGCAGGTATAAGATCAATGGTTTTTCATTTGCGGCCGGACTAGAAATTGTGTACGAAGATAATATTTGCAGTAGCCATATTGGTTTTTTGAGAGCAGTTTGCAAATACGATCAAAATGGAATGAAAACGGTTTTACATACTTTTTTGGTTGGCCAAAAAAGTTGGTTTCGTTGTACAACCTTACTTGCTTGCTCAACTGGCTACAAATAATAAAAGAGTAGTATCCATCAATAGCTTGTACTCTTATGTATATGTATAGCTATTTATTGAAAATTACCGTGACTGTCTCCTAGTACCTAATGAATTATGTGAACGAACATGTTTCGATGACTATTAAAATTACTGTTGTTGGTGTATGTACGTCTTTTTAAAGAATATGCCGCTTTAATGGATACAATACAAAATTAACTAATATACTCGAACAGACATCAAACTGCAAGACACATTTCCTCAAATGAGTGGTTTGCTTAATAACTATCTAGGTAACCAGTCAATACATAATATCTCAGTTTAAAATCAGATAAAACTTTTTCGAAAGATAAAAAGCTTTGTACTAATAAAAGTGTAAATCGATTAAATGTAAATTTTACTCCTAGTGGCAGGCGTATGCCGTTAGTAATACGGCACGTCATTGTCAGTAAAGCTGTATTTTCCGACCGAGCGGCGGAATGGTTGAAGAGCTCTTGAGTCCCTTTATGTCTCTACGCAGCTTGTTTTCATGCATTTAAAACACTTATATTGTCGTCCAGGGTAACCAGCTACTTAAGTGCAAAACTGTGTTGTCAAAATACTCGCATTTAATTTCGATTACGAGATGACTATAATAAATATAGGCTGCTGTCTGCTACTGATACAACTATAAAGGCATCTAAAACATTAATAAAACGTCGGAATTAATTCAAACATATTAAATTGCAATGGTTATTGGGTAGAGTTTCTATTTGTATCTCGCACTTGGTATGAACATCTTCGGTCGTTATTTGCGTTAAAACGTTTAGGTAAGTAGATAATGGATTGAAACAGTTGGCCAAAATTTGTCAGAACTGTATTCATAAAATAACGGTAGGTTAATGTTATCCTCAAACTACAATAATATCAAAAATTTTTTTAGTAAATAAATCTTTATTCATATTTGAACGGACAAATAGCATCCAAAAGCCAACTAGAATCTGTCTTTATTCGAAAGGTAACGGAAAGTGTTGTCTAAATTCTCGCCCAGCAATGTTTTGTCGCGCGTCAAATAAATTCGACGCGGCCATGGGGCGCTCGTGATTTGTATGGGCTAAGGCTGACTGTCCACCGGAGCGGAGCGAGGCAGCGGAGCGGAGAAACGCAGAAATATTAACCAAAAGGATTACACAAAATCTCCGCTCCTCTTTAATGAACATTTCCTATTGGTCGATTTTTAACTCGCTCACCGCTCCGCTAACTCGCTCCGCTCCGGTGAACAGGCAGCCTTATACGGCTAACGACGACCAGTCAAGTGGCAGTGGAGGACCAATTGACAGGGACCGGTGTACAATAAAATTAACCTTCAAATGAATTTAGCGCTGAATGTTTAGCTTTAGGGTTAACATAAAACTCTGATATCATTTCATTATCCTATAAAGTTTTAAACATAGATTTGTACAGATAAGTAAAATATGTATGTATATGTTACAGTCAAGGCGATTAATCCAGATATTATACATAGATATAAGCCAGCGAATTATAAGGAGAAGTTGAGACGTGTTGAGTTGCCTGGCACGTCACTTCTCGTGGGTCCAGCCCCAGCGGATCGGGGTAAAGGTCTCTGACTCGCGCTTGACGGTTGGTCTCTGGTCCCCGTCTGGGGAGACGAACAGTCGGCTCCCCAGACGGGTGGGGACGCGCCAAATGTGGAGACGACCCTTGGCGCGGACGCCCGATAACACGCTGACGGCTGACGCTGAGGCCTAGCGGAGGATTCCTTAGGGCAGTGCTTCTCAAACTTTTATGCTATGGAACCCTTTTAGGAAGCGGAGTATTTGACGGAACCCTAGAACAGCGCGTAGTGTAATAATCAACTTTAAACAGATTTTCCCCCAGGAGACTTAAATATAGTACCCCTTTTTTTTAACAATTATGATCAGTACCAATTTTCGTGGACCCCCCAGAAAGGCTTCACGGAACACACATTGAGCATAGCTGCCTTAGGGGTACCCGCAAAACCTCAGTGAGCGTAGAGGAGCCATCGCTAAGTTTTTGTGGGTATATCCCGACCA
Organism: Glyphodes perspectalis; assembly: GCA_951394215.1. Taxonomy (NCBI): domain Eukaryota; kingdom Metazoa; phylum Arthropoda; class Insecta; order Lepidoptera; family Crambidae; genus Glyphodes; species Glyphodes perspectalis. Next base: position 14,720,001 of record OX596199.1, read on the forward strand.
GTTGACAGGCCCGTTGGATGAGTGGTCAGAGACCCTGGCCACGAAACCGAGGGTCGCGGGTTTGAATCCCGCTAGGAGCAAATGTTTCGTGTGATGAACATGGACATTTGTACTCGAGTCATGGATATTTATAAACATATTTAAGTATGTCTATCCGTTTACCTAGTATCCATAGGACAAGCTAATAGCTTAGTTTGGCACTAGGGAATTGGTGTGTCAGTCCGGAGAATTCATTTCTTTATTATTTGTTTATCTCTTCTCATGCAAAGGCCCTTGGGAGTCCCACATAACCATGTCACTCCACAGACGAGGTGTTAAGCGTAACGCATTTCTGCGGGTTAAAACTTTACGAAACGTTTCAAAATAAACCTTACTTTGTTCAATTCCGCGCGAAGTCGCGGGCAACATCTAGTCAAGTAATAAAAAGACCCGAAAGATAGATTTCCGAAAGTCTTGAAACGCCGCGAAATAAAATATCCACAAACGGAACCTTCTCAACCGACAAATTTCGTTGGCTTTAAAATTACAGGTTTTACGTTCAATTAATCAATGCAAAACTTTAAATAAAAGCCCGAAAGCGAGGATGACATTCTGCAAATATATAAAATCCCACATACGTGAAAACCCATTTGATTGGGAAAATAAAATCAATTGTAGTAAAGCCAAAGTTAAAATATTCTTTATTTATATAGGTTTCGAGGAAACACTTATAAATCGTCAAATGCAAGTAAAGCTATATGATTCTACCACCGCGGCACCGGTTCGAATGTTGAATCTACCGAGAAAAATCCGACAAGAAGAGTAGTTACTCTATTTTTAACACAATTTATACAAAGGTGTATAAATCATAATTAACTTTGAACCATGTTCTAGTGTGGGCCTGTTGTAGAGTACCAAAGTAAAAATTTATAAATTACAAACTAAGAAACAAAATAATAATATGAATTAGAATTATTGGAACAACTTAACTGATTAATAATTCGTAAACCACCGGTTTTTGTCATTGAGAAAATCTTCAACTTTATAGAAATACTTTTGCATGAGTCATCAGTTCATCAGTTACAATGTTGTTTTTCCATGTTTTATCTTAAATATAAAAATCTCGTGTCTCGACTATGCTTGTCGACCTCCTTCGAAGCCGCTTGACTAATTATAATGATTTTTTGGTTTTTGATAGGCATGAGAATAAGTCGTAAAGTAATTTCTACGCTACTACACTCACCACCGCCTCTTTCCGCAAGACTATTTGCACTTTACTATATGTCTATCTATCTATCGTCATGGCAATTCCCTAGCGAGGCAGTGAGAACCGAGCGTTATAAAGTCGCCACGGTCCTTACACACCTTACTCGCTTCTTTGACATTCACAATTCTTTTCATCTATCTATGTCCTAGCGTGTTAAATGTGTGTCCCTTGTGGCCCTATCAAATAGGTAATTTGAGAGCGGCTAGCGGCCTTTGGACAGCGATTCAATAAGACATTGATAAAAAATGTGTATTGACCATGCCAGGCTCCTGTCCTGTCATAGAACGTTCATGTCACATACTATTGCTACTTAAACGTTGTCAACATCTCCATCACAAAATGAGTAGTTTTTAAATTAATGTTAATTAGTGTGCTCCCAATCGCTCGAATTTTGTTCATTTGTAGGTACAGAGTTTATATATATGCTTTTATATATACTTGCAATCAATTTTATTAAGCGTCTGATAAAAATTTTGTTTTACAACTTGTTAAAATTACTTCATTTAGTTAAGAGGAATTTAGTGCTTCATATTAGCAAATGGGAAGCTATACAGGTCAATTTGTAATGTAATTGCGTGCGCAATTATTATTAAGTTTGATCGACTCTCGAGGCTTGAGCTGCCGCACTTGCATTTTCTTTGCTATCCTGCGTCTACGGTAGGGACGCATCACTATGTATATGGTGAAACATAGTGATGTGGTCTGGTTATTAGCGCGTCTGTCTACAGAACGTCAATATGGAAACTCTGTCTGTATACCTGCTCACCTGAAACGGGCATAATGCACGCACGTATCTACTTATTATTAACCTGCATTAGGAAGTTCCATTTGATCAGATTATCGGATTTGCGCAACACCGATGCCCGAGCCGTCGGCAAATTAGTATTATCTATACCTCTATACTAATCAACAATTTAGAATACCCAATATCAAATTGATTGAAGAGTTTGTTTGTTTGCTTGAACGCGCTTATATCAAATATTTTTGTGTTGTATTAGTTAATTTAACGAGGAAAGCTATAGGCTATATTACAACCGCAGGCACAGCTGCTTCAATATAAAATTGCAAATATACAACTACCAGTTTAATTTTAGCAGTGTCTGTGCTACTAACATTCAGCTTAATGAAAAATTTAAACTTTTCTACCCTGTATAATCCCCGCAGATTGCTAATGTGCCTGGCCGCCATATTGGTGACGTAATCGTGACGTATCGAACACTCAGAATCGTTCGCAAAACTGACCAGCGAGTATTGCGGGTGACGTCACGTGGGTGTTAATTAGACAAGGTTCCAGCGCATTAGGAATCTGCGGGGATTATATATTATTTAATAAATAATTTATAGGTATGCCGAATATCTCAATCAATGCCTTTAAAAAATCAGCTTTTTAATGGCTTAATTTACAATTTCTTTAAGAATATCCTTAGCGACTTTATAATTTGGGACATAAATTAGACTCACATGCCGAGGGTTCTTAAAACTTGTCTAAACGGGAATGAAAGCACCCATATTCATCAGTCTCATTCTAGTTTCAACTTCATTTAGCTTTCTTAACTAAGGCAAACTACGCGACGCAATACAACCGTGAATTGACCTTGTGATGTAACAAAAATGTTGGGTTTCGGATTTTCTCTTAACTTGCTGTATAGCTAAGCTTCATACCCAAAATCTAGGTAAACGGGACTAGCTATAAAGTTTAGATTTCTCTACGAATGCTAAAATCTCCCTTACAAGCCCGTGAAATGCCGAATAGCCGTCTATGCGTGTGTATCGTATCCTTTAATTGCGTAATATTATATGTATATTTGTACAGCCTCAGCAAAGAAGTCTAAATATTTGATATTAATCTTGATCGAACTTGATTCCTAAACGCAATTTTGTTAAAAAGGATTTTGCTACATAGGCGGACGACGAAAGAAGACTTCCTTTTTTGTGATAGCAAGAATAGTAGAATACTTATGAAGAATTTTTCAGGTAAGTATCAGGGATACTTATCCTTACTTTAACGGTCAGACATTAATAAGATAAGTCAAACATAAATTAATATGTGTCAATGTAACAATTGAAATCTGAGCACCTAAGGGCTTTGATATTATATAGTGCATTTAATATTAAACCACTGGGTCAAACAATAAAACTGAATACGTATTTGTCCAGTCCAGCTTTGAGTAGGGCAAACTGCGGAGCCGATTCACTTAGCGCTGAGCCCCGACACAAATACGTATTCATCCACAAACACTTGGTCTGCATTGTGTTCGAGTGCAGCGATCGGAAGCGTACGTAGCGCCACGTCGAGATGATGGGGCATTTTGTAATGTGGAAAGTTAAACTGGGGCCGTTTTTAATGTTCCATATCATAAAAACACCAGCTGGTAATTTTGGCAGTAACTTTGGTGGTTTTACATACAGAGGTGATAATAAGAGAAGATAAATTCAACGAGAACTCAAAAGCGCTTATTTGACTGAAAAGCCACAATTACTTATGTTAAATCACGATACAATCTGCAAACTGGTTTCAATATTATCGTAAAAGTACCAGCATCTGAGAATGAATAAAAATGAGTGAAAATAAATCGGCGTCACGGTTTCAGGAATCAAATGCAACACATAACATTTAAATTTTTCTTGTAGTTCTATGGATCACTTCAAAGGGAACTAGAGCTTTTAGATACCTATACCAAGAACTTTTGATAGCCGACACTAAGAGTACCGGAGGCTAACGTTCAGAAGAATGGCATCGTTTGATGGCGGGAGAGCTGAGGTACTAATTATCAAATATAACCATTATCATGTTCATGGCGTCAGATAGTAAATCATCAACAAAACCTTCAAAACGTAAGGACGTTTGAAGCTTTCAACACAAGGGTGTTGAAAGCCCCCCAAATTACGGTAATCGCTTACCATTAAGCTAGTCCCCGCTTTCGTAAAATGAATAGACTCACATAATATACGCCTGTGATTCTTTGGATACGTAAGTCAAGAATCGGTATACAAAGCATTGGTCTTCTTTGATAAATGAGTCAGTTAAAGCTTTGAAACACTGAGTGGGACGTTTACTATATTCTATTATTTTCAAAGATCTAAATTTGGCACCTTATTGGAGTGCAGGTGCAAATGTATTAGCAACATAGTTTCACCTATCTCGTCTAAAGATTTGGTTCTCTTGACATCTGGTTGAAATACAACATCAATAATTTAATTATGTGGAACTTTAACAAACATAGCATCACGCCCATATTCCGCGAAGGGGTAGGCATAGTCAATGGGCAGCAGGCCCCTTTAACCAGCCAAAAACAAAACTGACCTGGAAAATTGAGAAAAAGTAGTGACAAGTGGCTAGCTTGTCGCCTACACAATCACATACCCAAAACCCGATATACCATTAGTCGCCTTTTACGACGAGCTAGGCAAGAAACACAATTGGCACATTATTTTTAAGTCCCAGACCAACATAGAACAATGGGCTGGGTTAGATGGAAAACTTTGTTTGAGTGTAAAAGTTCCTTTCTGTAATTTCTAGCTATGTGCTAGGCGTGGGTTCAAAATACGTGAAACGGTGTCCAAGGGCGGATCCATCCTGAGTAAGATCCTTAGTACACATGACCAGCTCGCTAGGCCCTATGTACAGAATAAGCTTAGACTTTTTAAATATAGCCTTATGAGGTATGCAATGTCACGTGTTCGAATTATCCAATAGGGGTGCCCCCATCTACTTGGAAAGTTCCATCTGCGTCCGATTAATGTCTGTAGTACATACTTCTGGCTGATTTTAACGACTTCTGAATATTATTGGTATCAAAATGAACAATTAGAAAATATTATATCTGGCACGGCTTTAGTTTTTTTAAGAGCACTACCTAGAATGGCGTGTTAACGCAATAGCAGCAACAATGACTTAGAATACCATTTTAATAAAACTCAGAATCAACCTCATTCCCCACGTTTCAGAATTGACTAATAAAAATTACAACACTTTCATAGAGTTTTTCCAATTTATTGAAATATGTACGACCAAATACGCATTAATTATTGTATTGTGTTTTTATACTTACTATCTTCTTATCGCGCTCGTAATTTATTTTATTATCATCATCATAGATAAATCTAATAACAATATACCTATTATAGAAATAAATATTTCCTTAATTTAATTTTGAGACCATATCGTACGATTATTTCATCGATTATATGAATACTGACTTCTATCTGACAAAGCCGTGGGTCTGATCGACTACATAAGTAAAAGGATAAAGTAAATAAACGGTATAATTACGTTCTGAGCATAACAGTCCCACTAAGTACATATCTACCGTGTGACGTCATCTCTTTTGTCCATGTTCTGGTTAATCGATTTTTCGTTGATTATTAAGGTAGGGCATAGGCCCACTAAGCACCCCCTTTGCTACGGCCCTGGATTCTATATTTGATTAGTTATTTTACCCTCAGGCACTCCGGATGAATCTACTATCAAAAAACGGATGCCAAAAACATTTGAAAACGTCCATGGTAATTCGTTTTTCACCGACAGTACAATTAGATTGGAGTGTTGTTTCGATGGATGTCTGTGTCAGTGAACCCGTAATATTGTCGCCATACGGAGTAGCCAGTCGGATTGTCAACACAGTTACAGAAGCGTAGTGTATGAGAGTTTTGATGCAAAATATCAGTTTTATTTGCAAAGCCAATTTTCGAATAGTAGGTGGCTGGTATAATGCGTGTTTTCAAAATAAATTTCGGTTCATCATTCGGGAGTACATCCGCAATTCTTCTTAACCATTCGTTGTATTGTTTAAATATTCGAATAAAAGTATTCCGTAACAATACTTTAACTCTTCACATATCAAATAAAACTAGGTTTTTATTTATATAACCAATAGCTTTTTATCAATCAATTAATGATAAATCTACATCAAAGTGACTTGTGGATAAACATGGCAATGAAGGATTTCGAGGTTTGATTTTTTTTTTAAGATACCTATAAATCCTATTAATAAAATATTTAGTGCTCCACATAGAATACTGTTTCACCTAACCAGAAAAAAAATTGATCTTTATAACTTTGTTTTTAGTACCGATTTCATCGCTGCCACGCAATTTTTGGTGTCGGGAAATTCACCCATATTCTGCTCAATTTTCCATTTACAGCGCCATATATTTGTTACTGACATAAAAAGAGTAACAAAATTAAAAGTAAAAAACGTTTTTAAAAACCAACGTTTATTTAAATGCGAAAAAGAAAGAAATAAAATTTTACTCTTCAACTTTTACTATTAACTTAAAACGTCATTGTTTCACAATTTATATAATTTATAAGCCTGTCGCGAAAGCAAATATGTAGCAATTATTGATTCTAGTATTACAACCAAATGCCATAGGCAACCAGCCATTCTGACGGAGACCAAAAATTTATCTAATTTGCTTCGCAATCAACCTTCATTCTAAGTAGGTATAGGATTGATACACAGATTGATATTGATCGCCTTTAAAAAGTTTGTGATTGAAGGATGAATAAACAAGGAGTATTGTTAAATTTTTGTTGTGTTGCTTTATAAACAAATAGGGAATCAGCTGATCAACTTTTATACAAAACTTAGAATTAAGGTGTAATTATTCTAAGGAAAAAATTATAATTTCGCAAAATTCTTAAAATTAGTTCCTTAGAATAATGAGTTAAATACGTAAGGTAACTACGTGAAAGTAACTTTGTATAATTAAGCTAACAAACTTATATTCTCTTACTGGTCTTAGACCTTTATACATCGGATTTTAAAATTCAAAAATACTAAAGTAAATAAATTAAAAAAAATACTCCAAACGAAAATCCTATTCTTCATTACCAATCTCCTCGGATGGCATATAAAATAATGAGCTAGACATTAAAAAAGATTCCATAGCATAAATTCCAAGGTCAAATAAATTCCTTCATCACTGACGTTTGTTGTGCCTTCTTAACTCGATACATCAATGTTATTGCGGTGAAATTACCGAAAATGCTGAGAAGGATAGCTAGCTAATTTCAGATTTTTAGGATTAGGTAATAAAAAGCAAACAATAAGGTCTTCTAGTTCATGGACGGCCTACTTTTGTAGCCGTTTCAAGGTGAGCAATGCCTCTCTTGCAACAACGGGGATTATGTTACCAGTAAATTGTTCTGAAGCGTTCGAGCTCGCACAATGATGAGAATTGTTCCCATTCTCTTCAGTTTTCGTAATAGAAGTTACATTTTAAATTCATTGAATGAAACCTGTTTTCAACGACGTTCGGTATTGAACTTGATTATATTGAACGCGTAGACGGAGTTTAATAAAATCAAACCATACACTACTACTTAGTTATAAGTATGTTAGAATAAGATAATTTAGGTACTTTCAATATTTAAAACAACGTTAATTTTGATAAAATTCATATTTTGAGTTAGATTTAGTATATTTTATTGTATATCTACAAATTAATATTTTGAGCACATAATTCCACGGTATCAGTAAAACTCATAACATTAATTTGCCTGAGTCCGTAATTAGGTAAATCTCAACATTGAATTTATAGCGGAATTTATCCCCATAATCATAATCAAATAAATAAATACACTAATAAATACCTTGAAAAGCTTGGATTGTTGGAAAATCAAGCGCACGCGCTTGTATAAACTGCACGCTGATCTGTGTTGCGTATTCGAGTAACATTTTCAGCAAATGTGAAATTTATAGCCAATGTAGGTAATTATTAGCATTGTTAAATAATATTCCACGTCAATATTAAAAGCGCATTTGTTACAATCAGATTTGATTATGGCTTTATCAATATTATACTTATATTAGAACAGATATAAGTGAGGAATGTAACACAAACGATTACAAAGTAGATAACTATTTGAGATAAATAAAAGAAAAGAAAGTAAGAAGAGAGGCGATCCTGTTTTGGTCTGAGACTCATAATTGTACCAACGATTTTGTTTGCCCCCATTTGATAAAATATTTCTCCATCACATTTCTATTTTTAATTGGGTATTGGGTTTGTTATGGCATAGGTAAAGATATGGTCAATAGCCACTAATTTCCACAATTGTGTATATCTTACTGAACATGTTTATTTTCGGCTAAAAGTAGTTAATGGGGCAACTGCCTTTTGGACTCTCCTACCTGCGTGAATATTGTAATTAAAGAGAAAAAAAAAGGTGAGATATATATATACATGATGTGACGGTAATTTTGTGTGTATACTCAAGATAAAGACATAGAAAACAGTACATAACATAACATAACATATTTACAGGGTGTTTGAATTGATTTTAGGCACCTGTTGTATTTTAGTCTACGTTTTTACCTACATAGGTACCTACTTAAGTATTTAAGACAAAGTTTTGTGTGAAATCTATAAATTCACGCCCATAATCCTCGAAGGGATAGGCAGAGTCAAAGAGGCAGCAGGCCCCTTTAACCACATTCAGCTAAAAATAAAACTGGGCTGGGTTAGTTTGATAACTGCGAAAAAGTAGTGACAAGTGGCTAGATTGTCACCCACACAATCACATACCTAAAACCCGACATACCATTAATCGCCTTTTACGACATGCTAGGCAAGAACCACATTTGGCACATGCCTTTTAATTCCCAGACTAACATGGGACAATGGGATGAGAGGCAAGAAACAATACTAACGGGACTAAACGCGATGTGCAAGCTGTAAGTACTCATATGTGAAATATAATGCACATCGCGTGAAGTCCCGGTACTATTACTTCAAATGTGTGATTGACGGAAGTAAACGTAGAAAAGGAAGTGGCACCTTCTAAAAGAAAGTTCAAAATTATTGACCTCGTTTATATATAGGCCATAAAGTCAAGGTAATGCCTAAGATTCATTCGGTATGATGCCTGTCAAAAATAAGTACTCGAATACAAAGTATCCATACTTTTTTCGAGTCCCCATTCAAACATTACCAAAACTGGAGTAACATTTTGGTATGCTCATTAGTAGATCTCTTTACATCGGATTAGTACTTCGGTTCTCCCTGCCTACCCCGCTAGGGAAGTGGCGTGAAGTTTAGTTAGTTAGTACTATAAATAATCGCCGTTATGATGAATAAATTATCAATTGGTTAAAAGTGAATTGCCTAGGTACTACACTTCATGTACATTGTTTCATTAATAATACACGAAGCAGATTCAATGAACCGCCCAATGGATCTAATGAATATTTAACAAATGACTACAGATCCCGTTAATAGGTATGCATGGATTATATTAGGAATTATGTATTTTATCAAAAGCTATTAGTGACATGAAACACAATTGCCTTTATAGTACTTAGAACTGTATGTATATAAAATCTATAAATAAATAAATATCCGACTACATCACATACATTGATCTGACTCCGAGATAGCTTAAGCACTTGTGTTACGGATATCAGAATCAACAGTGTTATTACAAATATATACTTAAATATTGAATATTAACACCCAGTCACAGAACAAACACAAGTATTCATCATACGAATATTTGTCCTTGGTGGGGATCGAACCCACAACTCTTGGCGCATGGGGCAGGGTCACTACCGAATGCGCCATCGAGCCAGTCAACAGTCAAAAAGTCTATACGAATATTATATTTGTAAGTTTCTAGGTTATGAAAAAATAAATCACCAATAGAATATTACATTATTACTTAGTAACTAAGGCTATGTTTTACTTGGATAGCTATTAGGGATTCTTACATAAACTCTTATAATGTAGCATATAATGTAAATAAAGAAAGGAAAATCTTACTATCATGAAAAATTAAAAAATCGTTGTATACACGGTTTTCCGTGTATACAACGATTTTTTAATTTCGTTCCATACAGGGGTGGAAAACCCTGTGTGTACAGCGATTTTGTGCTATGGTATGATTAGATATTTATTAGATATTTTTGGATATCACTGTCTAGCCAACCCTGTATTCAAACGCTACATTGAGCCGCAACTCTGCAACCGTCGCTAAATTGATTGGATATACTATGTAGTTGACGCTTAAAGATTACCTACATGCAGTGGCGTAGCTAGGGGAGGTCGGGGTGGTGTCATAAGCTTGTGGGTGACATCTGGATTGAAAAGAAGAAAAAATATAAAAAAGAAAAAAGAAATTTGTCCCATGTTGGTCTGGGACTTGGCCCATTTTGATCTGGGACAAAAAAAAAAGAATGTGCCAATTGTGGTTCTTGCCTAGCATGTCGTAAGAGGCGACTAATGGTTTACGGGCTTTTGGGTATGTGACTGAGTAGGCGACGAGCTAGCCACTTGTCACTCTTTTTTCACAGCTTTCCATCCAACCCAGCCCACTGTCCCATGTTGGTCTGGGACTTAAAAAGAATATGCCAACTGTGGTTCTTGCCTAGCATGTCGTAAAAGGCGACTAATGGTATATCGGGTTTTGGGTGTGTGATTGTGTAGGCGACAGGTTAGCCGCTTGTCACTGCTTTTTCACAATTGTCCATCTGACCCAGCCCGGCTTTATTTTTGGCTGAATGTGGTTGAAGGGGCTTGCTGCCCCTTCGACTCTGCCTACCCCTTCGGGGATCATGGGCGTGATGTTATGTATGTATGAAAAAAGAAATAAGTACACAACTACCTAGCCACCCCTATAACAGGCGTGGCCGCAGCCTGAAATTTTGGAGGGGGTCACAATAATAATAGAATATGTCGAGTAAATTAGACTTCATTGCACAATACACAATTTTATTGCACACATTATACAACTTATGGAACTCTTCTATTTTTATTGGCAAATCGGTTGATAATATTGAAGACGTCTGGGGCTATCTCAGGATAAATATTTAGAAGAGCTAACATGTTTGCTCTTAACCAAGTTTTTTCACACCTTAACGTAGAAAATTATCTGTGATGTCGCACCGCTTATAGGAAGAATTGCCAACGACTTGCTGAATAAACAACGACTTGCCGAAAAATCTGAATTGGAGGTGTTTCGTTCCACTTCCGCCATGTAAAGCGATTTACCCGGAACTCATAGTTCGTGCCACAAACGACCGACGACGGCCGTCGCGCCAAAATGCGCTTCTAAGTCTCCGAATGTGTTTGATTGCGCCGAGGTCTAATCCAATCGAACTGTTTCCCGGACACTGGGCCAAATGCTCAGAGTTCCTAATGAACTAACCCTGTCTCAGTCTAGCTGCACGTACCGTTAATTGTGTTTGCGTATTTATTTCATGCTCGAGCGCGCGTTTCATATTCAGCTAGACACGTTTGAAGCGGTCGAGTTGGGTGCAGAACAATCGTTGGAACCACGGGAGAATGTTGCTTTCATATGCTTCAGTTTGAAGTATCGAGTTTACAGTCATGTGGGGTCAAATGAGAACGTCTCTGATTAGTCTAAGATATTTTGTATTAGTTTAATATTGCGAATTATGTTAAGGGTCAGTTTAATTTTCTCATCGAGAGATTCTAATAAAAGACGGAGATATTATAGATACTAACTTTTATTAATATACTAAGATCGAACACCATATCAATGTTACGAATATCGACATAAATGTCAAACCAAAAACAACAATCACGGCGAAGACGTGACAATCGATTACTTGTCGTTCAAAAGGATTCAGCTCGGCACCCACAAAGGAATAGAAAATTGGTTTTATAGTTGCTGTAAAATTGTAAAGCGCACATCAAAAGCAGATACTGGCTGTTCCGAGAAAATTAATAAAACAATTTGTGCGCTAACTAACTTCAACAAGTATACAATTTAGGTTAAAATACTGCCAGACCAGAAAATTGCGTTGTCAAAATATAACATGGAATTTTGCGGCATAGAGAGTCGGAATTCTTAATCTTCATCAAAAAGTAGGTTTTTCCCCCAGAAAAATTTATATCAAAATCGGGAAAATCCTAAATCAAAATATCGATCAGACGTAGCGATATTTTATTTGACGGTTTGAGAACTTTTGCCAACATTGGACGTGTCGGCCAGGAATCAGTGAAAAAAGTGTAATTTATAAAATTTTTCTGTTAATACCTGCGAAAAGCACTGTGCGTATACCTACGTAGTTACTTTGTAACGAAAGGGTTGTGTCCGACCACAGGGGCAAGCCTATCATTTTTGATAAAGAAGCTAGTTATTCCCTGAAAATTAAAAGCTTACTAGGAGGGCGCATTACATCCACATTTTCTTTAACCAAAGGCGGCGGCTAAGCTCGACACAAGTAGTGTAGCCCGCTCTACTGAATTAAAAGCCGGGACGAATGGTAAAATAATCCGGACTTCGCCTTTTTAATCGGGACAGTAGTAATTAATGAATACACTATAGGCAATTAATTTTTACTGATAAAATTATCGTACCAAATACAGACTCAGCGGATAAGTCAGTAATGGGTACATTTGGCGCCCGATCGAAGAGTCCCGACCGAGATTCACCAGACCATGTAAAAAGGTATGTCCCACGCAAATCGGAACACCTGGCTACTCTAGTCAAGAGGCACGTTGAACGCGCTCTTAACATCAACTGGCTCTAGGGATTTTTTAATTTTTTATTAAAACGTTCTCATTGTTACTAAAACCTCAACTTTAAGTGGAATTTAATAAGGCCGTTGTATATTGCCACATTATACGTAATAAGTACGTGTATATAGGTATAGTTTAATGGTACTCTTTTGATATATGTACCTAACCGTTTGAATTGGTTATAAAGTAACGCGCCTGATACCAGATATTGAGGGCTAGAACGCACGGGTTGCTTTTGTCACCGTGTCTGTTTCGTTTGTCTTATGTTGTCCTAGAACATGTATGGAGATGCATAACTTAACTTTATTTAAGGCTTTGTAACTATTTTTTGGTCAAAACATAACATGGTATAAAAGCTATTGCAATCGATTCTATTAACAATTTTGCAAAACCTTAAATAATGTGATCTGATTCTTGAAATGAATATATACGAGACCCGTGCTTCGGTTTTCGCATAGGTATACTAAAAAATCTATAAAAGGTAAACAAAAATTAAAAACATTTCACTTTCAGCTTTTTAACTTCATTAAATTTCTTTCAGCTTTTTAACTTCATTAAAATTTCATTAAAAGAACGTATAAATATTTAAAAAATGAGCGTCGCAGAGTAGGAGAGTAATATTTTTAATTATTTTTTAAATTTTATAGATTTTTTGTGTCGGGGCTACTTGAAATGTTAATTATTTTACACTTTTTACATTAATCGCCGAATCTAATTCTGATAGACAACTACTTGCGCCACGCCCCGGCTTCGCACAAGAAGCAAACCATAACGGGTGTAAGGATAGGTTGCCCAATGCCTATTTCTTAAAACAACTTTAGTAGGTTTCACCCTTCCAGCTTCAGGTTATTGTCATCAAGTCCTCTTCATCAGGCGATATGAACAGCTAGTTAAGAAAAGTCTACATTAGCCCAAACTCGATGGTTTTACTAGCAGGCCTTTTTGGGTTCCATCAGCCACCTCCCATTTCCAGCATCAGATCCTCGTCAATTCGAGACATACATACTAGAGAGGTATATACATACTATATTTCAAAGACGTCAAGATATATGCAGTCTCAGTTTTAGACACCCTGATAAATTATTGTTGCCTAATATTAGGACCAATTTGTATTCTAGAAATAGTTTCACAGTGTGATGGAGATAAAATATGTTAAAATTAATAGATTTAAACGTGAGCTAGTTAAGCTTCTTATAGGACAATATTTCTATAAAATAAATGGATATTTTGTGTTTTGAAATGAAATTTAAATAATTGTATTATAATAAACAGAATTAAAAATAATTACATGAAATTTCTAATGTACCTATCTAATATAATATCTATTGAAATTCAAAAAATTTGTATGCTAAAAATGTACTTAGCTAAGAGTGAGATACTAAATATCAATGTAAACAACTTTATAACTACTCTTATAGCAAATAAATACTTTGACTTTGATATACTTAGTTTAAGCGAATGTAATGAATGGACTTGTTTGCGGAAAATAAGGAAAATATTATCTCTAAGTACTGTGTTTCGATAACCACCCTATTAGAGCTAAAATCGTCGTGACCTTGACGTGAATAATGTTCAATTTCCTAATTGATGTACGCAGATTATGGTAATGCTTAAAACCAATAAACTAATTTGTTTGACGATAAATTAGCAATGACGCCGGTGACTCTTAAAAAAATGTCATCATAAACGTAAATACTAAATAATCCTGTTTCAAGTAAAATGCAAACACACGAAGCTTTCAGTGTTTACGTTGTACGACAGGTACAGAAATCACACGTAGTGAGAGTGTGGGACACGTTAATAAAATGTCAACTGGCTTTAAAATTCAACCGGAGTTTTCCCGAGTAAATATTTACTTTAAGTATATAATATATTTGTCATTTATTAAGTGTGCAATTCTGGGTGGTGAAATAAATATTAAGTAAGTTTTAATATTTTGAACTTAATACCCAACGCTCAGTTGGTTATTGTCATATATTATTCAGGTTGATGATGAGCGGGAATTATTAGCGCCTGTAATAGTAGTAGGCAATCGTCAACCCGCGGCAATACGCTGATACGCCGAGACATTCGCTAGACAATATTACAATACAAAACTTTGCCAGCAGCTTTACTTGATTTTAACAGAGACTTCCACGTGCGAGATCTATCAATTTCTTTGATGTACACCCAAAAGTCGGAAAGGGGCTCAGATAAAGGCTGTTAAACAAAGCCGTACCTATCCATTAGCGTGAAAATATAACACGCAGATAGACAGATAAACAGAGTAGCTAAATTTACCTTAATACTGTATTAGTTAGTTACAATACAGTTATTGTAACTAACTAAAACTTACAGTAATTTAGAGCATTGCTTAGGAGAGGACAGCTAACTGCCGACGTGGCGAGAAGATGCTGATAAATATAAGGTATTCTGTAAGTCTGATAGGTTCATACATTGGTAAAAAAATTCAATAATATCAATTAAACATATTCTGCAAAGTGTCACGATCATAAAGCTAATAGCATAGGACTTGCGGCGAACTCTGCCATCGTGAAGCGGTTTCCCGGACCATCCTTGAGGAAGAAATAGCATTATTATATTATTACAAAAAGACTAAAGCAGTCTGGGATCGTCTGTTAGTGGATTTAAACATTTAGAGTGTGTAAGTTTGGCTTTATCGGTTTTCATGCTAATTTTGTGACATGCTCCATCTACTAGTTTTTTTCTGTAATGTGTGGTATGCTCTACATTTACAACCGTCAAAAGCAAACAAAATAATTTGTTTATTTTAATTATTCAGATCATGAATGAAATCAAAGTAGGTAGATGTAGGTACACGGAAAGCCGTGTATTTTCATAAAGAGTATTTTTATTCCTTTCCCTAAGTAATTACATATCAATAGCGAAGTATTGAAATGTACCCGTATCTCCGACCGAGTAAAATGTGAATGACTATACGAACTTCAAAGAAATAGCTCCTACTACGATGAAGACATCGTTAAGTAAAACTTTTCACGGCGATTCTTAGTACCTACACGAAATTGGCTACAATTTATTTAATAAGAAAGATTTTCAGTTGGAAACCAATGACAGTCATGATATACTTAGTCGTTACCTCTGCCTCGTTGGTCTAGTGGTAGCATGCGCCGCCTAAGGACCAAGGGGTCCCGGGTTCAAATCCCGGGTCGGGCCAAAAAATTGTAGCTGGGTATTTCAATATCGAAATTACTCAGTAACAGCCAGGAGTCAGGAAGTTGGCGGTTTAATCACCCCCGTGCCTCGGAAAGCACGTTAAGCCGTTGGTCCTGCGCCTGACCTCTCTCCGGTCATGTCAAATTGCCGTCTCACCGGACTATGAGGGTGAAGGAACAGAGAGTGCACCTGTGTTTGCGCACACACTTGTGCACTATAATATCTATTGCGCAGTTGGCTGATCCTCGTTGAGATTGGCCGCCGTGACCGATATCGGTTAGGAGGACATTACTTAGTCGTATAATTATATTTATCATGTTATAGATATTAGCCACCAGCAGGTTACCGCAACGAGTAATAACTAGAGATTTCTGCGAAAATGTTCCAGTCCTTCAGCGGCGGAAAATAACTTGTACCAAGTTCGATGAATCTCGATAAAAAAAGTATGGAATAAAACACTGATTTTTGTTAGTTTGGGGTATATTCTACGGAAATACAGTCATACAGTGATGAGTGCAACGATCTGTGTTTCTTTCACGCTATAGGTATGTATAGTCCGAAATAGTCTAAAACCAAAGTCTGTCACTTTTGCCGTCGCATCTACGTAGTTGATGAGGACGCGGGAAGCTGATCACGCTTATTGTATTCATACTGTTGGATTTTACATATGTAAAACATTTGAATGAACTCAAATCATGAATGTTTTGTCAAATTCTTTATTTATGTAGGCCTCAATAAAGCTTTTATATATTGGCAAGTTTCCAAAAAATCTATAAAGCAAATTTTCAAACATTCAATGTGAATCTACCACTAGTTCGGAATGTTGGTTCCTGTGGTTGGTTCTATCGATAAGAAGCAGGCATGACATTGACATGGTTGTTTATTGTAAATTTAAAGGTGTGTTTTTGAAGGCCTACATAAATAAAGCTATTTTGAAAAAAAAATATAAATAAATATTTATTACATCGTCTTAGCCGTATAACACATATGCATGAATAAATCAAGCACCGTTTGGGGAATTCAAGAATTAGATGGATGACCAGAAAACAAACACAGATTCCTAAGTGATTTTGTAGCCAGACATAAAACTAAATCTATATGTTTTAGCGCCTAGAATTGGATCAGATTAAGATACGAAGTCACGTCACGTTAACATCAGTATTACATGTTCTATCGGATTTATTTGGCTCGCAAACATTAAAAAAGGTAAAAGCTGGTCAAATGTGAAAATAGTTGGCAAAAATATTCCGTATTAGTTAATATACTTACATACATACATAACATCACGCCCATAATCTCTGAAGGGGAATATGTTTTGTTAAATTTACAAAACTTTAAATACAGTTAGGTACACCCTACTAAAAGCCTTATGGCGCGTGAGCTTGTTAAAATGGCACAAGGTCGTTTCGTCCTGTTGTTATTATTTCTTATAAGCGCAAACGCCGTAAAAAGCGCAAAACAATACGGGCACCAGGACAACAAAGCAACAAAAAGTGCTTGTAACTTCGTGTGCTCTTGAGATACCATTATAATTCTTATAAAATGTGATTTAAATGAAAATATTTGTGTGTGTTTCGGTTTTACTATATAATAAAATTGACCTTGATATCATCATCATCATCATCATAACATCACGCCCATAATCTCCGAAGGGGTACGCAAAGTTAAAGGGGCAGTAGGCACCTTTAACCACATTCCGCCCAAAAAAAAAACTGTGCTGGAAAATTGGGAAAAAGTAGTGACAAGTGGCTAGCTCGTCGCCTACACACTCATATACCATTAGTCGCCCTTTACGACATGCTAGGCAAGAAACTCAGTTGGCACATTATTTTTAGGTCCCAGACCAACATGGGACAATGTGTATACCTATAATGTTTGTGGCAAAACTTACTGTAGATGGAAAACCTTGATATAATTGATCTTAACTAGGTATACGGCAAATCTGCTATGAAAATCATAAAATACAGTCTATGGTAAGTAATATATTCCAGTGGATATCTTAAAATGTGATTTCATTTTCATTCGTGACGGTTGTATTTAACATTTACATATTTACGTGATCTACATATAATATTTGCATATCAAGTAGCCTGTAGTAAAATAACTTTCTTGGAAAATCCCTCACTTAAGGTGAATCGCTAGTAATATCAACTGCGACAATGAAATATTAGCATTTACTTTTACAATCATAGGGTAACAAGCCACCGCGATCTCTAATAAAAAATATGTTATAGATATTCTGCTATCGCATCCATACTGTCATTAAAAAAATCCTCATAGAAATTACACTAGTTTTTTAAGAAAAAAAAACAGGAATATCCTTATATTATGTATCGAGTTAATTTCGATCTACGATCTACAAGAAGCTAGCTACACAATGTCCGTAGCAACCATTGGTAGCAACGTGTAACTATGTTGCTACGGTTATTCGTAGCGCGACCTTCAAAGTAATGCCCATCTACTTAAAGGAGAGGCGGGCACTGTATTTTCCATACAAACGTTCTCGACAGATTCCTCCTTAAAGAAACTATATTTATTCTTATAATAAATATATACTTATTCTATGCTCCTATGTCTTTCTTTCCTCGATATCTTGTTTTTCCATACAACTAGAAACCCTAAAATATACCTTAAAATACCTAATTTTTATTACTTCCAATTTTTTGTGTGGAGATTCAGCCAGTATTTACATAAAAAGCAAAAGATGGAGGCCTAGTACAACTACTTATTATTCCATGGGTATAATTTCTTTCACATAGGTCTAGTTTAGGAGTAGAAAATCATCGAAAGCCTAACCTCGAATTTTAAAATTTTTATCGCCATATTCAGCTCGAGCTGCAGTTATCTCTATCGCTGGCGCGAGCACCATAGCGCGACAGCAACAGTGGTTTCAAATACCTATTTTTTTTAATGTGTCTCAGCACGCGTTCGCTCTTAAGTTCAGTGTCTTTACAACTTTTCAATTTGTGACTTAGAAAAAAGTCAAGGTTAGGAGCTATGTAGGTATGCTAGTATAGGACGTCAAACACTGTGTGCAAACATAATAATATACTAATCGTACTAATATTATAAAGAGGAAAGGTTTGATTGTTTGTTTGTTTGCATTGAATAGGCTCCGAAACTACTAGACCGATTTGAAGTATTCTTCCACCAATAGCACTGCTAGTAAATTGCGTCTAAGATATCTGTGTTAACAATATTGAACACAACCGTACATCCACTACTAAGTTTAGTGTATGTAGAAAGACAAATGCTTCATAAGGCATGACCTTCAAAGCAGCTTACGTCACCGAGCGCTCTGGGCAGAGAGCGATGTTTCGTACGCGCCGGGAATTCAAGTGAACAGCAATGCCGCTCTAACATGAACGGTTCACTCAGTCGTTAAATATGCCAACCGTACTCTCCGTTTTATGATATATTTCAGAAAAATCGGAGCAGAGTAGTCGGCAAAAGTAACTCAAAAACACACGCCAAAATGTTAACTTATTCCTTGAGAAGAAGCCTAAAAATAAAAATTTTACTGAGTTGTTGATTGTGTGGACAAAGAGCTAGCCCCTTGTCGATACTCTTTCGTAATTTTCCATTGAAAAAAAATACATTTTAATTTTGATTAATAGCATTTATCGATATTGGTCGGAGCTGATAGTGGTTAAAGGAGCTCATCTGTACCTTGGCTACCCCTTCGAGGAGAGCGTACGTGAGAATACATTTAAGATATGAGCTCAAGTCCACGGTGGTCCGGTCCTTTACCAACACTAAACTTAAAGTTTTCCGTTTTTAAGTAAACTTGTATATGTTCGGGAAAAAGGGCTTATACTTACGACTACATGCCTTCACGATTGCAATCCTCGAAGGGGTAGGCAGAGTTAAACAACATTTAGCCAAAAAAGAGGTGGGTTTGATGAAAAATTTATACAATGGGTACATTACCCTATTGAAATTAAGTTAGCCTCAGTTAATTATTTGTCTTGTCAGACTCAGACGTATTGAGCTTACTAATTTGGGCAATATGAGTGATGTTTCAATGAAATAAAGGTAACGTTATCCAGTTAATTAAGAGGCGTGAACAGGAAAGTGAGGAAATTCGGATCGGGTGCCTAATGAATAGTTCGCTCTATTTCTTCATCTCCAAATAGCTAATGTATTATTGAGTAATTTGAGTAATCGTCTCCGACTTAGACCGTGATCCAGGATTTAGCGCATCTGGTAATTACATTTAAGCGACTGTCGATCTGACCTTCGTAACCCTTTGATAGGGGAACCAGCTAATAGGCAAGGTGATTAAAAAATTCTGTTTAGTCCGTCAGTTACATTATAAAAATGTTGATCACATAATTTATTATTTATTTGTCAAACAAACATTGACGAAGATACAATGCATTTAAGTTGCGCGTGACATCACGCTTTCGTACATTTTTAACTAGTGACGTCCCAAGCCCCAACTCTAAAACTTTGATGCTCTTTATCTTTTAGATTTTTTGTTAATTTGATAAAGTGAAAAATATGTGTCTGGTATTTTTGTATAATCTAACTGACGGACTAAATAGAATTATAGTTTTTTAATGCAGTCATAATCCCTATTTATGATCGTGGTTACACATCCATGGTTGTTTGAATGTGCAGGTTTCATCACGATGTTTTCCCTCGCCGCTGAGCTGGTAGTATAAATACGAACATAGATTTGAGTAATCCAGAGGTACGTGCTCGTGTTTGAACCCGCGTCCCTTGGTTGAGAGGCGTGTGTCCTTGAGCTACCACCGCTCGAATAATTTAAGTAAATCGTATAATAATATACAGGTGAGCTAGGTCAACACTAGTATTTTCTTATGGAACGTGAGTTGATACGTTGCTTAAAACAGATAGTTAATTACTCAAAAACCTCGAGGACGCTGACTCTAGGTAAAATAATCATGAAAATCCATTGTCCTCAGAGTTATTAAAGCTGAGGCGGCTAAGGAAATACGATCCAATTCTAATGAAAGATCTCAAATGGATCGTATTTTCTTAGTCGTTAAATTTAAGAAAACCTAATGTCGGACAGATCAATCTTCTGCCAATTTTATTAACAAAGAAAAGTCATGTCGAGGCACATAATAGTCGAATTTTAAGTGCTAAATAGATAAGTATGAACTACCCTTTTTCGTAAATATGTATATAGTTATTTCTTTTTAATACATTTTTTTAATATTTCACATTTTCAATGTAAATTTGAGTGATGTAAATAAAAATCTTTCTATCGAATGAATGATACACTGGAACACGGTATAGAATCGACCGAATTTCAAGTGGATCGCTATTGGTTGAAAGATCTTAAAGTATGAATGACCTATTTTATTCCAAGTAAATATTTAAATGACACGAATAGCTGTATTGAGGTGTATCTAAAAGCATACTGCCTGCCTGTCTACTCGTGAAAATAGGGCAGGCGATACGATGACATTTGTGACACAAATGTGTTATCACGACTGCTAGCGAGCCCCGCGCGCCGACCTAAAACCGTCTCGCAAAAGTAAACGGTTTCGCTCGAGTGGAAAATAAACACTTTCACAAGGAATATTTTCCTGGAATATTGACCTCGTACATATCACGGATTCAAGCTACATTACTACTACTTACATTGATAGGTAGCAGAGAAACAGAAATATAAGATTTGAATGATTGAACTATTGATTGAACATCATTCCACGATACAAGGCGGCGGGCATGGGGGAAGGCTGGGGGTAGGTGGACACCTGTTAGGTACTTTGAGCTTCTATAGGCAGCTGTTACAATTAATTACAGTTGAGGTTTTACGCAGTCGATTAGAAATTGCGTTTGAGGTTGCAACAATATAAAATATTATGTTACTATAAACGAAAACCGAAATACGGGTTATTACAATAAATATAATCGTATTATATCAAAAACTTACGAAGTTACACGATTTTTGATAAGCCTCGTTGACAAAGAGTCGATGTCCTCACGCGAGCATGGTTACCGTGTACAGAACGCGGCGCTTGCGCTATTAGTAATATTAATAGGACTAAACGACCTTGCGAACTTATTACAAGGAATGCGAAAGCGCCATACAGTTTTTAATAGGGTTTAACTTTATTTAGGGTGTTGTGTAAATATTATTTGGTAAGATGTAGCATGGCATAAAAACTATTGCAATCGATTCTTTATAAAAAGAGTGTTCAGGTTATAAATACAAAGCTTCAGCTTTGTGACAGAAAATGTGTCATAAATATAAATATTCATGACACATTTTCTGATTTTAGATAACTATCTGGATATAATAGTATGTAGTATATTTCTTTTCTTAATAAATTAAATAGAGCATCGCGCCAATACCAGTACATACCTACTCCATACTAAAAATACTTTGTTGACATTATGTGCCATTAAGACTACAGAAAAATATTCGTTCATACAAAAAAAAACAAAGCAAGTCATAACTACTCACAACGAAATAACAAGCGCAGAAAACCAGCGAATTCGATGTTCATTAATAACAAACAGAAATTTGTGTCTGTTATTAAAAACCGAGAAATAAAAGGATATCAAATAAAATAAAACAATATAGGTATATAAAGCACCAATATGTACCTAAGCAACGCTTAAGTGTTGCCTTCACGCGGGGAGACACGGGTGCAGCGGTTCTAAATCGGTCTCGGCGGAGTAGAAGTTCTCGTTATAGGCGCCGGATCGATGGTCCATTCACGGTCCCGGCCGGCGGGTGAAAGTGAATTCGCAGCGGTCGCTTGCCGCCACAGGCCGCCGGCCCACCAGATACGACGTTTACACGGCGCGACAATACTGGCCAGACGTTTTAAAACTGACGCTCTACTAAACGAACGGTTCTCGCGTTCGGAAAGACGTGTTTACTTTTGCAAGATTACATTGCAATGTTCGCATGTATGTTGTTCGATTCAGGATTTACATTTTTATTTATTTATTTAGAATATCACGCCCGTAATCCCCGAAGGGGTAGGTACAGTCAAAGGAGTAGAAATCCCCGTAAACTACATTCAGCCAAAAACAAAAATAGCCTGGGTTAAATGGAAAGTTGTGAAAAAGTAGTGACTAGCTAGCTCATCAAAATCCAACATACCATTTAGTTGGCCTTATTTTTTAAGTGTTAGACCAATATGGGATTTGCATTTTATTTTATAAGAACTTGCTGAACCAATTGGGCTGTTTGTCATTTAATGTGCAATGACAATACTATCAAGCTGGTCGAATAATGGATGGATGACATAGGAATAAGTAGACGGCCGTAATGTCTCTTTTTGCTTATCGTGCAGTATTTACAAACATAAGCGGGTTATTTTTTTTTATGCTAAGCAATACTTTAGATTGATTGAGATCATGCCGAAGAAGGGCCAAAGGGAAAAGGCATTGTATCCATACTTTCGTGCTGATATCGCATCGCTGTTAAAAGCAAAGATAAATAACTAATTAAAAGTAGCATCATGTAAAGGACTAAATGGTTTGCGTGTTAGTCTATCAACCAACGTTATTGTTTTAATCGGCAATTTGGTGCAGCCCGCGCTGCACCAAAATCTGCTCAATAGTACTTGTTGATGAAACGTAGTTTGTATTCTTATTGAATTCCCGTTTAAAGGGACATACCGTATAGGTTTGGATGTATCTGTGCGAGCTTAATTTTTAACGAACAGACCTATGTGAGATAGGTATACATAAATGGTAACTTCTTAACGTATACATATATAAGGGAAAGCCGGGTAATCCCGTATGCAGCTATTCTACTATGTTACAAAGAGATTGCATTGTTTTCTTTGTATCCATTATAAGCACCACACCACATTTAGTGCCAGACGGCATCGCGGGAAGACCGGGCACACGTTCGTTTCAAAGTATGAATTTTACTATTTTTGTGTGTATTTGATGTAATTTTTGCATAAAAACCACTCGTTGTAACTTTAAACAGTACCTATATATAAAATATAAAGTTTTTCAAAAGAAATATTCACGAATCAAAGCGTCCAATGGTTGTACCGCTGCTGGCATATGCTAACATAACCTATAGTTATTTTGTTTTACTTTTTTAATTTTTGATACTGTCGGACAATGGCGATCTAACAGTGAGGGGTAAATTCGAACGTTAGGGATTACCTCTTTATAATTTGTTTAATGTCGCACTATTTTTAATTTAAATTTTTTTAGATGCCCCGATATATTAGAAAAACAGAATCAAAATATAACTTAAAAGATCTCATAAGCTAGCAGGAAAATTACAATAAAAAGATAGACCTCTAAAAGCTTCTCAAATATATTTGGCGCCAAAAACCGTAATTTATCATCATGAATATTAATAAGGTACAGCCATACAACAGCGTCAGCAGGATTAGTAGCCTGATTGTTGTAATTTAAGATTGAATAAAGATGATCATAATAGTGTTAGTTTGAAATTATCCGACGTCTGCCTAGCTCTTGAATTTGGTGAAAAGTTTAAATTTTTCACTTATCATTTATATAATATTTCATTATTTTATTTATTAACTTATAAGCCATAAATAAAAAAGATTTTTGCTTTTTAATAACGCTTTAAGACGTATAAATCAACTAAGCCCTTCAAATATACTATATCCATATTATTAGGAATCTATTTTAGTTTGGAATAGAATTAAGTGAACGTTTGATTGTATGTACTCGTAAATATTTCACCAAAACATCAGGCAATACCGTTGAGATCGTAGCAGTCATAAATGAAACATTAATGTATTCGGCAAAACCATTTCATTTGATCTTTTGATCGTATATACCAGCGTAAGCTTTTCCCAATTACACTGGGGATTGAGCCATTTATCGTCCCAGCAATTCGACATCCGGTTAATGGACAACCTAATTGTTGGAGGCGACAACCTCTGAATTGGACTACACAGTTATTTGCGCTTATGGTGATAGTATTTCATTGGAAAGATATGCTAGCTCAATGGTAATGACACGCGCCTTTTAATCGAGGGGCGCGGTTTCAGCCCCTGGTATGTACCTCTGGATTTTTCAAATCTATTTAAGTATTTATAATACTACCTCAGCGGTGAGCGAAAACATCGTTGTGAAATCTGCATACTATAACAACTATGAATGTGTAACCATCGTCCAAATTGTCTGGTAACGAAGAGTTACGAAGGTAAGATCGGCAGTTGCTTCAATGTAATTACCAGACTCGCTAAATGGATCATGGTCTCAGCGGACTCCGACTAAGCACGGGACATAAGGCTAGGAGGAAGATGACATATTTCGCGTTGGGAAAGCCCAGAAGCAATAAGAATAAGAATAATAAGAATAAAATTTATTCCAAGGAACAGGTTCACAAATAACATATTATAACTTTCTTAATTATATCACTCTCATAGATAAATTACATAATGTACTAGCATTAAGAAGTTACAACAACAGAAAAAGAGGAATACTAGCTATTTGAAACCACAAACCACTTTAACAGCGGCCGCTGCACTAGACTAAAGGCCTGTATCGCAGGAACCGTTACAGTTACTTGTTACTTGTTAACAATGTTTCGGCTGATTTTGGTTAACACGTAGCGTACTAGTGAATTTGAATTAGTTATTTGTATTAGATTTTTAATAAAGCTAATAAAAAGAAATAAAAAGTCGACATATTTTGATTGAAATGAAGTTATTTTTGAGTGTGTGTGTGTGTGTCCATGTTTAGTCGTCAATTACCAAAATATTTTTCGTGTCCTGGTAGTTTAAGTTTTTGAGATAGTCCTGTAAGAGTTGCTTCATTTGACTAATTGTACAGTTTTTAAGACCATTATAAGTTATGGTATAAATAATAAGGTATGGTATTCATCCAAAAATAGTATTGAGTTTGTTCAAAAGGAAAATTGTAAAAAAGGAGTTACAAGTGGCTAGTTCGCCGCCTATATTAGTATGATAAAATAATTACAAAACCAAAACTCAATACACCATTAGTCGCGGTTTACGACATGTTAGGCTAGGAACACAGTTGTACGTACATTATTCGAGTTCCAGACCAACTTGGGATAAACATAATATTCTTAACTAAAGAGAGATTACTATTAATGTAATACAAAATAAATACATTAATAATGTTAAGACTGTACTTATAAACGGAATATTCATATCACTAAACGCGCATTCCTCGAATCGAATAAATAATAATAAATTCTTGGATCGAAGTAATCTGATCCCGACCTTTATATCCGGCAGTCAATAAGACATTAACGCTTAGTAGAGGGCTAGTTACTCATATTATGATATTATATGATATCATCACTTTAAGTTATTTTCCTTATTGATCGATTAACCTAACTAACATAAAAAAACGCTAATGTGACTTTATTTGTTAATTACGCTTTCGTTATATAAAATTATTTCAATTAAAATTTATAATAATATAGCTGTAATATATATTACTCTTATGTTGGTCTAGGACTTAAAAATAATGTGCCAACTACGGACTAGTAAAAAAAGAAGGACTTCGCGCCACTAACTAGACATTGAAGCTCCTCAGGTGCTCCACCTTGACACGCAACTTAAGTGCTCCAAATGACAGATATCCGATATCTGGTATCCATAAGTATCTCGCTCACACATGCATAAACGTGGCTTCACGCTATAGGATGATAGTGTGGAGTCCTTCTTGTCTTACTAGTCCGTGGTGCCATCTGTGTTTCTTGCCTAGCATGTCGGAAAAGGCGACTAATGGTATATGGAGTTTTGGGTATGTGTTTGTGTGTGTGAGAAAGTACTTTCTCACAATTTTCGATCTAACCAAGCCTATTTTTATTTTTGGCTGAATGTGGTTTAAGGGTCTGATCCCTTTGACTGTGTCTACCTCTTCGGGAATTATGGATGTGCTGATATGTATGTATATATATCAGAATAACACATATACTATGTTTTTTCATATACCGTACGGGCGAAACCGCGGGCTAGAAGGTAGTCCAAAATAATTGACGTTAAGCCATTATAGTTATGTTGGCACAACCAATACCGAATACGTTGAATATCAATTTCCACCTTCAACCAAGATCACGTTAGGCTGAGTTACGTGAGTTACGAGAATGCTAACAAACCAATTCAATACCGCTGCGGAATATTCAATACTGCAACTATGCACTGCTCAAGAGTATAATATCTTCTATACGAGTTATAAGTAGTCGAATAATCTCATTTTTCATTAGATAAACATAACACGAATGTGTTAGCATTAGTTAGCAGACTATTAAGCACGTAATAATATCGATAAAACTTTACGCCACTTCCTTAGCGGAGTAGGCAGAGAGAACGGAACGCCCTATGGCGTGAAGTTTAGTTAGTTAATATCGTTAAATAATACTTCTTAAGAGACGTAAATCTTTCATAATTTCTTCCTTAACTCAAAATAATAATGAAACAAAACACCTATTAATTTTTGTCAACACATAATTTTGTCCTAATTAATGTAAAAAATTCTGTTCTTTGTAAACCGCTACAAATAATTACAAACACAAATGAAGCTCTCACGTTACATTGCACATTTATTGTTCATATTAGCATTGGAATAAAATAATATGAATAATATCGTAAATATCGGCTAAACAATCGGCCTTCGAATAATCTAAACCAATTCGAGTTCGGGCCGACCAATTTATTCTATTTTAGTCTATCCAATCACAATATAAATAGAAAGTTTTATATTAACAGGATTCATAAAAAGGAATAGATACAATTAATGTTTATTGTATAACATCATTTTATTTTTAACTAGCTGTGCCAGCGGTGTCACCCGCGTTTATGGTTAATATTATAAAGACTATTTCCGTCATACATGATTTCTATGTAACTTTAACCATAAAGGCTGCACACGCGACGGAAGCTTAAAAAATGGAGTAACTTCTCCCGTTTTCCCAACATTTCCCTTCACTACTCTGCTCCTATTGATTGTAGCATGATGAAAAGTATACTATAGCCTGCCCAGGAGTATGAAGAATAATTGTACCAAGTTTCGTTAAAATCCGTCGAGTAGTTTTTGTTTCTATAAGGAACAGACAGACGGACAGACAGACAGACAAAAATTTTACTGATTGCATTTTTGGCATCAGTATCGATCACTAATCACCCCCTGATAGTTATTTTGAAAATATATTTCATGTACAGAATTGACCTCTCTACAGATTTATTATAAGTATAGATTTCTGACTGGATTCAATTTGCCGTACCTAAGCGAAGAGATAAAAAAAATGTTTTATTTGTTTTTATTGAGTCTGATAGAACAACGACCTTCCCAATTAAAGAATACAACTCGCAATTCCGTTCGGTAGATTTATTGGATTCGAAACTAGAACACAGCGCTGTCTGTTTCTAACTGGCGTCTGAATTTAGACTGGCGACTGAGACTTTATCTCGACCTAGAAGCAGAGACAACGCGGGTCATTCGGTGGTGATCTCATCTCTCCCGGCCTCTACCACCAAGCAGCCGATATTGCGCCGATGTAATGAGAAATGAGACTTCACTTTAGATTAACTTTAGATTGATAAATTCTCTAGATATGAATTGTAATCTTGTATATTAGTAAAAAGGATAAAAAAAATGTATGGTGAAGTATAGCTTGGCGGTCAAGTACAATCGCTTTATATGAAGAGATGGAAATTACACTTCAGGGTTTCCTGAGGCTTAGTGAGTATACTCCGACCACCATCATCTTGGACGGAGAGAGTGGGCCTTGGGAGTCCGATACACCTCGCTGATTCCCCCGTTCTCAGCGGCACGGTGCGTTACACATTCCCCTTAAATTTAACATTGATTACAGCGAATCTCGACTAGGAACTGAAAGAAAGTCTAAAAAAACGGAGTATTAAAAACTTCTTTAAAGTGTCGATGCTCTGTTATATGTTTGGTGGTATGGTGGAAAAGAAAATTGAAGATCGTTTAAACTTATATAATAGCAATATAATGTTCATTATAGTTCTGTGGAACGTACTTTTCCACATGTTGGAGTGTATTTTGCCTTGGTTTAGGCAGAATACACTCTACACCTATATCACATTTCAAGGAAAAAATAACTAAATCAGATTGATACTGCCGTTTGGGAGCTACGATACCTCAACTGGTGTCATATCACCATCCCAGTCCCATGCTTGGTCGGGGTTGGCAAGACCATGATTAAAGATTCAAGGAGACTAGTAATAGTAAACAGGTGTTTATATACATGGGTATATAATAATTGCTTCACTTCGTCTGACATTTTGCTGTCTTGACTTTTCTTCTTAGAATACATGTTTATGGCCACTATGGCCAGCATATCATTAATTTTCTAAAACTTGGTCAATGAGAGCCTTTTTCTGGGTAATTAATCGGAATACGAAACTTTTTTGTTATGACGTAAAAACATACTTAAGTAACGATATATCGCAATTGAAATCGGAGAAGCGAAATTTTATCTTGTTAATGGTTTTTCCGTAAAGGTTGTAAATATTGGAAAGAACATGTTTTGGTATTTATTTGTAGCCAATTCATCTTTGTCAGCCTGATGTAATAATGATAAAAAAAAATTCCGTGGACGTGATTTAATATTAAGGCAATAACTTCTCGGCTTGAGTGTACATTGAAATATTTGGTGGATTCATTTTTAATAGCATATCTCAGCAGGGGTAACACGGATTGTAAAACTTTTCTTAAATATTGCCACAAATACTTAAAACCCTCCTAAAAATGTATTATTAAAATCAAAATAAATAATAAATTAGTACCCATACAGAAAAAATATATATCCGGGCAAAGAATAAATATGCCGTGCTAGATGTAGCAAATTATTTTTCCAATTAAGAAAACAATGAGAAGTATTCAAAATACAAAAAAATTATAAAATAAGGCGAAAATTCTCCTAAACATGGAACCCCCCTAAAAAATCTCATCCAACTAAATAAGTTCGATGAGGTTTTTTTTACCCCCTAAATTTAGGGGAAAGCCTCTTAGTTGGTAAGCCCGGCAGTGTGTGTTATTTTGCCCAGTCAAGCCTTATTGTATACTCCGATCTGCATAGGTATTATGTCCTGCATACAGCTGAACGCAATGTCCAGTGTTATCAAATGTCCAGTGGCCAACACTGGACAATTCGTTTATCCAATAATTAGTATATTATCCAATTGTTATAAAACTTATTCAGTATTCACGAGAAAATTGCTAAGTTAGGACGTAAATGCGTTGATTACAGCAGAATGTAGCCCATTACTATATTTATTTTTGATGATACTATATGACAATTTGATGTTGATGATGAACATAATAAATGTTATTAATGCATTCTGCGTTATAGTGTAGTTATTGTAATTGAATTCTTCTTTGATACAGTGGGATAACAATATATTATAAAAAAAACTACCAACAAAAAAATTGTGAATATTTCAATAGCTGGCGTTGGATGAGACTTATATCATGACTGATGTTTATTTTTTCTCCAGATATGGAGTTCAATTATGAAGAGGAAGACGTGAGTGATGTGGACAGGGAACGGGAGAGGGATCAGGAACTGAGGCCGGTAATACGCCGGACGGCCAAGCATATCGCGGCTGGGGAAGAAAGGCCCAGGATCAATTCTAGCCAACAGACAACGCCAACTGAAGGTCAGTATTAATTAACGTTGTGCTGTGAATAAATAACGCTGGTGCAAGTAAGCAAGGAGGGCCACTTGTGTTTAGATTTTATTATTTTAGTATTGGTATGAGAGTGGTGTTACATCAGTTTGCGTGGACCACTAGATTTCAATGTCACTGGAGAGCTATCATCAATCTGACTAAAGTTAGAAATCAAAGCTAGAATTTGTATAAATATTAATTTGGTATCAGCTTTTCAAGAAAATGTTGATCTGGTAGATATCTCGCAGTTGGCTCAGCATTCTTAAAGTGCTTAAAAATGCAAAAAAAAAGAAATTACCCTCTTCCTCAGGACTCGAATTTTAATATGCTGTTTTAATTTTAATATGCTTAACGTAAATAAAGATTTCCTTTTAACGGTTACAAATATGTGTAGAACGATTCTAAAGATTGTTTTATGATTGGATATCCAGCGTATTTTGGTGCTTTTCTGATGCTGGAAGAAAAGACCTGAAAAATCGTCTTATGCAGTTTCTAATGTTTGATGCCTCTAAGATGATAGCTTCGTACAGTGATCACACCAACCAGTTTCTCATTAGAATATTTAAACACATACGAGGTAATTTTCAGTATATGCGAAACCTCTTACCTACTTAGTTAACTTACTAATCTAAGGAAATTACTAAAATCCTTTAAATGGGTTAAAGGATTTTAGAAAATGAGCAACACAACAATTTTTACGTTTCATACAAAATAGCCAATCAGTTTCAGCTCAACTTTTGTATGGAAAGTAAAAAAAAGTTTGCAAATTTTGCTAAAATCCTTTAATTTGGAGCCCTAGAATAATGAATTAAATAAGTAGGTAAGAGATTTCGCAAATACTGAAAATAACCTTACTGAGAAGATTTTCAGGTATTATTTCTTCACAGCGTCAAAATTAGCTGGTTATTTACACTCAAAAGTATCAAAACAAATCGCCCTCCAAATATCAACCTTGAGGGAAATCGTTTATGAATAACCATTCCTGTGACAACTTTGCAATTGTTTTACACATAATATTTGCAATCGTCCAAATGCTCTATAAATGAACCTTATTAATACTAGAGGCTGATGAATATTTGCATTATCGAACACATGATGATGCAGCTGCGAGATATCCTTCAGATCAGTATTTCCTTAATTAGCCAATAGCAAATTACTGTTTGTACAAGTTCTAACTATGAAATCGAAAGGTTAGTCAGATCGACCGCTAGCTCTCAGATCACAAATACAAATAACCTTCTCATTCGTAGGAGATGCTTATGTATCTATTATTCAATCTGTTTGCGTAGGTCATGAAAATCGCTTAAACTTATATATATAAGTTATAAGATTAAGCTATTACCATGGTTATAAGTTATTATAACCAGGCATGCTAAATATAGTTGTGATCAAAGCGGACCCCAAATGGGGTGCCGGATGCCCAGTGGTAACTAATGCTATGAAGATGATTAGCTGTGTCTGATATACTTTTCGCCATGTGTTTAATCGTTAACTAGTTTCCAAAACTCATAGATATTACGTGATCTAAATTCAGTTAGACAGCTATTCTTATGCAAAATCAGTTGCTGGGGTGCAACGTGTCTTTTTTTTCTGCAACACAAAGGTGGCATACAAACGTGTTGTCAGGCCCATGGCAAGCGATCATCGTAGCCTATTGGCATTAGTGATACAAAGGCTGTCGACGCTGTTGTCACTCGGACGTTGCCGCTCTTTGAAAATTCTGTTGAGGACTCAGGCGGCCCAACGCCCGTTAGGTTCTAACAGCACGTAACAATTTTTTACGATACGAACTTTTAGGAGCCCTATGAACATTTGTATTTTGTTTGTATATATTATTAATGGTAGCCTATTTTTTAATTCATTATACGTATACTTAAAAACTTATTTTAGTCAAGATTAGTATTAATAGTTATACTTAATAAAAAAATTATTGAGAACTAAGTAACTAAAAATGGTGGAGTTCTGTAAGGTCTAACATTTTTAGAAAACCGATAATTTTGAAAAGAAATATGGAAATTAGAGTTTAGTATCGAATTTAGATGCTGATACATACATACATACATACATATCATGGCGCTGGTAATCCCCTAAGGGGTAGGCAGAGTCAAAATGGAAAGAAACCCCTTTCACCATTTTCACCTAAATTAAACTAGGCTAGATTAGATGGATAATTGTGAGAAGACGGCTAGTCGCCTACAAAATCACATACCTAACCCGATATACCATAAATCGCCTTTTCTGACATGCCAAGCAAAGACCAATATGGGACTAATTCATAGAAGACAGAATATTTTGCCACCGAAGCTTGTTTAGAACCAATCCTAAAAATAAAGGATATATAGGGAGAATAAATAGCTCAAAGGGCAGAACGGGTTTACATAGCCTTTGGCTGATCAGTACGATCAATGCCATAGATGGGCGACAGACACAGCAGTTGCTTAGTATGTAAATGAAATAAATGCCTGAGTATACAGGTAACTGACTCATGCGGTGTGTCCATGAGAAATATTCATACCGCTGTTAAATCTTAAATTATATTAGTTCTATGTGGATCATATTTAAAACGATTTTAATACACTACGTGACCAGACGGCCGTAGTAGCGAAGACATCGTTTTATGCTGCACTTAATATTGTGTATAAACCCCGCTATTTTGATTTAATCTAAGTAAACCCCAACGTACTGAATAATACCTACACCCATTTGTCCCATCCATTGCTACGAACTATTAGTAAAGCGCGCATGTGATTTTTTTTACTGGGTCCATTACTTTTTCAATATCAATGCTGTTATAAATGCGGATATAAACGGAAAAATGTATTACAGTAGCGCAGCGAGGTGTATTTTTATGTATATAGGGTGTTCCCTATATTCATAAAAATATGCTCGATTTATAAAAGTGATGCTTAAATGTTCTCTTTGGCCATTGGATTATCTCTCTTTTTGAAGAAATTCAAGCTTTGGAATATTAAATTAAAATGTTTTGTAAATAGTATTATTTAAATGCTTTTTCTTAAAATACTAAGTAAATACTTAATATCTGACGTAAGCTATAGCGAGTACAATTAATGTATGAATGATAATTAAAACTTCGTTACTAAAATGAAGTTTTTTAATGCCTGATGCTAAAATAATTCAAGACGGTTGTCGTCACAAATGCTACGATCTCAATTTGAGATTGTAGCATTTATGACGAACAAAGAA
Organism: Glyphodes perspectalis; assembly: GCA_951394215.1. Classification (NCBI taxonomy): domain Eukaryota; kingdom Metazoa; phylum Arthropoda; class Insecta; order Lepidoptera; family Crambidae; genus Glyphodes; species Glyphodes perspectalis. The sequence continues at coordinate 14,753,724 of OX596199.1, forward strand.
GTTTGAATAAATCGTATTGTTTGCTAATTTCACATGAAGTATCTATATGCCTTATAAATTGCATTTATAAGTAGTTATTGGCCAATAGGGATCAGACCACATACCAAGTCAATTGTTATACTTTTAAAAAGCTGTCGAAACACAATTACTTCATAGATTTCGTATGGGCTTGTCAGATAGTCAATTAACTAAACAATAAGCAGTTTTTGTAAAATAAAAAAATCGTAGACTCAATATAGTTCAAATTAAATAAGGTCTTACAACATATTACAATGCTTGTTTTTACGGAATTTATATTTTTAAATTAAATATGAATGGTGTCAACATCCCTATTGCAATGATTTAATTAAGTACCAATTGTTTATCCGTTAGTACAAAATTTATTCCGTTAGAGTCAAGAGTTCCACCTTCTCTGCCAGCTAAATGGTTGTTTATGGATCATTTTGAAGTTAAAACTAAAGCTATTACAATTAAGTAGAGGTAGCAAGTTAAAGAGTTAAAGTTGACCAACTTTTAAAATGTAGGAACCTAAATTTTCGTGCAAGTTCATTGAAAATTAGTAAGATGAATAAAGTTGTTAGTTATATAGAACAGGTAATAAATAAAAATATATGAGCGAAGTAAAATCATGAAATAATTAAATTGTAACATGATTCGTAACCAATAAAAATGTTTTTACGTTCGAGTAATGCATTGTATTATAGGTGGCGAATAGAAGAGGCAGAACCTCCACATATATTTAGTACCTAATGTTAGTTCCGTTTCTCTGTAAAATAAAATCTCAGCTGGAATCTGAGTCTCTCTTTATTCATAGTTGATTGTCATTTCTGCATTGTCTTGTTAGGCGTTTTAGCCGTGAAGTCAATTAAAAAGTCGTTATGTGCGACTTGCAACTATAGAAACCTACACTGCACGAAATTGGCCGGTTCCACAAGTAGGATCGACCCCTTCTGGACATTGTTTTCAAATTCCAGGATCCACGCGCCAGTTGGTCAAAGCGTCCAAATTGGAAATATATGGGGTGATACGGTCCCAAATACAGGTTCGACCAGCCATATGGAATTTAGTGACATTTACCAGTTCGGCGTCGATTAAGAATTAAATTCAGCACTATTAGCTGCTTAAAAACTGCTGCTGCTTAAAACTAAACTGTTTGTGCGTAGTCCGGTAGTTTTATTGACGTATAGGTTTGTTTATTTTAGTATATTCGAAACCTGAAAACTTTAACATGTGGCACATTATAAAAGAAAATAGGTACTTGAAAAATTATAAATCTTCCGGCGGAGTAGTGAATGGGCCCATTCCGCACGGTAGCGTCTTGGGTTTCTACAAAAGGCCACAAATGAGGAATGTGCGCTAGCAGCATACCACGGCCATGCCGCGGCCTGGATACGATATGGTATCGTGCTTTGGGGCAACTCAACTGATAGCCAGGCAATATCCATATTGCAAAAATGTTGCATCAAAATAATAGCTCCAGCAGGACGGGCAAAATCTTGCAGATCGCTATTCAGTAAATATGGCGACCTCACAGTCACAAGCTAGGTATTTTAAACTTAATGCGGACAAACAGAGTCGCTATACTTCCCGCATAAAAAACAACATAGTTGTACCCCATGCTCATTTAGAGATTTTCAGAGAAGGATGTTACATGACTACATGGCTATAAAAATATATAATCATCTACCAAATTATTTAAAGGCCCTCCAAGGTGATGAATTTGAAAAAAAAAAAAGCTTAAAATAATGCTAATTGAAAATTCATTCTATAATTTAAGAGAGTTGACATGAAATGTAATTAATCAATTTTTTTTTTATTCTTTTATTTTTTCATATGTTATTATTTAAATTGACGACAAATATAAATCCATTGAGAAATAATTTAGACAAATTTAGTGACTTAATTGAATTTAACATGATAATAATAAACAGAATATATAAGTACAATAGATTTTTAGAGTAGCAATAATATAAGTAGTTAAAATTTGTTAATACATGTATAAATCCATGGTTAAAATATAATAAGTACCTATCTACTTGTATGATAATTAAAGTTAATATTATTCAAAATTCTAAAATTCACAATGCCTAGAATTGGTCTATTTGTAAACAACATTCAATCTTTATAAACACAAAAATGTACTGTTACAACTGATAGAAATATTATGGATAAATTAATATGAATATAAAACCCTACGTATAGACTAAACCGATGGAGTTTCAGAGTGGAAAACATAATTTCAAGCATGAATCGAATAAGGAGACAGGCCGTGTCTTGATGCCTCCGTTGCCCGTACAATTAGGGCTCATGAAGCAATTTGTGAAGGCTCTACGTCTCGACTCTGAGGCTTGTGGAATGTTTAAAGAGTTTTTTCCTTTAATTGTGAACGGATAAAGATAAAGCTGTTATTTTATAGGTCCATTAGTAATATTGGTCACCAAATTATTCAGGCGTGTTCTTTAACTTCGCAATAAAAAATAAAATAATTACAAACTGCTTGTATTTTGTAATAGGTATACTTGATAACTTCAAACGCTTGGGCTGCAGAATGTCGTTTAAAGTCCATATGCTCCACACATATGCCATATGCTAAAATCAGTTTTACGATAAAGTGTTTAAAGTCTGAACGCTTTTATGTATTTAACGTTATCACTGTCAGTAGGTATAATAAAAACAGGGAGGGTTAACAAGAGAAAGTCTACTTACACAGATGAAACACCAAAATATTATTTTTAATACTTCTTTGTGATACTTTTTTAATACAATATCCTTCTTTGCCGTCCTCGGTACGAATGTATCATTTGAATAGTTAGCTGTGGCGACTTTTCAAACATCTGTCTACAAAGCCGTAAGACGGTGAAGGAAGGATATTGATAGGATTAGCATTAGCATTAACGCCGTTCATTCTATGAAGCGCTGACGAGTAGATGGATTTCCCAATCATTAAATTGACTACTACCCCGCTATGAAAGTGGCGTGAAGTTTAGTTAGTTAGTTAAATTGACACAGCTGCTAAAATTTTATACCAATAGCATTTTGCTGTCAAAATATTCAGTAAAATGTTCATATCATAGATCGCTTCTATCTTGACAGACATAAAACATTAAAAAAAGAGAATTTCGTCGTGATTCAGCTCGAGTAGAGACTTTTGGATCTTAAGACAGATATTGGAAATGGATTACTAATGTTTGACCAAAAAACGATTTCCAATAAAAATATCTTCTGACATACTCATTAATTTACGACTGTTGTCAAACAACTCGACTCCTTCAATTATTTTCTCTGGGGCTTCAACATTTAATTAGTCTACAATACTCAAGCTATAAAAGAACCTGAGACTAACATTCGACGCCATTGCCATATTGAACAAATTAATTCATCGAAAATTGGTACGAACAAGAAATCACTGCCATGATTAGGCCTAGGCGGCTATTTATTGCTTATTATTTAATAATTTAATTTAATGCTTCAATATAAAGCCGAAGTCAATTTAGTTACTTACATTGTATGTTATTTTCTTCAATATAAACTTATTTAAAGTAATAAATAAGTAGGCAGCTTTTAGGGGTGGCAAGCAAACTTATTTTTCTTCCATTAAGACCGTTCATTGGTCTCTGGTCCCCAAGCACAGAACGCATAGCTTCTCTATCAAACGCTGTATCAAACATTCATCAAGAAAGTAATAAAAACAACAATCCATTACAATACGGATCATTTTAAAATCATCGTTTGTTTCTTATAAACCATGGAATGAGATAGCGCCCTCAAATGCTTCCAGTTTTTCCGTTTTATCATGTTAGGTCCTTTATATTTTTGAAAAATTACCTATTAATTCTTGATTTCATACTAATTTACTGCAATCTCTGGAATCACTAAACAAACTCAAACGGATTCTGGGCTTTAACACCACGCTACTGTTACAATAACAAAATTAACTTGTCGATTTGAAATCTGTTAACCTATTGTCGTATTCTTGAGACAGTTTCCAATTAACCGTTTTGCATTTAAGATATCTATTTATCACTCAAGGTCCTTCAAGTTTTGCTATATTTTATAGTGAATATCTAATTTTAAATAAATGAGCATTGAATGTTTCATCTTTCTCTTACAACATGTTTCTTAAAAATTTTCTAGTCTCTACTTATATTATTCCGAATCTGATTCTAAAAAGAACGGCGTCTATATATGTAATTGATTTATATATTAATCGAATAAACGATTGAAAATTACCAGTCAATATGTGCAGACCAATTACGGCTTTGATAAGATGAGCAGAGCTTTAAGTAAAATACACAGGAAGGCATCGCAATCAAATGAACAAACGTGCAGTTCAAAGAGGACTACACATTTATGATATTAAGAAATTCTGTAGTCGGGAAAGCGGGCATATTTTCCTCTTTCGCGATAGGGTTTAGATCGACGCTAAGAATTTTTAGAGCAGGGTTCTGTTGCGCCACAGGCACAGTAATATCCGCGCGAAGTGTAAAAGTCTAAAAAGTTATTTTGCGTCAACCTCAAGCGTGCAATACACGTAAAAATCGAATCGAGAGTTTGATAGTTCCGTTTGCTTTTTACCTCATCGTTTATCTATGTTCAAATGGATAACATTTAAGAGTTTGTTAGTAATGTCGAAATAAAGGCTTATTGTTAAATGCACTTGATACTTATACGATATTAATAACAAAATATACAATTTTGAAGATTTGATTTCTCTGTCTGCCTATTAACTAGTCTCTTGCGGCAAATTTCTGAAATGGCTGCTAAATCGATTTAGATGAAACTTCATTGGCAGATAGGTAGCATAGAAAGAAGAAACTAGTTAGTAACTAACTAACCAGTTAGAATCTGAGGTTGCATTTATTTTAAAATTGGGCTTTGCGCAAAAGTCACAAATTAATCTTCTTTAATTTTAAGCGGACTTCAGAAGCGTAAAAAACTTCAGAAGTAACCTTGCATAAATTTATTATTTGACCAACAGGCGTCAGCTTGCAATGTACTCCATAGTGGGTTATATACATATAGTTTAGGACTACAAACTACTACACGTTCAAAGTCAATTTAAAATCATAGAAGAACTGACTTTTAATATACACGTATTAGGTACATAGGTACATAGAATGAAGAGAAACTATAACTATTTATTCTGCCTTTTTATTTATTGTAAGAGACATTTCTAGTGACAGATCGCCGTCCCCCTGCGCCGTATCTCTCAAGTGCAATATTTTATTCTTTGTGCATACCGCATAAATCACAGCGAGAAACAACTGAGTAGCAATGAAAGTTGAGACTCCGAAGGTTATAGATACGATTGAAACAAGAAAGCACCAAGCACAACACATGACATGAAAGGCTTTGTAAACCCAACCGTCCTTTTCAAAAGTACTCCAAAGTCTTCTACTGGCTACCAAGTGTATTCAACACACACATGTAATGATGCCGAACTATCGATAGTTTTGCTATCGATAGTTGACCTCGAAAATCAGTTAAAATATCGATAGTATCGATAGCCCAAATTGGGGTAACACTATTGATGACTCGCAATACTATCGATAGTATCGATAGTATTATGGCTAGATATCAACAAACTATCGGTAGTATTGATAGTATCGATACTATCGATAGTTTTAAGGTATCGATAGTTCCTTATTTTTCGATAGTATTACTTAGAGTTTTAGGTTAAACTAAATTATACAGCATTACCGCTAGAGAAGTAATGAAGTTTTAGTAATAAATTACCGTAAAAAATACCTACACGTACTAGTGACCATTATACCAATAATTTCTAAACAATAGTAACGAAAATAAAACGACTATCGATAGTTTGAAACTATCGACACTATAGATAGGCTATCGATACTATTGATATGACGTCAACTATCGATATAGACTATCGATGGACATCACTACACACATGTGCAATGCTAGTTTAGATTGAAAAAATAATCTCCTTGCAAGCTATATTTATCAAAACCAAATCTCGGATCGGTTTGCAATTGAAAATCCAGCTTAGTAAAATTCATTCGGCGATATTTTCAAAAAATGCGGAGAGTTGAACAATCACTTCGTTACCGACTAAACTATTGGTATTTAATTAAGCTTTTCACTTTATTAGATATGGTAAAACATCCAAATCGATAGTAAAAGGGCATCTAAACAATTAATATTGAAATTATGTCTGCTATATTGAATCTCTTACTACGAAACCTTTTGTTTAACTACATCTAATTGTATGTAAATGACATAAGGAATCTACTTTTGTTCAGGAATAAATTATATTTCCCAAAGGGCACGATAGTCTCTATCGCAGACCGAATTTTACGCGGGTACTTAATGCTATAAATATGGCAACCATTACTATGTTTTAAAATTTATTAATTAATTTATTATTATTGAGTAGTTCTTATGTTCCATGGTTGTATTTTTTAAACATCATCATAATAACTTGACATTCATAAATTCTTAATAAAAATTGTCCCATGTTGGTCTGGCACTAAAAATTTACAGACTGTGTTTCTTGCCCAGTATGTCGTAAAAGGCAAAGTTTCTGATTGCGTAAGCGACGAACTAGCCACTTGTCACTTCCTTTACACACTTTTCTTTGTTTTTGGCTACATGCGGTTTGAGGAGCTTTATTGCGCCTACCTCTTCGAGGAATGCGAGAATGGTATATTTAAATATATAAATATTTAGGTATACGTATGCTTAATCTAAAGATTATAAATTTACAATGTACTTCTTGATTTCGTGGCAGCTTTTCATACAGGTTTAGAAGACGCAGCCTGAGATTTAACTATTTAACCACATCGTAATCCTCTCGACACTTGACACAAGAAAATTATGACTATACGTTCATAATACCACGGTTCCTTAGTGCACAAAATACTAAAATGTAACAAATACGTAAAAGCTATTTGAATATCTATATAAAACAAAGTTTAAACCATATCATTACAACGTACGGCAGATCCGATTGCTGTGGACTTTACTTTGTTGACTTTGTCTGCGTCCAGAATAGCAAAATAACTATCAAAAATTAAGGAAAAAATATATTATGAAGAAATATCGTTTTGTGATAACCTTTGTATGGAATTATTTTTTGATAACATCTCAAGAACGAGGAAGAACAACTTCGTCACAATTTACTATATTAAAGAGTTCGTTAAAAAGGAAAAACAAAGAAATAAGCCTACCCGTAAGCAAAACGTACCACTCAGTAGCTACTAATAAGTCTGAAAACAACTGTATTTAGTTTCAAGTGGTCAGACTCACAGAATAGTATTTTATTCCCGCGGGGACGGAGATCCGGTATTGGCGAGCCGTATTATCAGTATTATGTCTTTTCGCTTTTTATTTACATGGACCGCTGACAATTCAATTGGTTGCAAAACCCAGGCTTGCGAAAATAATGTTGTGCATAGGGTAAGGCATATGCACCGTGTAAGCTATGTCAGCTACAAAGTGTAAGTAAATTCTTCGGCAGGCGGGAATCGGATTCTCTAGAGGCGGGACCTGAGCGTCGAGCCGGCGACACTTTCAGTGCAAAGCAAAGCAATAAATTCCATATTGCGATATTCAAACGCTCTTCATACTTGATTCTAGGCTCAAAAATATTTTCACTGTTCTGTAGCGATCACTTTACGAGCTTAAATAAGAGCATTTCGCATTTTACTTAGAATTGAGTCGCACTATCCACGTTTAAGGCGCAGTAAAAGTATTCTAATAGTTAATAAATACTTACACTTCTAGGTAGGCTTTTGGTTCGATTGTCATCTAACCCAAATCAATTTTATCTTTGGTTATTAGTAGTAATAGTGGTTGAAAGAACTTACTGCTCTTTAGACTGCCTTCCCTTCAAGGGTTGCAGGCGTGATATATGTGACATGCCCTTTGGTGTGAAACGACGAAGTATCAAAAAACCGGCCAAGTGCGGTTCCGTAGTTGGTGGATTTGTAGAGATAAGACCTATTTTTAACCGACTTCAAAAAAAAGGAGGAGGTTCTCAATTCGACTGATTTTTTTTTTTTTTTCTTGTATGTATGTTACTCGATATCTCTGAGAATTGTAAACCGATTTCCAAAATTTTTTTTTTAATCGAAAGGGTTTACTTCCGAGTTGGTCCCATTGCCACCAAATCAGGATCTGATAAAGGGATCCCAGGAAAATCGAGGGCAACCCTCAAACTTTATAGGCACGTACAATGTATTTTAGACATTTTCTAAGATTGTTCAAGTATTTACGCATGGTACTTATCATCTTATGTTGGTGAGCTGATGATGGAAGGTACAAATCCTTAATGATTAGGAATTAGTTTATGATTCTTTAAATATTGATATCATCGAGAATTGTAAGACGATTTTTAGAGTTCTTTTTTTTATTCAAAAGGGTATCTATAATAATAATAACTGCCTAGTCAAATCATTCCTTGTGGCTTTCACAACAGGTAATTACATTCATAGACATGCTATTAATTAGGTACATACTGGTTCACAGGTCGCAACCGACATTCCTAATCTCGGGCTTAGTGGGCGTACAGGTGTGCAAACCGCGATTTGTACTTCAAGTATTCCTTATTATATATTGAAGTATAGTTTTACTATCGAGTTTACCTGCTGCTTCGTCTGAAATGGAATGGATGGAATAAAAGAAATAGCTAACTTCAAGCCAATCACATTATACGTAATACTTACGTGGTTTAATGTTCTACTTTATTTGTACCATTTTATTCGTAAAGTGCATTGTGGTGGTTTTTAAAAATAACATTTAAGGAAAAAGTTTCTTTTTCCAACAACTCTTGACTGCAAACGAGCATGCTTCCGAAATTCATAAAGGGGAAATTAAAAGAAAAATTGTTGTGTGTGGAATATCTTCAGAAACTAATTTGTTCATTATATTTGAAATATAAGAATTGTGTACAGCTTCCATCGTGGAGTCGGCGATTTAGAGGTTGCAAGGCGAGGGTTAAGGCTAAAAAAAATCTTTTGAAATTTAAATCATGACATGCATATTTACATAATTACGTCAATATAAATCGTATAGTCTGTTTAATTTAAAACTAATTAAAATTTTGCAAAAATGTCGTATGATTTGCATACTACGGGAATCAGAAAGTTTACTCGTAGATTGACAACTACTTACTATTCACATCACATGGTTAATCGATATGGCGGGCATCTTGTCATCTAGTTAGGAAATTTTACTAAAGATATTTCATACGCGACATTTCTATAAAAAAAAATGTTCCAGACCCCGTGAAAACACATGAACACTTTTTTCTCATAATACTATATTTGCAAACATTGATAAACTAATCAAAAAGAATACCTACTATGATTTCAATTGTATGAAAAAATACAGTAAGCGGTTATCACATCATGCTTAAATGAAAACAAGTGTCCCCTATGACACATACCAAACAAAACTTCCTTATTGGGTTGATTCAGAGACTTAAAATCGCGCGCGCTTATCTGCATAGGTATTATTTACGTGATAATAAAAATTTTTTTAATAAAAATTTTCAAGATTCAAAATAAAATAAATAAGAAGTAGATTTAACAGCCCCAATTTTTTTTTCCAAATAAAAATAAAATGGAATGGTTGTCATAGGGGCGCATAACTATTTAATTAACGTCAAATTGAAAGTGTCACGGAACTCATCTTACGTGAATTGGACTATAGTCAAAAACTGTTTTTGGTTTTTCGCGCTCTTTATAATTTTGAGCATATAGACTCATTGCCAATTGCCTAAGGGATTACCTACAGTATTTAAGGTCATTATATAAACTTTGTAAATTATATAAGAATGAAACTTTGTAATTTATTCATTAATTGCAGTAATGTAGTGTTTAAATACTAATTAGACGCGGTTAAAATTATTCGCACGCAAAATTTACCGCATTAAAGAGAGCAAATATTTGTTAAATCGTTCCTAGAAATAACGCCTCTAACGAGAATATATTTAATTTCTGTTTAGCAATATGTCCGTGATCCGTCACTATCCTATAACAACAATTATGCGTTATAAATGTTGATGGTGAATATTGACAATTGTATGTGATCCGTGGAGGATCATTTTAAAACATATTGTTATTCTGATTAATAATGCAAATGTGAAATATTGTGAACAGAGTACGTACGAGTCGAATTGGTTTATAATTGTATGTAAAAAATTACCGCTTTCCAACCCTTTTCATTTTCCGCCCAGGGCCACGGACACCTGTACCTTCAAACTATGACACTGGCTTAACTTTTAAATGGTTAAATTGATCTAGAAATAAAATATAGGGGTATGTATGCTAATACATATTGTACAAAAAAACATACATTATGCCCTTCACAACAGAAATAATGGACGCAGGTCACTGGTGTTATTCATAAATGCAAGTTGCATTTCGGCGGATCCAATTTTGACACATTCGGATAAGCCATACGGAAAATTGGTTTTAGTAGCGAAATCCTGTCGCAAGCAAACTTTCAATCAACGTAACGCAGTTTGCTCCGAGTGGATTCGGTTTATCCAGTTATGCCCGTGCCGGACTGAAAATTGTCGACGACCGACCTCATTACACTTAATTTGTTTATTTAACAGATTTCGCAATTTTTTATTGCAATTTCAGGTCTGATTGTACTATTGTGACCCACTACCACCTATTCATATACGTTTTTGAATTTTGACTCCGATTAATATACCTATTCAATAAAAAATGCCTAAAAGCTGACAAAAATTTATTATCTTAACATAAATCGCACCCAAAAATTTAAGTATTTGTCTTCGGTCATGCTACGGATGTGTGCTATTGCGATAGCGCAAATATCTATAAATCTATCCTGCTCTAAAAAATGTAGACTGACAGAGACGCAAATAAAAATCTTGGCGAAAGCGTGATAATGTAGCCAATTACAGTGTGTTGCAGCCTTGTCTACGACTCTCGGGATGCGCAAGCTACGGGTGAGCGGTGGGCAGCAAGCAATTATTAACTCAAGTAATTAAATGTCACGGTGTGTCAACGCGTTTAGCATAATCTGTAAATATTAATTAATAATAAATTAGGTTGTGATAAGTGATAACTATAAAATGTACATTAAATCAATATTACAAAAGTACAATAGTTTTGAATAAAATGGAACAAATCTTTAACCCATATTTAATTCTCTCCGAAAATTACTTTAAAGTAAATGTAATAAATTAACGCCTAAGGCCAATTTAATGTAATTTTGGAGCTTTCCCGCTTAACCCCTTTAGCGTAGGTACGATGCAAAGGGTAGGTAAACGCGTTATCGCGCTGATTAGTCACATGCCGACGGATTTGCGTGGAATGCGCAAATTTGCGTGCGCTCGCAAGAACTCAAAGTGCCGGTAAACGTGTGACACAAATCGTGCAATCAGTAGAGTTTTGCAATTACAATTATTTTCGATTCAAAATACGATGCGATACTCACAGTATTGCAACGCGCATCATATTTATGAGGACCCTTTAAAGGATTCGAAGCCACGGATAATTTGAGATTTAAGTCAGTCGACGATTTTTAATTTTAGCCGACATAAAAAATTATCTACAAGCTCCTTACTTATGTAGTTAATCTACACCAATATTATAAAGAGCAAAGATTTGATTGTTTGTTTGATTTGAATAGGCTCCAAAACTTCTTGACCTATTTGAAAGAATCACAAATCACGTTCTATAATAATAACTTTTTACTGGACTAATTAAAAATCTAAGTACGAAGAATTAACATGAAACCCAATATTAAAGCAATATCAAGAAAAAAATTGCATAAATAGGTATTTCGTCACATTAGTATTAACGATACCTACATTCAAAAAATAGGCAGTTTGTAAATGTAACTATATCATTAATGGGCGATTTGATGCAGGTTTATCAAACGACTATTTTGAATGAATTTAAAATTTTTAAACTTTTAGCTTTTAGCTTAAACCTCAAGTAAATTGAGTTTTCAACATTACCATGTTGATCAAAGCACGTTTTTAATTATAAGGAGATATTATTAAACTCAAGCATATTAAAAGAAACACTTAATATTATCGCAACAACACTTAATATTATTGCTGTATCATATAAAACAGTTCCGATTTTAATAATTTTTATTTTATTTTGTTGGTTAATCTACTATTAAAAAACAGAAACCTTTTCAAGCGGGGAAGAGGCAATTCATATTCTTAAATAAATACATGTATATCAATCAATAATAATAAATACCAATGCGTGAAATTAATATTTATTTTTAATGATTGCCTGCCGGCAGATAGAGCGGATGACGAAAGAATTACTAAAGAGATATGCGAAATTGGAAGGATGTAGGAGCCGCGGAAGGTCCAGGCTCACCTACCACAACTAGATTAGTTGTGTGTTAACAGAACCATAAAAACCATAGAGCTTGTTTAAAAAGGATCATGAATGTTGTAGAAATAAGTGAGATGTGTAAGGATCTTGCCATGTGGCGGTCGGTTCTCTCTGCCTACACCGCTAGAGAAGTGGAGTGTAGTTAGTTGGTTAGTTTAATCCAGCTAGATATTATAAATAATGCCTGGCTTGTATGTATCATACTAGCTGCCATTTGTCACTACTTTTTCACAATTTTCCATTTAACCCAGCCCAGATTTGTTTTTGGCGGAATGTGGTTAAAGGGGCCTGCTGCCCGTTTGACTCTGCCTACCCCATTGGGGTTTATGGGCGTGATGTTATTATGTATGTATGTATTAATCAATCAGTCATCGGCCGCGTAAGTTATGTAACTTATTATGGGGATGTGCTCATAACACCATTTGAACTCAATGTCGGCTGTAGTAGCCGAGAAGTGATATTAGTACTTTAAACTTTAACTTTGAGTCTAAGAAATACTACACAACAAGACGAATATACGGGTGGGGTTACAAATAAATTAGTGAAGTCCAAAGTTCAGGAACCAAATTAAATTACAAAGTATTACAATACAATGTGCGGTTACAGCCCTGTGTCAACTGAAGTATAATCTAACTAACATAAAAAAGTACAGAACCACAACACCATTAGCAACACCGCAAAAGTTCGTAATGGCTCAAAACATGACACCAGGCATGAACTCGTACATAAGCCGCACAGCATGATCAAAGCGTAGTTGGAAGTTGTAAAGTAGATAACTGGACTCGCATGAAGTCTGTATACGGCAGTTGCATTAGTGACATTACACACAAAGTTTAGTTTGGACCTGTTCCGCATATGAAAACAATCATTTCTAAGTTGTCAGTAAACACAAAATATTTTCGCAGAAGCGAATATAATTGTATTGTACATGGAATGCGTTTGTACGGGTTTCATTCATAGTCAAGTTTTCGCCACCGGTGGCTGTTTATAAAAGGACTACAAGAACAGAGTATTTCGCACTTTGTCCTCAAATCGCCGGCACGGCAAAGCGCGCCCATTCCCGAACAATATACTCTCTAGACTCTAGAAAAAAATCCTATCGGTTTTATATATTATATATTAGAGTTCGATTCTCACCCAGGACAAACATTCGAGAGATGAATATTTGTGTTTGTTCTGTGTCCAAGTGTTAATATCTACCTAATATTTAAGTATAAGTATATTTGTAATACCACTATTAAACCTGATATCCGTAACACAAATGCTTAAGCTACTTAGGCCGAAGTCAGATCAGTGTAATGTGGTGTGATATTTATATATTATATTATTAAGATTAAGTAACCTATGCGTCCAATGACAATGTGTTAAAGTTCAAGGTAGCTAATGTACAGAAGAGGCAGCGACAAATATCCGTGACAAGAATGAGATTTTAGAAAACTACATAAAATATTTCCCAAGTCTAACGATATCAATCACTCTTTTTTGGGGCGTGACGGATGGGACGCGGTATACCTACATATTGTGTCCACGTCGCATGTACGTACGAAGGCCCTACCCTAAACTCGAGACGCTCGGCCGACCTGCGAAGTACTTCGCATACGCCTACAGAATTGGCCCCAATTTATATTAAGGGGCCTACTTTACACTTCAGTTCGCGAAAATATTTAGTAAACCTTAATAAATAACGGAACATTTTCTTTTCATTAATTAGGTTTCGGCATGGTTTGCGTAAAATGTGTGATCATTATTAAAGCGCTGCAATTCAGTCTGACCGTGACTTAGACCTCTCAGATAATAAATAAAATATTATCACGGATACTATATATGACATAATATGGTGGTAGATATTGTTCACGTTCCTAACCTTATAGCGTTTTACCATGGTTTTACAAATTTGCATGTTGATGATAATAGTCATATTGGCAACCTGTTCATTTTAATTTACGCGAAACCTACTTATTTAACTTATTCCTTTTTATTACTTTTCATACAAAATAGCCAATCAGCTAAAAAACTGTTATTTTATTAAAATTTAAAATATGCTCATTTTTTAAAATTCTTTAAATAAGTTCCTTAGAATAATGAGTTAAATAAGTAGTTTTGCATAAAACCACCAACCTACAAAAAAATTACCTTGTTTTTTACAAAAGAGGGATATGTGATTATAGAAAATGAAGTGCGCACCCTGGTAACTACAGCCAACGACCGATGCATCAATCATGCAAATTACTGTTGACTTCGCTTCAGTTGTGTAGGTGTAATGGAATGCAACCTTCGTAGTAATTAAAGCTGCTAATAATTCCTTTTTTTTTTATGAAATAGAATGAAATGAAACGAAATTGTCTTTATTTACGTAGTCTTCAAAAAAGCTCTTATAAATCGTCAGAATATCTACCGGTTCAAAAAGTAGATTCTACCAAGAAGAAACCAGCAAGAAACTCGATAGTTACTCATTTTAAAATACCAAGTGTTAATAACTATTAGTTACAATTTCTTAGTCAATGTAAATTTAACAGTACAGGCGAACAGCCTATTTTCGGTCTAACCGTTGTACATTATATCTCGATGGTCTAATCATATATTTTTATAATTTAAATAGTCTTCTATCTTGTAGCAGCCCTTTTTAATCAAACACTTTAATTATACTTACAATTTAAACTTACGTACAGGTAAATAAATGAGACTGAGGTAACATATTGAATATTTTTATACTTAACTCAATTTGGAACAGCAAGTCTGTGTCTATTTCTAGTATTAAAAGAATGAGTATCTGTTTTTTTTGGGAATATCTGTATGTTCTTGTAAACATACATGATATAATCTAAAATGTATTGTGACGCTAGTGTTAATATATTGATTTCTTTAAACAGTTCTCTGAGTGAAACACACGGTCTGCGGCCGTATATAGCTCTGACGGCCCTCTTCTGCAATATGAAAACAGACTGAATATTGGCCGCAGAACCCCACAGCAGCTTTATTTAAGGCCCAATTTACGTTGTTCAATTGTCTTTTTTAAAATAATTGTACGTTTGTTTATTATTTCCTTAAAACCGATTGTTTCTATTGGAGTAGTATTATTTTCTACAGGTAGGAACTTAATAATGGGATTACGTCACAAAAGATGCATAATATGTATAGGTATAACATTACGGCACACGCATTGTAACTTTTACGTAAAATAAACGTGTTAAAAATTAATGGATTTATTTAATTTTCATCGAATAGGGTACAAATCGCACAAACGGTACGTTCATATATATACCTTTGGAAGTAACACAGTGTGTCAAAAAGATACTGAAATATTATTATGTTTCATAACATCTTCGTATTTATTTTTACTAGTAGCCAGGCACAAGTGTCGCCCGACGCTTCCATTTCGAGGTGTTGTTGAGTCTATTTTAGGATTGATAAAAAATTATAACTGTAAGCTTGGGAGTATTCCACACGTAGGTAAATTAATTTCGACTGTGTGTAGTGTGTACCTACACTCGTATAAGCAGATTATTTTCTTCTCTAAATCTTTATACGTTCAAGGGTATATAAGTGGTCCCTTTTTTATAAGGAAACATATAATCTCGTTAATATGTAATGGACACATTAGAGACAGTAAATAATTTGGTGGACTAAAGTTAACTTGCATTATAAGATTGACTTCACTTCTCCTCCGTCTCTGCCTACCCCTTCGGGGATTGCGGGCGTTATGATATGTATGTGTGTTAGATTAAATAGAAGCAACAGCCACTTTAACGGCAATATTATATCCAAATAGGTACACATTTCACAACGTACAAAATATTTTGAGCAATAAAGTCGGAATGTATATACTCATACAAAACCCGTCAATGGCCATGAACACAATAATTTCACGCAGAATTATTTTATATTTATAATTTATTCCCAAATACGTAAGCTATCCAAAAATATGGAATTATCTGGAAAATTTATATGGAGATTTTCGATATAAGAGCATACCAATGTCGAGTCAATCATGAGTACAATTATATTTAACAGCGGCAGGAAGTAAAAGTGCATGAAGTATTGCCATTGTCATTCCACATCTTAGACTTCATAAAAGCAGTAATTCTTTTGTGGGGCTTAGCATTAAGTTATTTAATAAGTTACCAGATAAGGTAGTTCAAATGCCCGTTCATAAATTCAACTCACATATGAACACATTTCTCATGAAAAAGGGCTATTATAGAATTGAAGACTTTTTCAATGACAGGAATCTGCAGTCTGCGCTCTAATTCTTGCATGGTCTACTCTCCTATTGTAATGTATTACATTCATTATATTTGAATTATATAAATTTGTAGAAGTAGATATAAAGTAGCATTGTTATTGTATACATGGCGATTTAAAAGAGTAACTACCGAGTTTCTTGCCGGTTCTTCTCGGTAGAATCAACGTTCCGAACCTGGCGGTAGAATATTTATTTTGTTTTATTATGACTATTCATAAGTGCTTTTGTGGAGCCTACATGAATAAAGATATTTCTATTCTTATATTAATGCGGCAATAGAAAAAAGTAGATTATTTGACAAAAACACAAAGTTAGTTATATGACCGCCTGCACAAGACTGGGCTTGAAAGGGTTATAGAACCCGTCGTGGGAGTCAATACAGTAACGTCTGTTTCGTATGTCTAATTGATGTTTATAAAATATTGCATTGCAATCAATTCTGTTAACGATTCTGTACAAACAGGTTTTAAGTTTCGTATATACAAAAAATAAGGTTATATGTAGATATATAGAAGAAAAACATGGTCATATAAGTGGTAGCTGTATAAATTTGTTCCTATTAGTGAAATTAAATCGATATAAAAAAGTATCCTTAAAAATACTTAACAGGAGCAGCCAGGAAAATTGTATAACTAAGTTACATATACTTCTGTGGTTTTAAAAGACGAACTACGTAAAAACATTAATATTTCCATTGTTCCGTTTGAAGACCACCAAGACGTATTTCCCTTTATCCTCTAATATTCTTCTTTAAATATTTGTTTAATAATCGTGCTTAACAGGGATCTTCGTGCACAATATCACGTAATAGGAATTAGGAAACCAAGCACGGATAATAATTTACTAAAAAAAACCACATGATTAAAACATTATAAATTTCAATTATTTCATCATTGGCTTTTTAGTTGCTATGAATGAAGACACATATTATTATTAGTTTATCGAGTATGCTAAGCGATCGGATATTACGTCACATGAATGCAAAATATATGTAAGCATTGCGTTTTGATAGCTCGTAAAACAAAAATGTGAAATGATTGGCAGCGATTATATATCGATTGTCTATCGATAGGCCAATATCGATAGACAATCGATACTGAAAACTATCGGTGAACAATAATCGGTAACAATAGTATCGATGCTATGGATACTAATCGATACTAAAATCGATTACAATAGTATCGATGCAATCGATACTATCGATAGTCTATACGATATTGAAGAGCAATACTATCGATACTATTGATACAATCGATAGTTTTGCTACATACCGATAGTATTGCACTAACAGAGACATCGATACTATCTATACTGTTGATTGTCCTATCGATCGTTTAGATGATTTGGCCGTTAAACTGTCGATTGCAAAACTATCGATTTTACGGCAACACCAGTTGAATGTTACAATCAATACTTAACATCACGCCCATAATCCCCGAAGGGGTAGGAAGAGTCAATGGGGAGCAGGCCCCTTTAACCACATTCAGCCCAAAATAAAACTGGGCTGGTTTAGATGGAAAATTGTGAAAAAGTAGTGACAAGTGGCTAGCTTGTCGCCTATATAATCACATTCACAAAGCCCCATATACCACCGATATACCATTAGTAGGCGACTAACTAGGCAACTACGACATGCTAGGCAAGAAACACAGTTGGCGCATTACTTTTATGTCCTAGACCAAACAAAATATCATCGACAGTTTAAAATTATAATCTGTTCATTCATTTGATATATCTAACTAACTAAACTAAACTTCACGCCACTTGATATAAAGTTAGAAAATAATATACCTAACATGTATCTCCAAAGACGCAGACACTTAAAAATACACTAAAACGGAATATTAGAAGAGCTCATATAAGAATCCTATTCATTACCTATCCACATTTCTTATAACCCAGACGGCCGCAATAAACGGCTCAGTGATCTTGAAGAAAGTCCCATCGTTGACAATATTATACAAGTACTAGAAATGTTTACGAGTAGACTTGATATCGGATATTTCCAAGAGTAAATGGTGCGGAAATAAGGCACTTGTGCTTTCGCAGACGGCGGCTCGAGGAGCCAACGTCTGCTCAGTGAAACAGAAAACTGTACAACTCGCCGTACCATTTAGAGTTAAATGAAATTCTGAAAGATGTTTACTACGACTTCCTGAGATAGTGAGAAATCTTATAAACACCCCGCTCTTTTTAGGCAGCAGTTGCAGGCAATTAATACGAATATGAAAAGTTATTTCGACCATAATCAAGGCCTCTTTTCTTTCCTGATTATAAACTTAAAATTAATGAAATGGACCGTGTTATTTTTTTTTTGTCCCACCTATATGCCTACGATTAGATGTATATTTAACGAAAATTTATTTTTAATGTCGTTTGCGAACTTCCTCTTCGGAATTGATCAAACAATGGAACTGTAGGCGGCAGTATCTTATTGCTGTAACAACGTTAGCTGACACTTCCCATCGATAGCAATTGGTCTATAACGATGAATCTTGACAATTTAAAGACAAAACGGATTGTTTGCCTATTAAAGGAATAAAGTTGTAGGTCTGTTTAAAATATAATCCGATTTCCACGGAAATTTGGCTAGATAGCTGGTGTTAAAAGGAGTAAGTAAGGCTATTTTTTAGAGCTCCGCGCAAAATAAGTTTTTTAAGTTTCACTAAGACGATGTCGCAAACAATAGTAACAAACAACTAGATATAAGATTTGATATAGAAAGTGCCGAATGAAGCAGTAAAAATCGATATACTTACATGTTTATTTACATATTCAATTCATTTACGTAACATATAGATAGGTTTATGCCGTCTCGAGTATGTATATACTTCTACCGTGATAAATAGCCTGGGCTTTAGCGCGTCTGATAATAACATTAAAGTAACTTCTTATCTAATATTTTTAACCTTAAAATATGGTATCGGACTTACTTATTCAAACTTATTTCGAAGTGCAGTTTTTCCCACTAGGCTTTCGTTCCCCGTCAATGGATTTAAAAAGTTGTCGTACATCGTAAGTTCTCAAGTCAGAAAGTCGTATGAAGTGCGTGTATCTGTCGCAGCCATTTGGTTGAATTAGTCAACTAATTGAATGCCTAGGCTGTTTATTAAACACCAGCATTCGATCAAATGGCTGAAAAATAACTAGCCAAGTCATTGATTCAAACGTTTAAGTAGATTCTGGAATTTCATGAAACGAGAGAAAAAAGAAAAAATTAACTACATTCACTTTGCTGTCTTGGTCAGTCATCCAGCCAACTTATTAAATGTTTAGAGTTTCTAGTTAACTAACGGCCTAGGCATAAGATTGGATTTAACAAACAAACTAGGGGACCAATTGTCTGGCTAGTTAAATCAGATGGTTGCGACATTTCTAACTGAAAATTGAGCGTTGTTTTGTGTTTCATAAAATAGTAGCAATTTTAGTGTGAAATCGCCACCGCGCCAATCTTTTTGTTGCAAACGTCACAGGTCACGTCTATCTATTATGTAACTCTCTGTCATGTGGATTCGCCGAGGCAGTAAATTAGTTTTGCGAATTTTTTAATTGAATATTCTGGGTTGCTGTATTTTCGAAATGGAGGTATAGATTTTGTAATAAATTATTTTTAACATTATCATCTACATGCATTTGTATTCCGAATACGTCGCAGAAAAGGACCTTAAGTGCACTTTGCAAATATGTACGCGTAAAAATAAATCTATATTATCTTATAAGTATAAATAAAAATGCTTAAAGCTTATGAAAAGGATCATGAATGTTGAAGAAGCCAGCGAGGTGTGTAAGGATCGTGCCATAAGACATTCGGTTCTCTTTGTCTACCCTGCTAGGAAAGTGGCGTGAAGCTAAGTTAGTTAAAAAAATTAATACATACATAACACCACGCCCTATTTTTAACCGACTTCAAAAAAAAGGAGGAGGTTCTCAATTCGACTGAATTTTTTATCTAATTAACTTTGTTTGGTAAATATTTTATTATGAGTAGAAATAACTTAATGTCAGCAAGGTTTAGGTATCCGTAGGTCTATCTCCGAAGTTAGAAACAATAAACGTATGATGGATCTCTCATTATAACTTTAAGATTTAATTTTTCATATCTGAAATTACTAAGTCAACACTTTATATAATATATACTTATCTATATATACAGATGTAGAGGAGCAGTGGTAGCTCAATGGGAAGGACTCGTGTCCCTCAACCGAGGGGTGCGAGTACATTCCCAGGTACCTCTGGATTGTTCAAACATCTACGTACGCATTTATACCGCTACCTTAGCAGTGAAGGAAAACATCGACGAAATCTGCACATTCCTACAACTATAGATGTGTAACCATGATGCAAATTGCCTGGTTTCCCTATTTAAGGCTATGAAGATCAGATCGGCAGTCGTTTCAATTAGCCTACTCACTAAATCCTGGATCATGGTCTAAGCAGACCTCGAATAAGCACCGCACGTAAGGCTAGGAGAATGATGATCTACCTACTGTCGGGCAAATATACCCCTTATGTGATATTAGGGTTAAAACCAGAGCACGAACATATGGTATCTCAATGGACTTTTAACCATGATTAAATTTGTCTGGTTCCCCTACTCAAGGGTTACGAACGTCAAATAGAAAGTCGCTTTAATTTCATTACCAAATTTGTTAAATCATTTAAAATTTAGGTAGGTATTCAATATATATAAATAATATACCTTTGAATTAAATATCAATAAATAGCCTTTAGGGTAAATTAATAGTAAAAACATGGCTAGGTATTTGAAAACATTTTTTTTCCACATATAGGTAAAGCAGCGCGAATATTTCCCCGATAACCTACATGTCGAAGATCAAACGTGTTTCTTGTCAACAACAACCCTACGTGGGTTATATAAGTATTTCATTTACGCCTGCCCGAGAGCGCCGCCCTGACGAAGGTCCCAAATACCTACTCGATATATCATTCGTAAACCCACGTAAAGGTATTGTATACAATGAGTGCCGTAGGGAACCCGTCTTCTACACAATAATTTACGAGACATGTTTATACTTATTAATGGCAACTAAAGTGACCTTTATAATTTATCTCCGTATTTGTAATTTTGTATTGACTTGGTATAATTATATAATTATTCAGACCGTAATTCTGGAGCCGAGCTAGTAACTTCATTTTGTAAGATTATGCGGGCTAATGGAGACCTATAAAAGATAGAGGCTGTGGCTAACAGAATTACCGGATGAATCTAGTCCAGTCCAGTATTCTACTCAAGTGTTTACCAAACTACACACAGGTGTATATTATGTTGTATGCAATATACTAATTCCTGTCCCTTAAGATATTCCAGATAAAGTTCAAAAAAGACCGGATGAACAACGGCTTAACAAGCTTTCCTAGGTGCAATGAGGGTAGCTGATTTTCCAATTAGAGAGCATTTATGAAAAGTGCAGCAATTATCCGGTATTTATTAGGAATAAAATCTACAATAAAACTGTTTCACTGTTGCATAACCCTAATTAAATTACAACTTGGTACAATTGTCTCTTTTAGTTCATACAACATATATTATATTTGACGTTCAATCCTTACACTTCAATTAATTATGCTTATTACATTTCAAGTTCTCAGTAATCGTATCTGGGTCGGGCTCAAGCGATTACAGCGTCTATTCATCAAAATAGAAGCTGCAATGTTAGTTGAGCCGGATTTAAAAGCTACCCAGAGTATATTTACAGTGGTTCAATCGCAAATCTTTTTCCATCCAGTTCCACAAAGCCTTAAACTTAAGCCATTTAATTCGTAAATAGAACGTTGGTGATATGACTAAAGTTCAACAACTACAGTTTTAGAAGTAGGTACACAATATTTATATCCACGTACAAACTTATTTTTAACCGACTTCAAAAAAAAGGAGGAGGTTCTCAATTCGACTGATTTTTTTTTTAGTATACGAGTATAGTAAACCTGAAAACTGTTTGTACAGAGTCGTAGTAGAATCGCTTGCAAGTTTTTACCTATATCATGTCATTTATTTTGGACAAATATTTTTTGAATAATCTATACTTATAATAAATCTGTAGAGAGGTCAATTCTGTACATGAAATATATTTTCAAAATAACTATCAGGGGGTGATTAGTGATCGATACTGATGCCAAAAATGCAATCAGTAAAATTTTTGTCTGTCTGTCTGTCTGACTGTCTGTCTGTCTGTCTGTATGTTCCTTATAGAAACAAAAACTACTCGACGGATTTTAACGAAACTTGGTACAGTTATTTTTCATACTCCTGGGCAGGTTATAGTATACTTTTCATCACGCTACAATCAATAGGAGCAGAGTAGTGAAGGGAAACGTTGGGAAAACGGGAGAAGTTACTCCATTTTTTAAGCATCCGTCGCGTGTGCAGCCTTAATGGTTAAAGTTACATAGAAATCATGTATGACGGAAATAGTCTTTATAATATTAACCATAAACGCGGGTGACACCGCTGGCACAGCTAGTCTTAAATAAAGTTACACGCTACCAAAAACTGTCTGGCACGTGCGCACCGCTTATCACAAAGTCACAAGGTCAACTAGTCCCGTTAGTATTATTTCTTAGTAGTTAGTATTCTATAATAATTTTCCATAATTTCTTCTTAAATTAAATTTATTTTGGTTTACATTGTCAAATGATGTACCTATTTGATGAATATTTAATAGATAAGTACTATTGGAAATTTATACCTACATACCTATAAAGTTTTAGACGCTGAAATTTTGATTAAATATTATTTTAAGTATGTGACAGTCTACATAATTTGATTATAAATGGACCGATTTCCTCGGGCAACTCGTTTACATTACATTCGTAAAAATATTTTATATTATAATGCATGCAGGTCAATATTTAATAATAAATCCTGTACTAATAAGAAATACAAAAGAAAACTTTTTCAATGACTAACTAAACGAAAAACGATACTTAGCTTATAAACAGTATGATATCATTATGTTTGTCTCGTCTATCTATTGGCAGCATGCGCCGCTTAACGGCCAAATGGCTGCTGGCTTAAACCCCGATGAGAGTCATAGAATCTACGGCAAAGTATTTTAATATTGAAAACCTTAGTACCAACCCGGAGCCAGAATGTGGGAGTACGTAAAGCTGGGTCGGCGCTTGGCCTCTCTCCATTCATGTCGGATTTAGAATGGAGGAACAAAGAGTGCATCTGTGTTCGCGCAGCACTTATGCACTTTACTATCTTCTACGTAGTTGACTAATGCCGCAGTCACTGAAATCGGTTATTAAGATATCATCCTAGTATACCACATTCTGCAAAGTTTTTTATGAGATGCCAATGAAAGCATCTGATTTAATAATTACATACATTACTTACACAAGTAAACTTACATAATAAATAAGATCCGGGTCTAATTAAAGTACATACATACATACATAACATCACGCCCATAATCCCCGAAGAAGTAGGCAGAGTCAAAGGGACAGGGGGCCTATTTAATCACATTCAGCCAAAAATAAAACTGGGCTGGGTTAGATGGAACATTGTGAAAAAGTAATGAAAAGTGGCTAGCTTATCGCCTACACAATCACATACCCAAAACCCGATATACCATTAGTCGCCTTTCACGACATGCTAGGCAAGAAACAAAGTTGGCACTTTATTTTTAAGTCCCAGACCAACATGGGACAATGGGCTGGGTTAGATGGAAAATTGTGAAAAAGTAGTGATAAGTGGTTAGCTCGTCGCCTACACAATCACATACCCAAAGACCCATATACCATCAGT
The DNA here is from genome assembly GCA_951394215.1 of Glyphodes perspectalis. NCBI lineage: Eukaryota > Metazoa > Arthropoda > Insecta > Lepidoptera > Crambidae > Glyphodes > Glyphodes perspectalis. The sequence continues at coordinate 14,778,097 of OX596199.1, forward strand.
CGGATTTTACGATATTCTAGGAAAGAAACACAGTTGCCAAATTCTTTTTAAGTCCCAGACCAACACGGGACAAATTAAATTAATTAAAGTGATGGGTTTTAGCCAAATACACTTTAAATTTATAACCAATTCTAACAAAATGCTAAGGCAATTTTTATCTACTGATTCCGATATTCTATTGGAAACGTGTCTCACAAAATAACTGCGATTTAAATTGTGATATACTATATAAACTATATGTGTATGATAACGATGATCCACCTCAGATTACACGACAGCCTTTTATAACCTCCTTGGCCGTCTGTGCAAAAGTGCCTGCCAATTTGTAATTTTTGGGGGTCCCTACCTCGATATGGAAAACGCTACCTTATAAAATTGCTTCGACATCGATCTGACCCTTTTACAAGTGTAAAAAAACATCATCTTCCAAGCGATTGTCCCGTTCTTAGTCGGAGTCCGCTTAGACCTGACTCAAAATTTTGCGCGTTTAGTTGTTACATTGAAGCAACTGCTTACCTGACTTTTGCAACCCTAACATACGGATTTGCAATAAGACAGTTGGAATCGTGGATTTTAAAAATAATACTTAAAAACCGGTCAAGTTCGAGTCGGACTCGCAAACGATGGCTTCCGTATTATGGTCTTTAAAACGGCAAAAAAAAAATCATGTTTGTTGTTGAGCCCCGTTAAATATTTATTTTATTCTGTTTTTTAGTTGTTGTAGCGGCAACAGAAATACATCATCTGTGAAAATTTCAACTGTCTAACTATTATGGTTCATGAGATACAGCCTGGTGACAGACGGACAGACGGACAGCGGAGTCTTAGTAATAGGGTCCCGTTTTACCCTTTGGGTACGGAACCTTAAAAACATCTAACGTACATGTCTGTAATAAGTCAAGATTCCTAATAAGGAAGTGGCGTGAAGTTTAGCTAGTTAGTTAGTTTAAGATTCTTAATAAGTCTAATACACCTTTTATGTTTAAGATCAATCATAGTTCGTACGGTGTTCATAATTACACCCACCATATCAAATTGAGAAAAACTACGTTTCCACATCTAAGCCATTTATACGTGTCACATATAAGACAGGTACTACCATTGAACTATTTTACTAGCGTATAATAATATCTCAATGGGTACTACACCTATGTATGTTTAATATGCATTAGATACATATGCTTTATACCTAAATCCCTGACTGGCTCGATGGCGCATTCGGTAGTGACCCTGCCCCATGCCCCAAGAGTGGTTCGATCTCCACCCAGGACAAACATTCGTATGATGAATACTTGTGTTTGTTCTGTGTCTGGGTGTTAATATCCAATATATAAGTATATATTTGTAATACCACTGTTGATTCTGATATCCGTAACACAAGTGCTTAAGCTAATTACCTCGGAGTCAGATCAATGTATGTGATGTCGTCGAATAATTAATTATTATTTATTATTATTATTTCAAATGCTTTGGCATCTCAGCATAAAGCTGATTTTTTTTTTAAGTAGAACGGGCATTTTTTTTTAGTTGGGGAAACTCCCACGACCCGTCACCCTCTGCTCGGGGAAGCAGAGGGCGGTGTGTCGGACTCGAACCGACTAAAACCCCAACGTGGCCTCCCGCGGCGCAGTTCCGGAGGAGTCGGTATCCCCACTGTCGGGACTATACGACAGCTCCTCCGGTAGTGCGCATGCCGCGCTGCGCGGCTCACCTCGCGCGGCGGTGGTCGATGCTGTGCAGCCCACGTCATCAGTTGTCGGATGCACAGCACCGAGCACGCGCGCGCGTCGAGACATGCCAGGCCACCCAGCATGTCTCAACTACTCCGCCCAGGGTTCAGACGCCGATCGTCCCCGTGACCGGCGTCGTGGGCCCACTCTCGCGCTGTGCCCTCTGCTAAGCCAGAGGGGCTCGCGGAGAGCGTCTCGTCGCATCTCGCGTCGGAGGGGGCCGCCTTCCGCCCGGCGACCCAAATTGAGGGCAGAGCAATGTCGTCGCGGAGGGAGAGGAGATCCCTCCGCGACCCACCACAACGCAGCACAGTGCGCCCCTGTCGGGTTGCCGAGGATAGGGAGGCGAGCAACGACACACTCAGCTCTTCCTCTTCCTCGGCAATCCTAGTCCGGCCGCAGGGGGCTGCGGCCGGTGCCGCAACTGTTCGATGGGAAATGCCGAGCAGTCGCAGCTCACCTCGGGGTCTCTCTTAGCTTCGGCCCTGTCCTGCACCAGGGCCTACTAAGCCCCCTCGGTACGCCAAACCGAAGACCCCAGCGGGGGGGGAAGTAGAACGGGCCTAGGCCAAGTTCTATTCCTTTAAGTTATACTTATGAGTGATGAGTTTATGAGAGATGAGTGATGGTGTATAAGATGAGCATGCGTGAGAATAATATGATGAACCTGTGAATTTCTGTCGATCTGTTTATCTGATGGGTTGGAGTTGTATGAGGTTAGTATTAGTTAGGTGTTCAAGTTGGCTTGGTATCATACTGTTATTTTGCATGTGAGTTTCTTCATCTACTTGTAAGAACTTTCTAACTTATTCTACATTGTTCAATATAACAGCTTTTTGTAGTAAGCTGTTTATATGTTGTGGTGGATTTAGATTGTTTAAGATTGATGAATCTGTCTTATTATTATTATCCCTGAGACGCACGCTACTGTCTCTACCGAATTCCAGGGGAGCAGACCGGGGGGCGACCGCTCGTAACCTTAAACTTATTAAATAGAAATTACCCTTAAAATATAGAATGAACTTTGTGTCAAACCCTCACGGCATAAACCCGTATCGCACTTATCCAGTTTTGAACACGTAAGCAGTATAATAAAATGCTCCGGTCATATTTCACGCTCGATTCTGAATCTTCGAGCCTACTACAGGGTGGGCGGGGCTACCCTTGACCTCGTATCTGGGACATAGCCACAGAGCTCATTCCCCGAGTTAGGGCGATATTCGGTATACGTTACTGATAATACGCAATAAATCGCTATCCGGCATTCGAATCATGCTGTTAATATCATTTACTTGTTACCGTTATATCACTCATAGTTACACTAGATAAACGGTTTGTGATAAACATATTCACTTGATTGCATAATTATAAAAGCTTCTTCCCGTCGTTCTAATTGTTTTCAGAAGAACTTGACTTTCATTTTATTTTGAGAAGCGGTCACATCAAACGGAGCCCATTATCGTCACTTGGCGTCTCAGTGATCTTATATTGTATGTAAAAATAAACTTTTTCTTAAGATAACGAGAAAGCCTTAAAAAAACCAGTTGATGAAAACGAAAAAGTGTATTAATTTATTTTATTCAGACAGTTTTATGAAAGCTTAATAATGGTGCCTATAAATAGAAAAAGTCGTTCAAAATGTACGACCAATAACGAAAAGACATATAAGTATACCTATTAATAGTAAAAAGGTTTTTTACTATTACTTATATACCTATTAATAGTAAAAAAGTTTTTTACTATTAATAGGTATATAAATAATAATTTAATAATAATAATAATGGGATAAAAATGGGACGTGAAAAGGCGTAGGGACGTGATAAAGGCGTAGGGACGTGACGCCCCCATCGCCCGCTGGCGAGAGTTGGTGAGCTTCGCACCATGAAGAGCAACAACTCCCGTCAGTGCAGTCAGTCTCCGCAGGGCGGCTTGTGGCGAGCCGTTGGTGGGTGGCGACACCACGGACCCTACCTCCAGGGGGACCATACAGACATGCGCGATACACACACTTACAGACAGTTACACACCCCCCGCCTCTGCGCTTGCCTTGACCGGCCGGCCAGAGTGGATTCGCAAGAGCGGAACCTATGCTCCAGGTTGGAAGTGTAAAATGTCATAACGCCGGGGGCACTTGACTGTATAAGGATCTTGCGCCCCGCAGTCTCACCTCTCCACAACCTTAGCTGCTTTCTAGTGTTGCCCCCTTGCCGCCCGTATGGCAGCTAGTTGGGGGGCCCACAATTTGGATTAACAAGCGGCGAGTCACCGTCTGCCAACTTAATATATTTGTGAGAAATTTTCGAGGCAGATGTCCGGTATCTCACTCCACAGCCCAATTTCCTGTCCATAGTAGAACCTCCCTCCATAGCCCCGGTTTTTAGTTTCCCTTTTTCGCAATAGTCCTGCATCAGCCGGATGTCGCCTTTGAGTGTATGTTTTATACTGCAACTAAGGGCAACACCCGGCCGGTGTTCCATCACACATTTAGATCGAACTCTCAAAAGGCCTCTACATGTTGGACCCATGTCCCCATGCAAGCCTCAAAGGCCCGGGCTTGTCCCGTGATTGTGCCGAGAGACATAATAATAATAAATAAAAATAAATAATCCAGACCGCGCTTTAAAAATCTGAAATGGGGCGTTTTACGTCACTTAACGGTAAAACTTTACGACCCTAGTGACGTCACACGGTACTTTAACGCGCTGTATCTTCATAATTTTCGGTTTGCTAAACAAAAGAAAAAATACTTAAGCAATATTTTTTTAAGCTAATATATAAAGCTAAGAAGTTTGTTTTTTTTCTTGAACGCGCTCATCTCAGTAACAACTGGGCCGAATCGAAAAAATATTTTTGTGTTGTACATATTGTTAATTTATCGAGGAAGGCTATATACTATATAACATTAACCATGCCAACAACCGAGCCTCGTTAACATTATATATTTTTGTTTTGAAGTGCAATAAAAAAGTATGAAATTTTATATAAAAAAAAGAAGTGTCAGTAAGGGAGCCAAAATAGGCCAGTATCAGTTTACTAATATTTAGTTTGACACAATAATATTAAATAACCATTACACAGTATGAAATAATTATGTACATTATAAGCGGACCCTGACTAAGCACGGGACGTAACACTAGGAAGATGATGATGATGAAACTATTAAATGAAGACGTCAAAAATGTATGCTTTAGAAAACTCTTTATGTTTTAAGGGGCTGTTGCATCATTTCGGAAAAGGTATCTATTGCTAGTAGAAATCTATAAAAGTTTGTATGTTTTGTTACTTTGTAATTTAATTGTTTATAGGGTAAGTTCAATACCGTTGTAGGAAAATGGAAAAATTAATATATATAGCCACGCAAACCAAACTATTATTGTACCTACATACCTTAACTGATAAATAATTCAAGCATCTTTTATTGCAAAGGCTCCCGCAGCGACGATTTTTTCGATACGAAGTGTAGTGAACAGTGTAGCATGGTTCATCCTTTGCTATTTTATTTAAAATGAACTTTCGAATTATAAATAACTAGCTGCGTTCTGGCCTCGGTATAACCCGTTAATGGTTAATGTACATACATACATACATAACATCACGCCCATAGTCCCCGAAGGGGTAGGCAGAGTCAAAAGGACAGCAGGCCCCTTTAACCACATTCAACCAAAAATAACATTGGGCTAGGTTAGGTGGAACATTGTAAAAAGTAGTGACAAGCGTCTTTTCAGTCAGTAGGCTTGTCGCCTACACAATCACATACCCAAAACCCGATATATATAGTACCTATATGCGGTTGATATTTTAAAATTATTTTACTAAAAATCTATGTTTTTACATTATGTACTTGACTGGCTCGATGGCGCATTTGGTAGTGACACTGCCCTATGCGCCAAGAGTTGTGGGTTCGATCCCCACCCAGGACAAACATTCGTGTGATGAATACTTGTGTTTGTTCTGTGTCTGGGTGTTAATATCTGATATTTAAGTATATATTTGTAATACTGTTTATTCTGATATCCGTAGCACACAAGTGCTTAAGCTCGGAGTCAGATCAATGTATGTGATGTTCTCGGATTTATTATTATGTACAGACACCTACCTTTTATATTATGTATTTCTACTTAGCGACTCGCGACGAATTTCTTCTAATGCATAAGTGCTATAACTTTTCAGTTCCTTCATATTAAAAGTTATAAAACCTCTTAAGTTAAACGTAAACAAGTTTCCCGCTTAGACTTCAATGTTGGTCTCGTTGATGATATTAAAACTCTTTAAAGTGAATCGCGTGAGATTACCTATTAAACTATGGTTGTAAGCACAGAACATAGATAACCTCTTTTCTATGTTCTGTGGTTGTACGTTTCGGTCTTAATAAACGTAGAAAACTCGTAAACTATATTATAGTAAGTTGGTAACCTTTTGAGACGAAATATCCAATAGTTATTTGGCTAATTTGTCTCAAAAGGTTACCAACTTCTGACCTAGGAACTAGAGGTGTTAATAAAAGTCTGTTTTGCTAGGTCACATGTGTTGCAAATAATACAGCGAATAAATAGCCAATTAAGACAAAATAGGCAAATGTATCACAAACATCCCGACAATCAAACCCACAGCTTTAAAGCTCATCGCCAATTCTGATCCATTACAGGAATGGGGCTTTTACATACTTAATGATTAAGAACATAAATATGATCCTCAACTAGGTACTAGGTACTAGTAGGGTGCACTTTGAGTTTTGTTAATATTATTAGGTAAAATATATGGGCGTAATGTTATGTATGCATGTATATATGTATTAGATCAAAGTTTATCATGGTATAAAAATATTGCAATCGATTCTATTAACGATTCTGTACAAACAGTTTTCAAGTCTCGTATATACTAAAAATAATGCTGTAAAAGGCAGTGAAGGCAAGTTCGTACCGCCCCATTCTCGAGTCAAAAAATGGAGGGTGGGGGTAGGAGGTTGAAATATACTTTACGACCTATTGTCATTCCTACCAAATAGGTACACAAAAATAAAACTTTAAAATAGGTCGAGCCGGACCACAAACACCGTGACACCGTCTTTTTATATACCTACCTATAATTAAAATAGGACTGGTACGTTCAAACATCGTACATTAAAATGAATGTAGGTAGGTACTCCATCCATACTGTACAAACAAAATATCTCCGAGCATTTTTAAACATGAATAGGGGTTATTATTTACGACTAGCTTCTGTCCGCGGCTTCGCTCGCGTGGTAAATCGATGAAACATAGCCTATCTATATGTTATTCGGGTGTATGAGCTATATTATTCTAAAGTTTCATTAAAGCCATTCAGTAGTTTAAGCGTGAAAGAGTAACAAACATTCATCCATACATTGACATTGACAAGCTCGATGGCGCATTCGGTAGTGACCCTGCCCCATGCGCCAAGAGTTGTGGGTTCGATCCCCACCCAGGACAAATATTCGTATGATGAATACTTGTATTTGTTCTGTGTCTGGGTGTTAATATCCAATATTTAAGTATATATTTGTAATACCACTGTTGATTCTGATATCCGTAACACAAGTGCTTAAGCTACTTACCTCAGAGTCAGATCAATGTATGTGATGTCGTCGGATATTTATTTATTTATTTATTTATTTATACATAATAAACTTTCGCATTTATAATATTAGTAGGATAGATATACCTAAGTCTTTAGGTAAATAACTGAAATAAAATATTATTATCTAATCTACTATTACATAAAGGAGCATAGACGAATTTTATATTCAGCAATAAAATTACACTAATCTCCTTGGTATGTCCAGGGTGATGTTATAATCCACTACTTTAATTTTAGGCGCACCCTCATATACATTTAAGCTTAGTAATCTTAAAAAGGCCCTGAGCATATTACCTATAAATTCAATGGACTTATGTTATACCAGTAGCTGACATATTATCTGAACAGCATCAGTTAAAATTATAGTATCATTTTTACCTCGTTTCCGTGAAAGTATTTATTTCACTTTAAATCTATATAATATTAAAAAATTATATAGATTCATTCTTGTAAAACTAATGTTATTTGAATTACCTTGAGACCTTTTAAAAAAAAAATCCTATAAAATGATTGGCTATAAAATAGATTCCATAATGATTTAATGGTCTTGGGCACAATGTGAACGTGCCCTAGCATAATTTAAGTGCTAATGCCGCTAGAATATCGGAACAGTTAAGGTATAAAGTTCATCGTCTTCAGAATAATTTCATATTTCTTTTACGTCGTTGTTTAGCTATTGAAACCGAATTTATCTTTGTTACGAACATGTAGGCATTTCAGCCGGCATTGTTTTTTATATTTTCTATTACGTTGACATCATTATCCCAAGTATTCAAATTCGAAGAGTCTGTCAGACTTAAAATGAAATGAATTAAAGGTGCCGTTGTTAGAAACAGGTGTCACATGACATTTGTTTATCGTACACCGCCATCGTGTATGCCAATTAAGAGGACCTTGTGGCAGACACACACACATGATTAGGCAGAATAAATTCTAGGCGAAACCCACAAAGAGAAACTGTTGGTTTAAAACTTTAAATATATTTTTATAAAATTGAAACGAAAACTAATAACCAATTAATTTAGCAGCTGTCGAGTATTGATGTAATACGTATCAAAATCATCCCGGCCGCAATATTCAAGTTAAATTAATAATTTTAGTTGAAAATGCAAGGATTTGGGTTAGACGGATAATTGAAAAGAAGTAGTAGTGAATCTAGCTCGTTAAATAAATCACAACCCGATACACCATTAGTTGTCTTTTACGACATGCTAGACAAGGAGCACATATAAACATTATTTTAAAGGCGCTGGTTTACATAGGACTTAATTGAGTTATCCACGTAAAACATACATAACGACATGCAGCCAAAAATCTACCTAATCCAGCCCAGTTTGCTGGGTTAGATGGAAAATCGTGAAAAAGTAGGGACAAGTGGCTAGCTCATCGCCTACACTATCACATACCTTATACCACGTTCCATTAGTCGCATTTTACGACATGCTAGGCAAGGAACACAGTTGACACTTTCTTTTAAGTCTGAGACCAACATGGAACATGTAAATTTTATAAAAGGAATTTCCATGGAAATTCACATAAGCGGATTGTTTAAATTGTGATGCGGACTGTACTTTGAGTTCATGATAAAACTACACCAGGTTGATTAAATTTAATAGGGTTAGTGGAGTTTGGTCATAGTGTAGTTTTGACTTTACTAAAAAATTTTATAGTTTGGTCATTGCTTTATTAAATTTAATTAACCTGGTGTGGTACGTCATGAACTCAAAGTACAGTCCGCATCGCAGTTAAAACCATAGATTTAGAATTTTTTGGCTACGCAAAAGATACATAAAGCGTGGGAGCGAGGAATCCTCCTGAAATGCAAACCGCCCGAGAGGAAAAGAGACAGTGAATGAAGTACCTTTATGTCATGGTTTTTGCGAGTAAGGCCTTAGCGTCCCGGCCTATTCTACGTCGCAGTGAAATTTTTGCATTTTTGTATTAAACCTTGGATTATATTCGAGAATATTAAATGTGCAATTATGGTGACTTGTTCTGTGCGTGATTGTGAGGTTACACGACGGAATAATCCGAATAAATACACTTTTCACTGGTAAATACGATTTTATCATTAGATTTTTTCAAACCATATTTTGTCACATTGTTGCTAGTAATCGGTTTAGAAAAATATGTTTACAATAGTATATTGATTACAATTGATCGTTATAAGTATACATCGTGATTATAAACAGAATTTGGGAAAATATTGTGTAAAATAGTAAATAGTTTGGTTACGCTAGTGCTTTACAAAGCGGTGACGTCACGAGTATCGATAAAAACTTAATCGTCTTTTAGCAAAATCATGACATGAATACAAAGTTATGTAGCCAAGTTATGTTGAAATATAATTATATTCACATTGGGAACTCATTATCTCCGTAAATTTGGTAATAAAGCTGATAATTTTTCTAGATTTTCAAGCAACCCAGCATTGTGTAAAAAGTGGTTGCGGACTATAGACAGACTAGATTAGACTCCCAGTAAGAACTCCACTATCTGCAACAAACATTTTGATGGCAAATGACGACAACAAAAAATTTGTTACACTATTATTTTTTAATGTCACCAAATCAAAAGTACCTATGGTTGCTAATATATTATTTGTTTTAATTTCATTTCATCAGTCAAAGCAAAAGTCATGTCCTTTTGTCATAAAGGTATAAATCATAAAACATATTTAATTTTTTTTATTTTTGTCGTTATAAGCTGAATATACGAGGAATACATTTTACCATCTTATTGTTTATAGAACTGCTTAGAATGAGATTTCTTACCGACTAATTCCGATTTACCTAATATATACAACTGCTGATTTCAATCAATGCCATAAATAATTAATTAAGAGTATAAAAAAGCGTTTTAAATATACCTAAACTATTAGTATACAACTGAATCAGAATCAGTCGATAATGTAAAAGTGCGTCTCTGACAACACTATTTTTAACTCACACATAGACGTCAACCAACACATGTTTAAATTTATTTTGGTCATGTTTCCGAGCCGTCATTGTGTATCTTGTACATCCTAAATCTATGGTTAAAACAAAAAGCAAATTTATACTTTTTCTGTATTTACTCAAATATTTTTAGGTAAAAATAAAATACTTCAACTGATATATACTCGCGGCATATTACTTTTTGGTATTTTTAAATATTACTAAAGTATTTGGCGATTGAAGATAGTTTGTTGCCGGTATCTTCTTGCTTGGTAGATCTACAATGCGAACCGGTGAAAAAGTCGCGGGTTTATAGTCTTTTTTGCTACAATTCTTGCTTGCTACGCCCCCTACAATCATAGTGGACTTGTTTGTAAGGTTCTCATCATTTTATATAGGTATATTGTTTTTCAATTAGGCGTCTAGACCAATTACGCAACGAACATATAATGTCGTTACTTAATTGCAAAGAAGTATTTGAATTTAAACTAGTTTACTGTGAAATATTATTTATAGTTAGGTACATAAGATTTGTTTTATTTAATTAAATACAAAACAAATTGATAACAAACAGAGTTGAAATTATTGAATGATGTTCTGGCCACGAACAATCGAGTGCAAACTTTGCCTTGTTTATGTTACGCGAAATGCTTTCAGATAGAAAATTAATCCTGTCGTTGATTTGATTTAGTATTTTTAGACAGTATAGTATTTTTTACTTATGTATATAGGTTTCTAGGGCTTATTCTCTATCATTCACTCCCACATTTCTTGAAGTATAGGTAAAGATTATGAAGTTGTAAGCTCCATTAACCGTCGATAATAAAATAAATATATTCTCCAGACTTACACACCAATTCCCTAGTTACAAACTAAGCTTATAAGCTTGTGCTATGGATACCAGGTGAACGGATAGACATACTTAAATACGTTCTATAAACATGCATGACTCGAGTACAAATGTCCATGTTCATCACACGAAACATTTTCCCCTAGCGGAATTCGAACCCGCGACCCTTGGTGTCGTGGCCAGGATCTCTGACCACTCGACCAACAGGCCTGTCAATATATAATAATTTGTGTAATCTTCAATTTTAATAATAATATAAGAAAAACAAAATTGATTTTTTTTTTGATATAGTTTCATTTTTCTTAATATAAAAAATGTAGACTCACATTCTCAAAATACCTATCTCACCATGTTTGAACACTCGGACTGTTAGATGAGTTAATTTATTGCCCGGCAAAGATATAAGAAGCTTACGTGATTTTTATGATCACCAATACCTTCGTTATCACCACATTTTACAATTCTCAGAGATATATTTTTTTTTTATTACTCTTCTCTGATCAAAACAACAATACGACGTAGTGAGCTTATGTATAAAAATAATGGATGATATACTATATGCATATTTTATTTAACCAGGAAAAACGAAATGGTGTCGGTTGAGACACGAAGTGACTTTTCAACCGACTTCAAAAAAAGGGGGAGGTTCTCAATTCGACCGCATATATGTTTTTTTTTTGGTTTTTTATGTGTGTTCGCGCATATCTTTGTCATTTATGAACTGATTTCGATGATTCCTTTTGTAAGAAAGGGGATATCCCAAGGGTGGTCCGATGATAAGGAAGCCAGGATCTGGTGATAGCATCCCTGAGAAATCGATAGGAACCTTCGAAAATCGTAGGGCCGACTAGTGCGTTTGTATTTTTTTTCATTAAGTATTTTAAAGCACTACGATTTAATGAAGGTCTGGAGACGATCTGATGATAGAGCCAAAAGACGGTCAAGGGAACTCCTCAACGATTTACAGCAGTTACCTTGTGTTTGGGTCCGATTGATTTGTATTGATGAGGACTTTAAACCAGGATGACGTGCGACTGTCATTAAGGGTCTGATAGTGAAGACGAAGAATTAAGGGAACTCCTTAACGGTTCACAGTAACTACTTAGTGTTTCGACTTAATTCATTTATATTGATGGGAATTTTGCACCCATATAGGTCATAAGCGCCATTATAAGTCTGATGATGGAGACCATAGACAGTAGCGGAAATTCCTCAAAGATTTACAGCAGTTCCCTTTTGTTGGGCTTACATCATACGGTTCAAAATGCCAATATGTTCAGGTCATACAGGTTAGGTCCCATCACTTAAAATCGTAAAATAAAATAATTTTTACTTGGCACCAACTTCAAAATTATAAGTATTAAAATACGTATTACTTTGGCCTAAGTAAATTTATTTTTTACTTTTATGAAGTTCGTTTTTGAAGTCGGTTCTTTTTTTGTTGGACCGACATTCACGTTTACAAAGTCACGAGCAGTGCCTAGTATTGAATAGGTATAGACAACCAACCGATCCATTTATGTAAGGGCTTAGATTTTAATTAAGTGTATCGGGAAACAAAAGGCGTGCGGTAATAAGTGGCATTGATGAAACTTTTCCAATTAATCCAAGTTTCTGAGTCGCAGACAACGCCGACAGCCGTACCTACCAAGGTAATACAACAACAGTTTTAACTTTGCCTTATGACCGGCGGATAAACGTTCGACCCTTAACAAATTTGTATGTCATATCCATAGGAGTCAAAGCGACCAAGGCAGTCGAGTGTATGCTTGGGATCAAAGACTGAATCTCAATCATACTTATCCTTGGCGGTTTTCGTTTAAACGATTCCTAATTGTCTACTCATATTTTAATGGCAACTACGTTGCGATGGTCACTTGATTTAATAACCAAATTTGCTTATGCTTAAAAAGCTTTATATAATATTTGACCTGGACAAAACTCATAATCATGAAATACACTATTATTGCAACTGTCGAATCAACTGCAATTGCCTAATGAAATGAATCCCGCAAATATATTTTTTTATTATATATACTTATATATTTTTTTAAAGGAAGCTTTATACATAAATTACACTGAAAATAGCAATTACCTCCAAGCAAGGTGGTAAAGTTAAGTACTTCATATGCAATTCAGTTAACAATAAGCTGTATTTAGTTATCGCTTTCTATCTCGACCCTACTAAGGTGTATAAACACAACACTACTCATTTCATGCGAATAAGTATATCAAGCTATTTAAGCAATTTTATTAATTAAGTGGGTTTAAAGGACCATATTTACCAAGCGATACACGCTAGTATCTATTTACTGCAATAAGCAAGTTTACTAAGCGTATACAAATGTACGTAACGATGCTAGTTACAAACTCTAATTAAAAGACTCGCGAGATTGAAATGAAGAGCTGTGTTTTTTAATTGAGAATACTACGCGCATGCCTCCTTCGTCTGGAAAGATAGGCACATGGGTGCTGAGGATGTTGGCTCGGCGCCAACCTCGAATTGTAAACCACCGTACGCAGATATCCCGCGTCCTTCGCTTCTGTGCCAACACCAGATCAGCGGGCGGCGAAAGGAAACATTTTCGGGGATCACGCGTTGTTGGATGGTTTGGGCCATTATTCACGCTGTTGTTTTCTTCATTTGAACTGTAGCACTAAGTCTACTGCCGTCGTTATTAGGTGATTTCTTCGTGATAAAGATATTAGAAAGACAACTGATGTGCGTAATTTGAATTTGTAAGACCCTGATTTTAAAACAAACCTTAGTTACCTATTTTGATTCTTAATGATATTTTAAGGTATGATATTTCTAAATAGATTTTTCCTTTTTAATAGACGTGGTGAAAACTGAATCTGCGCTGGCAACAAACAGATTTTGCATTTCATGAAACAGCTTCTTTAATAATAAATAGAAAATATGATAACGAAATTCCTTTTACATTTTAATCTTATTTAAGCGCATTGCTAAGTCTTACAGTATTTCTAGACCACTTTTTCCACCTTTTTTACTCCGAGGTCAAGTAAATGTTTTACAAATTTCTTCAGCTTTTCTCCTATAAAGAAAGATACAAAATAATAAAAATATAATGAAAAAGTGGAAACTAAGCGGACAGCCATTTGAAATTGCAAGCAGTCACTTTTCAAATGCATTTATTTTCTCCTTGCTGGTTCTTGAAAGAAAAAAAAATATTATGATTGCGAATTTCAAACGAGCCGAAACGGCGCTACCTAAAAGCGGCGGTTTTATTTGAAATTCCCGTGTCTGCGATAGGCATTTAAAATTTTATTATGTATTGCAGGCTAGTGCTGTTCCGACTCGGCGGATCACAATAAAAGATGAACGTCGTTTTTGTTTTTTTTTATACTGTGTTGGGCCTGCCTGAATTTTGTACGAATAGCAATATTTTTATAAAAGGAATGTCTATCAATTAAATTTTTCGACAAGATAGCGTTGTGGAGTGATAAAAATATTTGGCATAGCTATACAATTTAGAATATTGATGCATATACATGAAAGACGATTGAAAAAAATAAACGTGTGAAACAAATCTCAGCGTTAGAACGAGACCTCAAAATTCAATACATGTCGATGAAATTTTAACAACTTATATTCTGAACGATAAAATATGCATGAAAATATTTGTGGAAAAACAAATGGTATGATGAGTTGCTGGCTACCCCTTGGGAAAATGTTATCATAGACCTGTTGTCATGAGTTGTCACTAGTGCCAATTCGTGCAGCAATATATTTTACTATAAGATAGTTGTAGTGTAATTGCTGAACTACGCTATTGCAGGATTACTAGTTGATTATTGGAGCGGTACCCTAACATGCGCCTTTTACGCTTTGATGTCAACTATTTGTTACATATTGTAGTAGTTAATACATGGCATCTGGGTTGAGTATATAAGTATAAGACTACAAATCAGAAGAGTGCACAATTAAATGCAGGTATTTTGACTACGTGGGAGCTTTATAGCACCAGCAAACGTTTAGCCTGCTCAGGCAATTAGAATTTGATAAACAGAGGTTAGGAGACGCAACGAAGCGCTACGGAGTTACTAGGGCTACATCTTAAAGCGATCTTTAAACCTGACGCTTATTGCAATTGTGATTTACGGTACTATTTCCTTTAATTAGTGTTGCCTTTACATTTCAACAACTGGAACCCTATATTCAAATACATTGGTCTGTGTATAATACTTACCTATTTTATATACCTACATCTATTTGGGTAATACTCGTACGTGTTTACGTGGTTGACATGAGCTAACGGGGAGACAGAATTTGGCCAGGTGCCAAACGGCACTAAGAAGGGGCGCGACGGTCTGAATCACAGCTTTAAAATTTTCCCACAATAGGAAAATTTGGCCTTAGTCAAACCGCGCCAATTGAACGAAATTGTATGGTTTGACTAAAATCCCCCGCAGCCCTAACCATGTTCCTTATCGACATCGCCTAAAACTCATTCACAGCGAAAACCTACCGATAAAAAAATTATATGATATATAAATACCACTTTAGTGCTCTAGTAAATTTATAAATCAATTAAAAGATCTACAACTTAAATTATGTTATAAGCTTAAACTTTACGCTTATAACATTATTCTACACTTTTAAAGAAAGGATGGGTATAGAATTAAAAAAAATTAATAGTAAATAATAGTTTTTTTACTTAGTATTGGTACCTGATCGAACTTAGATGATTTGCAGTAAAAAACATTATCTAAAGCGATTAAAGTGTACTTTTAAAAACTTACCTGTTCTAAGTTATTTAATTTAAACTACGAGACTACTGTAAAAAACTTGCTTTTCTGTTTAAAGAAAAAGTGTCAGAACGGCCAATTAACTAATAAAATGTTGAACTTAATGTAGCATTATAGACTAGTATTTTTCCCCAATTGTCCATCACGATCCGAATGTATTCGGACGTAATTGCGGGCGTGATCAGATTTACATACAAATGTTTAGAGATATATAGAGGGCCAGCGATATGGCCTTTGTCATGATCTAATTCTACTACACATTAATAATAATAATAAATAATAAACATCCGACAACATCACATACATTTATCTGACTCCGAGGTAAGTAGCTTAAGTACTTGTGTTACGGATATCAGAATCAATAGTGGTATTACAAATATATACTTAAATATCAGATATTAACACCCAGACACAGAACAAATACAAGTATTCATCACACGAATGTTTGTCCTGGGTGGGGATCGAACCCACAACTCTTGGCGCATGAGGCAGGGTCACTACCAAATGCGCCATCGAGCCAGTCAGTCAGTCAGTAACATTAAATAAAATAAATAAATAAATTCTTCAAACTGACACACCAATTCCCTAGTTCCAAACTAAGATGATGCTTGTACTATGGATACTAGGTGAACGGATAGACATACTTAAATACGTTTATAAACATCCATGACCCGAGTACAAATGTCCATGTTGATTACACGGAACATTTGCCCCCAGCGGGATTCGAACCCGCGACCCTTGGTTTCGTGGCCAGGATCTCTGACGACTTTACTAACGGGCCAGTCAGACACTTATTATTGTATACATATTAATACAAACATAGAGAAAAGGACACATTATTTGTGTTCATCCTGGATAAAAATCAGGGTCCAGTGCGACTGTAACAGTGTTAAAAACAATATTCAAAGCAAACGCCGATACCTAGATACGGTATTAATAAACACATAATAACCACGACAAAGGTTGACAACAAGGCAACTGGCATTAAATTAACAGGAGCTATATTCGATCTATCCAAAATATTCTATCAATTTATCTAGTAAATGGAAATTGCGGCTTACAACCACAATCGCAAACACAGTCACTGATGGCTCGCTTGATGGTGGCTGTACACTTACACCACGTATAAAATCAGTTTCCAAGATAATTAGTATAGTTGCGGGAGTGCCCATTTACTCTAGTATAGTCCAATGACACGATGAAATAGCTCACAGACACTTTTAGCAAATAGTATGCCCTCTGGTAGACCTCATTTGAATTTTGTGAATAATACTGTCTATTTAATTGATAGCCATTGATAGGTGAAATGTCATCATTATTTTTATACATTAATCCATCTAAATAACCCAACTTAATGTAATTTGTTGGCTAAATGTGGTTAAAGCCGCTTATCGCTCTTTGGACTGTCCCTACCCCTTCGCGTAATGGTATACTGCACCACGGCGTGATTTACGGGTTACTGAACCCCTACCAGCTCACAGCAGACACATACATCGTTTTCGGATTCAACGAAATGGTCTTGAAGTGTAACTATTAGCCGGATTGTAATCAGGGCCTGATGGAGCAGAAAAGATATAGGATCATTAGCTCTTATCGTATGTGATCTTATCAACATCCGCAGTTGTAATAACTTTGAGAATGCACGGTAATGCTGTTTACTTTAACAATAGAATACTATGCATCATGTATATGGTCATTAGGATGGTTGTAGGTACACATACTACACAAAATAAAGTTGGTAGGTACATTATTTTTTAAGTCCCAGGCTAACATTTTAAGACGTGCTAAAATTTCAATAATTTCAATACATGTAATTTATACGATTATCAATAATAAATTTGGGTGGTTCTAATTCACGTGTCGCGGCACGCGTGCCATAGGTTTCCTTAGCGATACACTATCGTCCGGTAGATGTGACCACCAAGAAAGGCGTAAAATTATTCTGGACGTGTCTTGCAGTCTATACAATATGACAACAATGAACCAGGATATAACTCACCTTATCTTATTTTGCAAACATTCGTTCTCAAGAAATAAAATATGTTTCTTTTCCGGCCTTCTGATCGTCCTTACATGCAATCCCGATAAATCCCTCTTACACTGTTCAAGCCGATATCAAATAGGTACACTATGCCGCCTAGGTATAAAAGAACTAAGTAGGAATATGGAAATATGGTTTATCCCATTCTATCTGTCGAGTATAATAATGGTTCCTTTCCAACGCAGCTGGAAACTGCGAATATGGTCAGTTTAGTAGGTATCGATGTTTACCCCGTTCTAAGTATTTCTACTTATTTTTAGGTATTAATCTTAAGTAAACAAATCATTTTGGTAGTCGTTAATAAAAAGGCCCACAGTAAACCTTCAATTGAAATCACTCGTTACATACCTATATCATAATTCCAAAATGATATTTCTTTATACACACCCAATTTTTCAATGTATTCAAAGCCGCTGGTCTACGTAAAACCTGCCATTTACTTAGCAGTTACACTTACTTTAAAATTAACTATCTAAAGAACTATTAATTGATAGGAGTTCTTTCTATTTCCTGTATGCAACGTAGCATCTCTGTTTTGTTAACACGAAACGGAATTGCTTTTTTTCTGAGGACCCAAACTTTGAAGTGAAAAAAAAAGCTATTGATGAACCTAAAACACTTAGCATTAAACTCCGTTAACTTACATGAATTACTTTACATACATTTTTAAACCAACCATATATACAAAATGAAATCATGTATCTTCAATAACCCTAAGTTGGTGTAAAATAAAATTTGTATATGGAACATCCAAAGAAGTTAAAATCTATAAACTACTTCTTTAATCAAATATAACAAAGCCAAGACATCGAACGTGCTATGCCGTTTCAAATATATGCTGTGACTACTTTTTTAAGGTTTTTCATCTTAGCCGGACCAGCTCATTTTTTGGTTGAATGTGGTTTAGGGAGCTGCCCCTTTGACTCTAGCTGCTTCCACCCCCTCGGACATTACGGGATTGATGATACCTATCATACATACCTATGCATGTAAATGTACCTTTAATGTAGATATTAACAGTTTAAAAAAAGTAATATGGGTTAGAGTTGTTAACTATTCCACGCGTATCGACCATACAATTTTTTTGATATCATCACACCCGCAATGCTTGAAAGAGTAGGCCGAGTCAAAGTCAGCAAACCCCTTTAACCACTGCGGTCAAAATAAAAACTGGGTTGAATTAAATGGTGAAAAAGTGGCGACAAGTGGTTAGGTCGTCGCCTACACACGCACCCGATCCATTATTAGTCGCCATTTGCGACATGCCAGGCAAGGAATACGGTAAGCACATTCTTTGCATAACCTACGTTCTTCAATATAATAGATCAAGGAATAATTTTTCAACATTGAAAGATGATTGCAAGGAGAGAGGCTTACATTTAAATGCGAAGAAAACAAAGATTATGGTGTTTGAAAGAGATGAAACCAGAACGGATATAAGTATAACGGTTGACGAAGTAGTGCTGGAACAGGTGAATGAAATTGTATATCTAGGATCTGCATTTAGTAGAGATGGAAGGTACTCCGCTGATATAGAAAGAAGAGTGAATGCAGGGAATAGGGTGAATGGAGCGTTAGGAAAACTTTTAGGCAGCAAAATCTTAAGCCAGAAGGCCCAGCTCGCCATACACAATGCGGTGCTGATTCCTACGCTAACATATGGAAGCGAGAGTTGGGTATGGCAAAAAGAGCATGAAAGTAGAATAAACGCGGTCGAGATGCGTGCGCTGCGGAAAATCTGCGGTGTGTCGCTCACAGACTGCGTTCGGAATGATGATGTAAGAAAGAGAGTTGGTCTGAAGGATAGCGTCGGAGTAAAGGTAAGAAGAGGCATGCTCCGGTGGTCCGGACATGTGGAAAAAATGGATGACGAAAGATTGACTAAACAGATATACAATGCGAATGTGGAAGGATGTAGCAGCCGCGGAAGGCCCAGGCTCACCTACCACGACCAGATTGGTCGTGTATTAAAAGAAGGTGATGTTAGGAGTCATAAAAATCGTAGAGCTTGTATGAAAAGGATTATGAATGTTGAAGAGGCGAGTGAGGTGTGTAAGGATCGTGCCATATGGCGTTCGGTTCTCTCTGCCTACCCCGCTAGGGAAGTGGCGTGAAGTTTAGTTAGTTAGTTAGTAAGGAATAATTGGTTAATCGCTCCGCGTTTGATTTCCGACACCAGTATACCTAATACATGTATTAATTAGATAATGTATTGAAGCGCAAGATATTGGTCATTGTTATGGTGACAATAGATAACAATTGGATCGATTATAATAGGCTGTTAGTGAAGCATTTGCCTTTACACCTCCAATGTATGCTTCCAATTTAGATTACTGTTGCACGAAACATCTACATAAGCGCCTATTATTTAAAGTTAATTATGAGGTTTTCATTAATTTCCCGTTAATTGCCTTAATAGAGGATGTTCGTCAATGTAAATTTAAATGTACAAATTCCCGTGGTCTAGGATTCAATGAGCAAGTTTAATTATTAAAACCATATTGACCGTAACCGCATAATATTAATTAGGTCCGTAAAATGCTTTTCACGTTTTTCAAATACCTATCGTGTCATCATTTTCATCTTCCTAGCGTTATATCCCGTGCTTAGACGGGGTCCACTTAGACCATGATCCAGGATTTAGCGAGTCTGGTAATTACATTGAAGCGGCTGCCGATCTGACCTTCGTAACCCTGAGATAGGAGAACCAGACAATTATTGGATCATGATTATAAATCCAAAGTTGTTTGAATTTGCAGGTTTCATCACGATGTTTTCCCTCACCGTCGAGCTAGTGGTATAAATACGTACATAGATTTGAAAAATCGTGCCCGGGTATGAACCCGCACTCCTCGGTTAAGAGGCGCGAGTCCTTACCATTGAGCTACCACTGCTCTAATACCTATAGTGTATATTGTTATATATAGGTCGAAAAGTTAAGTTTAGTGTTTTATTGTGATCGGCAAAGGATTTTCAGAGTTTATTTAAGATACAGTATATACAGAAAGATCTTCAAATGATGCAAAATGCTACCCAAACAGGCAATATGCCATCGACTAAATAACATGACAATCTTAAGGAGCCATGTCTGATGAATGCAGAGAGTTGAGTAGCATCTCTCAATTAAGTGTTTCTTAATCTCAACTGAGTTTTTTATTACTGAGAAAATAAGTAACTCTTGCCGGCCCTGTGAAATCACTATATTACCAGATATACAAACTTACGATGTTTCTTTATACCTAAATCTTTAAATGTCAACGTATCCGTAAATTATTTATATACCTTTTATTATATTTTAAAATGATAAAATTTATCGCTGATGACTGAATGAAAATTGTATAGTACTGACCCAACCGCCAATTATCCAAATTGGCCAGTTCGGCTGCAATCTGTCCCAGCAATATTTATTGTTGACATAGGTACCTACGTCGTATTTAATTATGATCAGCGGGGAATTTATGACTTTCGAATAATTTCCAGGAATACCTACATACGCAATTGGCAGTGTATACGAGTGAAAATCATTGACAATGTAAGTGTACTATCTATAGGTACATATAATAAATTTGTAACTGGTCTCAGTCTGTACATGGGAGATATATAAGAAAAACTATTATAGCAATTGAATTGCCCTCTACCTTTCTTCCCGTTAAAGACCCGTATTAAATACCCATAGGGGCATAAAATAAAACTTCATAAGTGAAAACTCTTTCTTAGTACATTTTTATAAAATGCACTAATTATTATTATAGTAACATCATTGTTTTATCAGCTCCAATTAGGCTTCAATTAAAATTATTCATAATGGATGCTTGGTAATATACTAATCCTGGTTGGATCCAAGTCAAACAATGACTTGGTACAATTGAAGCTAATATTAGTACCAGGTAATTTATCACCAAAAATATATCTGTTGAGTGATAATTGTACCTACCTATACCAATTTAAGCACTTACTTCGCACCGACTTCAAATTTATAAGTATTAAAATACGTAATACTTTGGCCTAAGTGATTTTATTTTTTATTTTTATTAGGTTCGTTTTTGAAGTCGCTTTTTGTTTTGTTATTATAATAGTTAATGTTTACCTTATTACTTAGTTCTTGACTAAATTAGTTCATTGATATCAATAAACAGGGGACTTCAAATCGATTGCATCGCAGGTAATTTCTTTGAAATGTACCTGTTACCGACAATGTGTATAATCCAGGCATTTTATACAGACATTTTAAATCTACCCCTTGTGCAGTTTAAACAACGAATTAAGAATACCTTGTTAAAAGAGGGTTTTACTCGACTGACGACTATCTTAATGGGATTTATTTTAATGTAATAAATTGTAAACCATCTCGTACGTTTAATGAATTCTGGTAAATACTTTCTTTGTTGTTATGTTTAGTTTTTTTTTTTTAATAATGCTGGTAAGCTTGAGTAGTCATGCTCACACAATTGCTTCGGGGGTGGTGGCGTTATGTGACGGGTCGTTACATTCCCTCAAATAGAACTTAGAATGGTGTATCGAAAGACTCTTCGTCGATAGATAATTTCACCGAAATCACCCTTAGCCGACCGTTGGTTTTACGAATAAATCCTTCATCGATAGATAATTTCACCGAAATCACTCTTAGCCGATCGTTGGTTTTACGAAAATCTCCTTCGCCGATAGAACGTTTCGCCGATAGAACATCTCGCCGATATCAACTTTCAACGATAGTTGGTTTTCCGAAATAACTGTTTTGCCGATAATACCACAATAACAATCGATAGTATAATCACAATCGATACATTGTAATAGAATGTCTTATTCAAAGAATAAATTCCTCGGAACCTAGAAATGGATATGAAATTTTTCCATGGTGGATTAGCCAACATTCTTTATATTAAACTCAGATTAGGGAACAAAAGGCAGATAGACCCGTCACAGGCACGAGAGTGCGGCCGGCAAAGCAAATACAAAATCGAAAGCAAATACAAGACAGTTCGAAACAAAGCGTTGCGTTGACAGTACGTCAAATCTGTGTTTTAAATTAAGTCTTACAAATGTCGTCTTGTGTGTTTAAACATTGTAAAAATTATTACCAAAAACTAAAACGAGTTATAGGAGTACCGTTTCATAGTTAAGTTATAATTATCTAAATATTTTGATATTATATTTCCGTGTTATTTCTTTCTTATTACTTGGAACACAAAACTTCAATGAAATTTGGGTAGTGTTGCTAGGTTACATTGAAATATTTTCCTTGAAGTAAGGTAATATGCAAATACTCGTGATTTACACTATTATTATAAAGATGAAAGATTATTTGTATGTATGTAACGAATAAACTACTGACGCGGTGGTAGCTCAATGGTAAGGACACGCGCCTCTTAACCGAGGAGTGCGGGTTCAAACCCGGCACGTACCTCTGGATTTTTTAAAATCTATGTACGTATTTATACCCCTAGCTCGGCGGTGAGGGAAAACATCGTGATGAAACCTGCAAATTCAAACAACTTTGAATTTGTAACCATGATCCAAAATTTGTCTGGTTCCCCTATCAGGGTTACGAAGGTCAGACCGGCAGTCGCTTCAATGTAATTACCAGACTCGCTAAATCCTGGATCATGGTCTAAGCGGACCCCGTCTAAACACGGGACATAACGCTAGGAAGATGATGATGTAACGAATAAACTACTAGGTATACATTTTAACCCCTTATTTCCATGAACGGGAACTACACGGGTGAAACCGCGGGGTGCTGCTAGTGTAAGTCTCATGTATAGATGCCAAAGGCTGCTAAGATTGCATGTTTTGTATGTCGATTATAATTACAAAGTTTTATAATTCAAAATTAAATTTTAGATGTTCATTTTAATGTAAAATATAAATAATTAAATATATGTTACAATACTAACCAATATTATACTACTCGAGCATTAAACACAACAAACAATGGGACTTTTTTTCATTACCCTGGTAAACTTACACGCACACTATAGCTTAATCATGCCTCACATCTTTGTTCCGACCGGTCCATCTGCATTTTGTTCTCTAATCTGAGATTTAAAAAATAAAAAGTAAAACTTTTTATGTTTTACATAATTTTTTGTTGATATGTGTATACATACACTGGGGTAGTATTTACTTTTAAGTAATTTAAATTGTAATTTTTTTTAATATCCTTATTTAGCCCATTATTTTTTACGTCAGAAATAAAAAGCTAAGTTTTTTCTGTTTACCAATTACTTGGGATCTGTTAATTCATTAATGGTTTTTCGTGTTGTTTTTCTCTATTACTTCTTTAATAGCCTTTATAATTAAAATTTAAATCATTAAAAATTTAAATATCAACCGTGGTGTTAAATTATAACTTAAGGTACATATTTATTCGTCACCTAAAAATCCCTTGCCGTGCCATCCCAATAGCGGACGCAGTTCCTTTATGGTGCAATGCAATGTTGAAAGTTGATATCGACGAGATGTTCTATCGGCGAAACGTTCTATCGGCGAAGGAGATTTTCGTACAACCAACGATCGGCTAAGAGTGATTTCGGTGAAATTATCTATCGATGAAGGATTTATTCGTAAAACCAACGCCGATTTCTTCTCGGTAGATGAGATAAAAATAGTCTGTTAAAAATAGAACAATTTGAATCTACCACTGGTTTGGAATATCTCATCTACCGAGAAGAAATCGGCGAGAAACTCGGTAGTTTCTCTTTTCAATGCCAGATTAAATATAAAAATTAAAATATACAGATTATATTAATATTTATAGCAAGTCATACTGAAGATTTAGGCGAGTATTATTACACGTAAAGGGTAAACCGGAGCAGACCAACCTCTGAAGGTGGCGCATGTTCAAGAACTTAGAATTGTATATCGAAAGACTCTTCGTCGATAGATAATTTCACCGAAATCACCCTTAGCCGACCGTTGGTTTTACGAATAAATCCTTCATCGATAGATAATTTCACCGAAATCACTCTTAGCCGATCGTTGGTTGTACGAAAATCTCCTTCGCCGATAGAACGTTTCGCCGATAGAACATCTCGTCGATATCAACTTTCAACGATAGTTGGTATTCCGAAATAACTGCCGATGGGCGTTGCACCATAAAGGAACTGCGTCCGCTATTGGGATGGCACGGCAAGGGATTTTTAGGTGACGAATAAATATGTACCTTATAAGTTATAATTTAACACCACGGTTGAAATTTAAATTTTTAATGATTTAAATTTTAATTATAAAGGCTATTAAAGAAGTAATAGAGAAAAACAACACGAAAAACCATTAATGAATTAACAGATCCCAAGTAATTGGTAAAAAATTAATTTGCTTAGGCCAAAGTAATACGTATTTTAATACTTATACATTTGAAGTCGGTGCCAAATAAATACTTAAATTGGTATAGGTACAATTATCACTCCACAGATACATTTTCGGTTATAATATTAGCTTCAATTGTACCAAGTCATTGTTTAACTTGGCACCGACTTCAAATTTATAAGTATTAAAATACGTATTACTTTGGTCTAAGTAAATTTATTTTTTACTTTTGTTAGGTTCGTTTTTGAAGTCGGTTTTTTTTGTACCTATTACTTGACGATATACAAGTGCTTTTTTGAGGCCTACGTAAATAAAGATATTTTGAGTTTGAGTTTGAATACCTAGGCATTGTTTACAACACGGAGGTCGTTCAGGCATATGATTTTTTTGCATAGTTTATACTACTACCTATAGCCTAGGCATTGTAAAGAATGTCCAGGGATTGTGTAGAATACCTATTGAAGCGCGGGCAACGTATGCAATAGGGTGATAGGCTAAACTTTAGCCTTTTATCTCGAGACTCTAGCCGCTAGAGTCTAGATTAGGTAATATATTGATCTCACTAGTACAGAGCTGGTGGAGACATTGTATTATTAAGATTACTTGAAAAATAAACTCGTCTAAGGATCCCGAGACAGCAGTAGACAGCTTGTGCCAGATTAAATAAGAAGAAGCTCACGGCTACAAGTGGAACTCAGCCTGTTTACCAGAGAGACTTGTTTGAAATCACTTTAGTATAAAATATAAACTGTGTTCTTATTTCAAGAGCCTTATATTCGATGTACCTATTTCCACTTTCATATGCCTCTCTAATAAAGGCGTTTTACGTTCGGACCTTTTTTGTTTTAGCTCTTATATTTACCTCTGAGAGCATGAAATAATAATATTTTAATGAGTTGAAATACTGGGTTATTGGCCACCTTAACGGAAATGCTTTATACTTATTTTTTACTTCAGCAGAAAAAAACAACTTATAAAAGAATTTTTAATTTAAACGTTAATAATAAAGAGCATCAATATTTCAAAGGCACAACGCTATCACGCACAATACGACGTGGCTCGGCCAACAGGCGTAATTGTCAATTTTTGTTATCCTCCGATCGACATAAACGCCATTTATTTTGCTCACGTTGTTCGTTTTATGAATAAGTATATTAAATTGCTCAAGCTACAATTTATTAAATTTATATCTTTTCTTAAGTAAATGCAATGCATAAGACGAATGGATTTAAACGATAATGGAATAGGAGCGGATCTTTTGTTACCAGTTTACAAGTTGAAAAACAAAATTTTTCACTTGCTTTTAATAAATTATGGAACTTGGATAACCTTATTATCACGAAATTAACTAAAAGAGAAAACCACGTCCACCCGACGATATGTTTCCATTGAAATAAATTGATATACATACATGGCATAATAAACTTACCCAACACACTTCGATAAATTTCATTTAAGAATGAGTCTCTCATTGCACTCTCTTGACGGTTTGATACGGGACTCAGTAGGTACGATTATAATGACATTCCCGTGCCCGAGCAAATGAAATTATCTTTATTTACGTAGGCTCAAATTAGCACTTATAAATCGTCAGTACATACAAATGAAAATAAAAATTTACCACCGGATTCGGAAAGTAGCTTCTACCGAGAAGAACCGGCAAGAAACCGATAATTACTCTTTTCATCGCCAAATTTTATAATAAGTAGATATCAATAACAATTATCATATTCTTAAGCTACTATGCTATACAAATCTAAAAAAAGTTAAAATGTATAATAGCAATTACAAATATTTATCACTTAAAAATTCTTCTATAGTATAATAAGCCTTTCTCATAAGATGATCTTTAATGTGTAATTTAAATTTATGCATCGGCAGTTCAATTATATTGCCTGGTAGTTTGTTAAATAATTTTCTACTTAAACCCCTAAATGAACTACTAGTCTTGTGAATTCTTAGCTTCAGTCACCGCTATATCCTCGGCTTTAAATTGACATTTGCTAGTAGGTAGACCAGTTTGGATTCAGTTGGAAAACCCAAAGTGTACGGACTAATTAAAAAAGAACTCCGCGTCACTAACTAGGCATCTGCGGAACTCCAACTTGACTCGCAACTTTCATCACATCATTGACATAAGCGCTCCAAATTTCCGATATCTGGTATTCCTAAGTCTCACTTACAGATGCATAAGGGTGATACAGCGAAAAGAAGAACTTAGGTTCTTCTTTTTTACCAGTCCGAAAGTGTACCTAAGGTGTTTTTTAGTTTTATGAGGAACTATAGTTAAAGTTGTTCTCCTTTGTTGCAGAATGCGCCACAGACTTATGCCTCGAAGAAACACAGGCCGAACTATCGACGGCACCTCAGACAAGTGAGTAAAAATTTTGTCGGCAGTCAATAATGAGAGCCTGACAGATTACAGTTTCCCGGCATTCGAGTCAAAAAATTTCGTATTAAAGGTAGCAAGAATTGTATTCGAAGGATCAGCCGCGTACAATATTGTTTCTAAAGTTGGGCGCGTATGGAAATATTTATCTAAGTAGCATGTGTATCATCAGCTATAGAGAAATATGCATAATGAGTCTCGGTCATAAAGTCATTAAAACTAGGTTACCGGCCCGAACTGAAAGTTTTATGGAAGCAAGCTATCGGTGGTTTTTGCTATTTTAATAAAGTGATTCCATAATGATGTTATTGAAAACTAATATAATATAATTTGTCAATTGATCGCACGTTTATGATGAGAAGCGAAATAAAAGGCGCAGAATTATTCGCACGAGAACTCTCGTTGCCTATTTGAAACGAATGCAACTTGTACAATTTTACCGACGACCTTGGAAAACTTGAACTTCACTTGTTCAAACTAGAGCAAACTTGCTGAGAACGGGCCGAGACTTGCAGTCTGCTTTACTTTTTAAACAGCTTTAATTTGCTATAATTATAAAAGCATGCGGAGGAGGAGCGGCGGTAGCCCAATGGTAAAGATATGCGCCTTTTAACTCTTGGGTGTGGGTTCAAACCCTTTATATTATAGAGGGGAAACACGTCTGGTTTTAAATACGAATGTACAAATACTACCATTGGTTGACTGAAGAATCCAAATAACTATCAATCATCATCCATTTTGAATAAAACCTAATGTAGAAACCAGACTTGTTTATTTAGGACCTGCCCAAAGGGGTCCCGATTGACGTAGAAAATTGATTTATTGATTATTTTAGGCGAGGAGAGTGATACAGCGGAGGCCGAGGGCAGGGCATCCTCCGAAAACTCTCCGTTACGGCAAAGGAGGGGTGGTATACTCAAGGGAGGGCGACTTTGGAAGTCTCTGGATACCGACAAGGATACTAACGAACAGGTGATAGCATTAATCGATTGAAATCAATATAGATAACACGGGTTCGTTAAATTAGTAATTTCGAAGGTATTAAAATATTATAATAATATCAAAATAATTTATACATAATCGTCAAAAGAATCGATTGCAATATTTTTTTACCGTGTTAAAATATTTGTCAAACCTTAAATAAAATACACTAAACTTAAACCAATCTCGCGTGTGCGCATCGCTTGTCACGAGGTACAGTCGTCCGAAGCGAGCCACGCGCGATTTGCGGACACCATATTCGCGCGAAGACAACGAGGTAACACAAAGAGCTTGTAGCTTCGTGAGTTTTTGAAACACCATTATAAATTATTATAAACTGATTCTGTAAACCAAAATATTTGACCCATGTTTAAATTTCCGTATACTTAAATTATCGTTGTATACCTACACATATATACCATCACGCCCACAATCCCAGAAGGGGTAGGCTAAAGTGGTTTAATCTCTTTAAACCACTACCTACCTAAGGTGGTTTAATCTCCTTAAACCACATTTAGGTAAATATAATCGAATAAGAATTTATAATTCAGTAGGGTCACATGGAAGATTGTTACAAAGTAGTGTCACTAGTGACTAGCTCATTCCCAATATAGCAAATGTATTTGCTCCGTGATCTAATCACAAACCCAATATCTACACATTTAGTCACCTTATACGAACCGCTAGGCAAAAAACAGTTGGTACAATTTTTTGGATCCCAGACCAACATGAAACAATTATGATTCTTTTCTTGTCAAAAATAAATTGTGCACGTGTTCTTATAAGTATTGGCATACGTGAGAGTGTTCACACTCATAATCATATTAGTATCCCAATATAGAATATCAAATAAAGTCTATCTTCACAGATGAAAATAATATTTTATCCAATAAAATATGTTTCAGCACTATAGAGTTGTCATAAAAATATGTTCATGGCCACGCTCGATTCATTATGCTGGGATATGTATGAGATCCTTCTACGACTTACGTGTTTAATGAATTCCCTTAAAAACGTATATTATTACCCAGATATCTAATCTTATAACAGTTTATTTCGGTAGTAACTTCTAAGGTCTCTACCTATAGATATAATTTAGGAGGGGTACTTAACGCTGACATAAGGTTCGTAGTTATAGAGTTACTAACTTTATTACTGCCTAATAATTACTACAGAGTGAAATGAAAAAGTTGTTCGGCATTTATGCCCAAGAATTAATAATCCATGCTTATAACATAAAGAACATTTTTAATAAAGTGATGAAATAACATTTAATATAGCTTGGAAACTCGCGAAGAAATATTACATGATGGTAATAAATATTCTACCAAACATTAGCATGTAAAATATCATGGAATTAATTTAATATTGACTTTCAAGGTTAGATAATATTTAATCTTATTGAATCTTTTTACATTTATAATTTAAACACAATTGAGAAGGCTCAGTGGGGGACAAATATTACTAAACGGCACAATATCTATATACCCTTGAGCGAGCAATTACTAAGTATATAATGGGTCGCTTTAAAAAAAAAACATAATATAAAAGTTATTCATGATAGGTATAGTGTTATGAAAACATTATCATACTAATATATAGAGAAGAAAGATTTGATTTTGTGTTTGCATTGAATAGGCTCCAAACTACTGGACCGATTCGAAAAAATCTTTCACCAATTGAAAGCTACTTTATCAGAGAGTAACAAAGGCTATGTTTTTATATCCCCATATTCCCACGGGAACGAGAACTACGCGGGTAAGACAGCAGGGCGCTGCTATCTCACATAAATGTAAACTATTCTCTCTAACATACATAGGATATGTAAAAACATATCGCCCTTTTAAAGTACCTTTTTAACCTCAAATCGTACTGGTCCTGAGGCTGAATTGCAAGGGACTGAGCAATATAAGGTACTGACGTTTTATTATAAAGGAAAGAGCCTTTATTTAATGAAGATAAATAATTTTACCGAAGAAACGATTCGATTCAACGATTCAAGAAGCGATTCAACATGAAAACCATGATTATAAGAATCGTCTATTAGGCTCTCTTTGGTTATTATTTGCAACTTGGTTTTACGCAATTATTGTTAATATACATGATAATAAATTCCGTTGCTTATCTGCAGAACTTCAAGCGTACAAAAGCTGGATAAGTACATTTATGACTACCTATTCCAATTTCAATTTGGTTATTAAAAAAAAAACAGTTTTAACTCACATGGTATCCATGGGGCAGACATCTCGTTAGCACATCCACACCAACTGCTGTTACGTGACAAGTGATGCTGAATTGTCTCGTCCGGCCTCGGTCTGAAAAAGACAAAATTGGTTATTTTCATAGGTACCATCAAGCCCGCAATCCCGTAAGGAGTAGACAGAGCTCTAAGGGCAACATGCTCCTTAAAGCACAATTTGCCAAAGACAACATAGAGATGCAAATAGTAATGAGTGGCTAGCTCCTCGCCTACATAATCACCACCCCAATGACCAGTACTTACACCATTAGTCGCCTTTTACGACATGTTAGGCAAGGAAAACATTACGCACATTATTTTTTGAGTCCCAGACCAACATGGTTATTAATATAGAAATATCGGACGCATAGTATACAGGTATATTCTGTCATTAGAACACTATATAAACATACAAATAAATAAATTCAAGTTGGTTTAAA
Organism: Glyphodes perspectalis; assembly: GCA_951394215.1. Lineage (NCBI taxonomy): Eukaryota > Metazoa > Arthropoda > Insecta > Lepidoptera > Crambidae > Glyphodes > Glyphodes perspectalis. The sequence continues at coordinate 14,809,379 of OX596199.1, forward strand.
TATATAGGCATTATAAAATTAACTTCGCCCTTAATAACAAACAGCAAACCATTATCAATGTACTAAGTATAATGTAGTAAGATGTATAACTGAAATAAGTTTCCTGTAAACAGAACGATGACCAAAGATCTACAACGACTGCTAGCGACGAGGACGGCTCAGTGACACCGCGCTCCGTCCGCTTCGTCGAGAGACCCAAGGACCCCTCGGAAGAGGAGGCCCCGCCTAGGAGCGAGCCAGAACGTACACAGGCCTCCGACACCGAGGCCACCACGCAAAAAGACTACAGCACTAATACTGCGCACAGGTAAAAGCTATTGCACTAACCAACAGGTGCGGCAAAACCCAATGAGGACCCTGATTTTTTCAACCCCACATAGAAAAGACAATATGATGTATAATATAAAAATGAAACGCTGAATGTGTTGCTAAGCGCAAATCTCTACAACAGCTGAACCGATTTTGATAATTTATTTTTGTTGTGTTTGTTATTATCAGGTAAAGGTTCTTATGAAAGAAAAAAATAAAAAAGTTGCGCGTAATAATAAAATAAATGGGTATTGGAAATCCGAGAACGAGGCGTTACGAAGTGAGCCGGGTCAGCTAGTAATGAATAACAATAATTTAAATTGTCTACGTCTGTTTTATAAATACAATACAGATAGACATCCTCAACTTTAAAAAATATTACTTTAAGTCTGCCCTTTAAAAAAATAATATAAATATACTATTAATAGATATTATTTGTTGTACTTTTTTTGAGTTTAGTTACATTCATAGAAAATCATAGACTAATTTTTATCTAGATTACGTTAGACGACAGCAGCAAGCTACAGCAAGAACTGTTGCTGAGTAGAAACGAATAATATTGCTCTGTCTAAAATAAATAGCAACAGTTTCATATTAAGGCGCATTTTAAAGGCAACGACAATTTCGTGTTGCCGCGGAGACGACAAGGTCTAGCTGGAAATTTGTCTATCTCTTTGCGCGTGTAACCGAAGCGTCGCGTATCTTAGCGACAAGGTTATCTGACGACGTTAGCACCAGGGAGACCCAGTATTTTTTTCCTTGAGTAATGGGAACCACTTAGATCAGTGTGGCCTGAAAGTATTATGATTCTTTGCAATTATGTTGAAAACCCATTTTTGTCACTTAGATCACTCTGGTTCCAACGTCGTCAACTGTCTCCCACCGACCTGACCAGAATTACCGATTTCAGAATTAACTTCTTTCCAACTATTTCGTACGATCCTATCCGTAGTATGCGTCATAATTTGATTACGCACTTACTTATATATGAAATGATATATTAATTTATCAAAGTGTCGAATATCATTTACGCATATTAAGTTGCTTTTAATTTATCGGCAACGTTTAAACTAGTTACGTAGTTTCCTAATTTGCGCGCGATAAATGAAACATCAAGGTAAAATACATTACTCGTCTAAGTGAATAAGTATTAATTTACCAAACACCTAAACATTAAAAACAAAACAATCGGGTATTAGGATATTTCACTTTATGTATTATTCAGTTGTTGGTATGCACTTGTGCTGACCTTACAAGCCGGGGGACCAATTATAGCGAGTTATTCAAATTAGTTGGTAAGCAACGTGAACTATTTGTGCAGACTGGAAACGCCTCTGATACTGACAATCAACACGCCAAAGGCAAACTCGGCAGTACAACAGCTATTCAATAGCAGCCGGCCGCCCCCGCCAGCAATAGAACCTCAGTTGGTGACATCGGAAACTTTGAGGTAAGTTAATTATTTACCGCAACAGTTGAAGTTACGCCAGTTACAAACTACAAATACTAGTAATAAGTTTTACTTTGAATAGGTGCAGTCAGTTCTGGACGTTTGAAATTTAACTAACGACAAATTGCGGTGGATGTTACAAACTACTATGATCAATTACATCAACGCGTAGTAACAAGAAATGTAAATAATTGACGACCGATGCGTTAGTCATAAATATTAGTCGATTTAAGTGAAATAGTAATTAAGTTACTTTAAATTGAAACGTAAAAGGATTGTGTCCAATTCAAACGAATGCTGAAAAATTTGTTCGTATTAAACCATTATCAAACCAATTTGTTTCACACTCTCTACAAGGGGCCAATCTAAAATAGTCAACCACAAGCCAGAACTAAAGCTTACAAGTAAAGCGAATGTTTTAGCTTCCAAAGCTCTATTTGTGTTGCAAAATGTTTCTGTTTATGCGAATACTAACATTTCTGATAAATTCACAAAATAAAGCTTTATTAAGGAAAAAAATCATTTAACGCTCCTTTGAATTGCTAATTAATGTCAATTATAAGTTCAATTAATGACTTGTTTAACAAGCGTATCTTCTTAAAAAAATTACCATTCGTAAAAAAATAGTTTGATAAGGTGACAGAAAAAAGCAGGCAACGTTAATAGGCAATTACATTTAGACATTATAGGAAGGTAACATATGACGTTATTTATTAAATATATAAATAGCGTTCGGTTCTCTTTGCCTACCCCGCTAGGGAAGTTGTGTGAAGTTTAGTTAGTTAGTTTATAACATAATTAAAATTAACTCAAATTTTACCTACAAAGAAAAAATCTTATCACAGAGGGTCGATGTAAAGGTGTTTAAATTCCAAAAACACGAATATGCAATGTGTGTGAACGCATTTTAAACTTTCGCACGTCCCACAAAGAAAAACTAAAAAAAATATGCGCTAGATATTTCGCCACGTAACTTGGTTTTAATAAACTCCCTTCGCATGCTTTATTTGTAAATTGGTTATCTATGGTATTCATGGTATTCAATCGAATATGTCAGCACGTTAAATTCGGTTAGGCCATTTGTTATTCCGTGACTACGACGCGTCGCCGGGCGCGGGCGAACCACGTATATTCTGCAAATAAATTCCAGTCGACAAGTCTATTTCAACGGCTCTTTTCGAAGTAAATTGACAAACATTTTGATGCTGACTTTTAGGTTTAGCCGAACGATAACTAACTCGTTTAAATTGCCCTAATTAATAGACTAGCGATTGCAATTAAGTACTTGAGAAGTTAGGGTTGCTTGCAAACTACAAACTTGTTATGTCTACGAATCACTTTCGTGTGTGGGTGAAGAAGACCATTCAGAGCTCGACGCCATTGGGGCCGGGCATCTAAAAGCTCGATAGTTTAAAAAAAAGTCAATACACATATTTTACGCCCCTAATCCCCGAAGGGGTAGGCAAAGTCCAAGGAGAAATGAGCTTCTTATACCACATTTAACTAAAAATAGAATTGGGTTACATGGAAAATTGTAGTAATAAGTGGAGCTCGTCGCCTACATAATCACAAAACCTAGTACGTAATACACTATAAGTCACCTTTTACAACATGCTAAGAAAGAAAGGGACACAGTTGGCACATTATTATCAAATCCCAGACTTAAATGGAACAAATTACTATTTGAATGACTTTAATATTTATTGACCATAAAACCAATTTTTGGTAATGTGACACTGCGTTTACAAATCCGAAGTTGACATAGTAACTTTTACCTGGCCGCAAAGGTCACTTATCATTCATAATATTTTCGCGATTGAATGTTTTAAAAGATTTTTACAGTTTTTTCATAAGAACAAAACTTGAATCGTTCTTATTTAAAGTTGCCTTAAGTTCGAGTTGTTTTTTTGACATATATTCAAATAAAAATGCTGTACAAAAAGTTTATGTGATAGTTGTCATTCAATTTGGAAAGAAATTAATATTCAACCTTAATAAGCAGCATTTATGTCATACGTATGCCTTTTGACGATTACCGATATTAACATAAAACATCTATACTTATAATAAATCTGTAGAGAGGTCAATTCTGTACATGAAATATATTTTCAAAATAACTATCAGGGGGTAATTAGTGATCGATACTGATGCCAAAAATGCAATCAGTAAATTTTTTGTCTGTCTGTCTGTCTGTCTGTCTGTCTGTCTGCCTGTATGTTCCTTAAGAAACAAAAACTACTCGACGGATTTTAACGAAACTTGGTACAATTATTCTTCATACTCCTGGGCAGGTTATAGTATACTTTTCATCACGCTACAATCAATAGGAGCGGAGTAGTGAAGGGAAATGTTGGGAAAACGGGAGCAGTTACTCCATTTTTTAAGCTTCCGTCGCGTGTGCACCCTTAATGGTTAAAGTTACATAGAAATCATGTATGACGGAAATAGTCGTTATAATATTAACCATAAACGCGGGTGACACCGCTGGCACAGCTAGTAATACATAAATATCTTGTCACGAGTCACGACCTACCTACAAAATTTACCCGACCATGACGGCCGTGTAATATTTGGTCGCCACAATGACGGGCCAGATGCGGTTAAATCGAAAATGGTATTGCAGTTACAAATTCATTTCCTAAAAGCTTGGTACTTAAATAATATCTAGTTTTTGCTAAAAGTTAAGTTACAGAAAAATACTATGTAACACTATCTGACTTAACCAATCTCTCCAAAACTCAAATATTAAACGGTTTAACCATGCAAACTAGCATTCAATGTGAACTAGATTATTCTATACCGTAGACAGTTTTATAATTCCTCTAAAATCATCTACAATGTAGAATAATCAGAGATATTCTAATGTCATTAACCGACTTCAAAAAAAAGGAGGAGGTTCTCAATTCGACAGATTTTTTTTTTGTTCAATACGTTCAATACTAGTTTTATTAAACTTGCTACGAAGTAATATAGAGAAAACTCTACGTCCCGGCTAAATGAAAATCGAAAAAATGTTTATCGAGCTCGTCAAAGGTTTAATTTATTTGCATATCTAGCGGTCAAGCAAGTGTTATCTACCATGGATGTGCAATCAGTTCAACGATGTAGAAAGAGCCATGCTTTTATTTGCACGGCAGGGAAGCTACAAAGTTGCATAAACACGCACTCTTATTTATTGGTTTACTTTAGTCTTAAGCGTTAGAATTTAATATAATTAATCTGTGACAACGAAACTCGTTACCATCTTTGTGCCGGTAAACAAACACGAAAACAATTTTAATGCTCAGCTTATAAACATTTAATTACATAAAGTCCGGGTTCTTTTTACATGAAATTTAATTTTCTGTTTCACGCGGTGTTATTATATTAAAGTGGAATCCACTAAGTAATCACTAAACTATTCTCATAACACAGGATACCAATCTACACAGCTTTACATATTTCAAATATGAAGCAAGCTACCATTAATGAATTTAGCAATTGCTAATAAATTAATTTCTGAACATACTTTTGGTATTTGATAAAAAAGAGTAGGCGAGTATTTCGTGGAAATATCAGTTAACGGAACAGAGGCCTGTATAAAATTATACATAAAGATGGTAATAAGATGATACGCAAAACTTGACAGCATCCAACGACTAGAAGGGCCGTCTTTCTTATATAAGTTATTCAAAGATTACAATGAAAGTGTCGATCACTCATTTTTATTTTAGCAATAATAGGTAATATATTTTCAATATGTCTACCTACACGATACAACTGTGATCTCTCTTAATATGCAATATATTGCTAGGTCACCTCTTGAGCGAATATGTGTGAATTGTCCCAGCAGGAAAAGTTTGAATTCAATAATTTGAGTTTAACAAATTTTAGATAATTGTGTATGATAATTAAAACTTTTTGTATCCTATATAACTCCCCAATGCTTATTGGGGAGTTATTAATCAAAAACTGTTTCCGCTGCGACATAATTGACCTAACGGAAAATTTTTATCACAAGGAACGGGACAAGTGGCTAGCTCGTCGCCCACACAGTCACATTAGTCGCCTCTTACGATATGCTAGGCAAGAACCACAGTTGGCACATTCTTTCTTTTTTTGTCCCAGCTCAACAAGGGCCAAGTCCCAGACCAACATGGGGCAATGTGCTAGGTTAGATGGAAAATTGTGAAAAAGTAGTGACAAGTGGTTAGCTCGTCGCCTACACAATCACATACCTAAAACCCTATTTACCATTAGTCGCTTTTTACGACATGCTAGGCAAGAAACAGTTGGCATATTATTTTTAAGTCCCAGACCAATATGGGACTATTATATGTTAATAAATTGCACGTAATTGCACGTTCTAATTGATTATAAACTCTGCTGCTTATATAGTTAGCCAATATCACATGCATCCTTTAATATAACTTTTGCTATGCACTTTCTGATTAATGCCACCTCAATATCCAGATGCACGTCTAAATATAGAAGTATAATATTTTTCTCATTTTAAAAGCGAGTTTATTTTCCAATTTTTTTTTAAAGACTAGTGTACAGTGTAGTTACTGCTATCAGAGACGAGGAATTTTCATTAGATTAGTACACGCTATAAATCTCGCATCAAAATGTATTCGATAGATGACGATTACTGGACACACTCTTGATAATAAATGTTTTAATTCAGAACATATTGACCTACTCATATATACCTAGCGACAGGATGCTTTTGCTAAACGAATTTTTTTTTATTTTGTCCAGCAAGCCAAAAATTACTAGACATAAAATATAGGCCCTAATGACGTCAAGGCCCATAAATTTTTATGTGCCGTATTTTTGCCAATTTCGAGTTAGGTGGAGCAAAATGACGTGTACAATTTATTTTTGATAATCTAGTAGTAGTTTTAGCTAGGAGAGTTAACTAATTTTACTAATGATGTTCAGGGCGTGGGACGCCGGCGTCAGGCCCAAGGCCGAGGAGGCGGCCGTCCGCAGGGTAGCGGAGAGAAACGCGCTCCGATGCTCGTTGTTACGTAGTGAAGCCCGCAAGAAACAACAACCTAAGGTAAGCTACTTTTTTGTCTTCATGAGCTTTTAAAATTTTCTCTATATACATATCATCACATTCGCACTCCACGAAGGGGAAGGCAGAGTCCATAGAGCTAAGAATGAAGTTGAGTTACTTCGATGATCGTCAAAAGTTGTGACAAGTGGCTAGCTCGTCGTCTATATAAATACAAACTCAATATTCAATACACCATTAGTATTTTTTAAGACACTAGGCACATTCTATTTGCGAGCGAAACTTACACGGAGAAGGTGTTTTATAGATTAAAATTAATTTGGGCTAAAATTTAGTAATGTTAGGTACTAAAATACAAACGTAGTTCAAAAAAGTGATCGGGATTAAAGTTTGTTTTTATTTCATCTTGTCCTAGACATCTATACCATGACATTTTACAGGGACCTATTAGCTGATCCGTTGCAATGAGGGTTTTTAAAAATACAAAAACCGCCAGATGGTCCGAGGGAGTCTCGTGGTCTTATCACTGTCACCATTGGCTCCTTGTTGACAGCATGTCAGTTTGGTCCGAAAACTTACCAATGAGGAGGGTGACAAGACCTCTAGTCACAGTTACGCCATCTTTTGGATGTTTTAATTAAAAAAAACCTCATAACGTAAATTTTGTCGCGTACTCCCTAAGATACTTAATAACGTTTCCCACTTTTAGAAACCCTGTTTATTATTCATTCTATTCTTGGGTCGTGCTATAAACAAATATGGATGTTATCTGTAAGTATGGCTGCGACCAAACGCTAGGATGCGATTTCGTGCCTATATTAAGCTACATCACCTAGATAGCATATACCTTGATGTTTCCATAAATAACCATAAAGCTATCTAGTATTACACTTTTGCTGTGGTTCCTAACCAGTGATCCCAGTGGTCCGCAACGCTTAAGATTTAGTCCGTGAAAGACCTATAGATTTTATTAATTTTTTAGTAGTCCATTTATAGGCAGAGCATGGATTAAAGCCTCCATTTCCTGCCTGGACTATACGTGGTACCCAAAAGGCATCAGAAAATAGGATACAATGTGGAAATAGAATTTCCCATTACCTATAGAATATTCTGTACATTCAAATTTATAACGAATGAATATAAAAGGGTGCCTTCCGATTTTTTGATAATTCTTTTAATAAACTACTACCGAAGTACCGTTTTACACCTTAAAGTATCCATATACAATGCATAGTATTAAGTACATTTATCGTAGTTCTATTGGTAGAATTCGCCGCCTTATAAGACCAACAGGTCTCGGATTGGGCGAAAAATTTGTGGATGCGTATTTCGATATCGAAATTATTCAGTACTAGCCCGGAATACTGACTCCGGGTTTAAAGGCACTGCCCGTTAGTCCTGCGCTTGACCTCTTCTTGTCATGTCGGTTTGCCGTCTAGACCAAACCGGGTAGGAGGATTTTATTATTATTTTTAAAGAGAAAACAAAATAGGAAGCTGTAGTTAAATGTGCATTGACAAATTGTTTTATAATTTGGCCCTTCTTTTCTGTTTGTTCTTTAGGAGAAAAGCATTATTTGTTTTTAATAAATGGAAAGGTAAAAATTTCAGTGCTCAATTTTAATTTGCCCAATATATTTTATTGATATAGCTAAATAGATTGTTTAGGTACTTACCAAAAAAGCATCATTAGGATATATATTTTCCTTAAATGACATTGGTTTATTTTTACAAAACTGAGTTTATAATATATAATATAGCATATCATATTTTACGAATAACTAGAGAGACCCATATATTAAATACCTATTTTAGGTTCTGTTTAAAAAATCTTATCCATGATCCTATGATCTTGGATTTTTTTCTGATTGATTCTAGAATCACTCAAAATAAATGTAAACCGTGGTAATCCAGAGACGTCAAGTAATATCTTCCAAGTAAAGGCTTATGATAAATGACACGCAGGCAGGATAATAAAGGTCTACTAGGCTATGAACTAGATCTTCAGAAAAAACCAACACAAGTAGACGACAACACTTTCTTGCGTTATTTTTTTGTACTATTAACACATTTCATACATTATTAAAAATATTACACGCAATATCTAAGAAAATACACAATAGGCTATTTGACAGTATGAAAAATAATGAGTTATTTTTTGTCATCCGCGTTCCTTACGAGTTTTAACAGCAATTTCCATTAATAAATATAAAAAATACTAAATATTTTCACCAAAAAACCCAAAATAAAATAAATTTATTTTAAGTACAAGCCACGTGACCGTAAACGGTTGTGATTGGCTGAATGGATTGTGACGTCGCACGTCTGTGAACAACCAGTTCTGCCATTGATTTACACTCGAGTTCCTTGTTTTCTTACGATTTTTAAGTCTATAATTGTACATTATTTGTATCACTTCACTTGTATAAACATGGTGAATGATTTTGTAAAAGCAGACAGCGGAAAATTTCGATCAGAATTTTCGTTAAACCACTATAATCCCTACTTTTACACTCTGGCACTGCGCTCCCTTTATAGCTATTTTTTTTTTTAGTAAATTACAGGTAAAAACTCAAATAAACCAACGAATGAGAACGATTCTACCTTCTTCCAATGTCTTCGTACTAACGTGTGACGTCACTCGACGCCATTTTGCCGAAGTAGGCATTTTGACAGCTCAAATAATCAGTGTATTTTTAAATATATTTTTTTATATGAAATACTTATCAAAAATTAAAATAAATGTTATTTCTAGAGTCCTCATACATCATTAAATATAGTGCGATGGTTTTAAGAAATTAGTCAAATAGCCTATTTCTTGTTCTTAATTTTTGTTTGTAATTTTTTTTATTTTACAGCATTAAATCGGTAATAAAAGTATCCCCCGATTCCTAACCATTAAAGAGTTTTATATTACATCATCAACCAGAGCTATGAGATAATAAATAGCAGACGCAAACTCCTGAAGGTTTTTAGAGAATGTATATGCAATATTTCCTTCATGGTGCACCTTAAAAGCACACCCTGACAAGCAAAAATTTACAATCCAACCGTCTTTCAGTATTCAAGGCACATACATAAAAAAACGACAAATTGAGAACCGCTTTCTCTGACACAATAATCATAGTAAATTATTTGACCATGTTGACGTAAATTAAACTTATTCAGAGCGAGGTCATAATAGCAGGCCACTGTGAGGTGCATTGTGATATTCGTATTGGGCCTGTCTTACCTGGACAAATCCTAGTGCAATAATACCCGGAAATAAGGGGAGCGGATTTCAATTCACTTCGCCCGAGCCACCCCGTGGTACACAAAGTACGCATGACGTGAACCACTACGAATTTATATGAACATTCATCAATTGCTATTCGAAGTTCACTTAGGTACAAGTTATCAAATTATGCTCATCCAGCACATACGGAGAAGTTTACGGCGTTTGCTGCTATTACTAACTAACTAAACTTCACGCCACTACTTATTAGAAATAATATTTACGGGACTAAACGACCTAGTGATCTTGTGACAAGCGATGCGCTCGCGCCATACAGTGTTTATAAGAAAGTTTAACTTTATTTATTGTTTGCTAAATATTATTTGGTCAAAATATGACATGGTATAGAAACTATTACAATCGATTCTATTAACGATCCTGTACAAACAGTTATATGTTTCGTATATACTACAATTAAGGTTGTGTATCCATCCTTGAAGTTTTAGTTTAATTTAGCATTGTAAATGATTTGCTTCACTGATCCTTATAATCTATTTAGCCCACACGTCCCGTGTGGAGGAATGATGATAGTCAACTTTGGCGGAACTAAACTTATCGTATTATAACAAATATATTTTCTGATCCAAAATGCAAAAGTCAAGAATTCGTACGTAGGTACATGAGGAGACTTTTATATCAAAATGTCAGGTCTTGGTATTAATATGATAGGATGGTACAACTAAACTGCTAAGTCGAAGCAGTTTCTTGGGTGCTCAGGACCTTGGGTGCTTCAATCACATTAGTCCTATGACTGTCATTGAGGACAAACTATCGGGCTCTTTGACGCTTTCAGGACACACTATCAGATTCATTAATGGGCTGTTTTTTCTCAAAAACGTAATAATACAAATGTTGAAACACTTGAGATTGATATAAGCAAATGGCTGATTAGTTTCACCTTTATGTGTAGTAATTATAAATTTTAAATCCCTTCTTTATCGATTGGCACAACACTACATGTTGGTCTCATCACTATTGTGCTAATTTGATATGCTGTATCTTTGGTGATTTTATCTCAGTAAAACAGTAAAGGTTTGTTAAATTAACTTCGCATTTATTTATTAATTTTATCAATTAGAATTAACAAAAGAAAAGAAGAAAAACTAAACAAAAATGGCATCTCCTGTCAAAAATATTTAAACGGTTGACCGAATACTTTTTAATTTAGATAAGTGTCCCTTTAAAATATCAGTTGCGTTTGCTTCTTTAAAGTCATAAAAGGCGAAGTTGTAATTTTATTTGCGGTATGAAATCAAAACCAGGTCAGGAGACGCCCGTTTCACACAGACAGAGAAAGCCAAAAGTTATTCACTAAGTTTTAAGAAAAAATATGTCTATCAAAAGATCTTTGAAAGCCAAACTTTCGATTCGACAATTGTTACTGGCTCGGGAACAATTATGGTTTGGAGTTTACTTTTTGAAATGTTCCCAAAGATATTTCGTAAATACCATATAAACTTCACGCCACTTCCCTAGGGAGGTAGGCAGAAAGAACCGAACGCCATATGGCACGATCCTTACACACCTCACTCGCCTCTTCAACATTCATGATCCTTTTAACATACATCACCCTCTGTTAATACACGACCAATTTGATCGTGGTAGGTGAGCCTGGGCCTTCCGCGGCTCCGACATCCTTCCACTTTCGCATTGCATATCTGCTTAGTCAATATTTCATCATCTATTCTTTCCACATGTCCGAACCACCGGAGCATGCCTCTTCTTACCTTAACTCCGACGCTGTCTTTCAGACCGACTCTCTTTCTTACATCATCATTCCGAACGCAGTCTGTGTGCGATACACCACAGATTATACGCAGCGCACGCATCTCGACCGCGTTTATTCTTTCATGCTTTTTCTGCCATACCCAACTCTTGCTTCCATATTATGTTAGCGTAGAAATTAGCACCGCATTTTGTATAGCGAGCTGGGCCTTCTGACTTAAGACCTTACTGCCTAGAAGTTTTACTAACGCTCCATTCACCCTATTCCCTGTATTCACTCTTCTTTCTATATCAGCGGAGTACCTTTCATCTCTGCTAAATGCACATGCTAGATACACAATATCATTAACCTTTACCTGTTCCAGCACTACATCATCAACCGTTATCCTTGCTTCCGTGCTGGTTTCAACTCTTTCAAACACCATCTTTGTTTTCTTCGCATTCAAATGTAAGACTCTCTCCTTACAATCATATTTCAAGATTGTGAATAGTTGCCGCAGACCCAGCAGAGTAAAGCAAGCAGTTCACAACTAAGTCGGGTGACTTAGTTGTGAACTGCTTGCTTACGCACTCCAACATTCATAGATCTAATCCTCAGACAATGTTCGAGATATAGGATAAACAGCAGAGCAGACAGCACGCATCCGCTGTCTGACGCCAATATTGACGTCAAACCAGGGCGACAGGCTGCCCTCCGCTTGCACACATGCCATACAGTCCACATAAAAATTATAACAATTAAAAAAAGTTTTGAACCGATCTTAATTATTTATAACTACCTGTGCCCGCGGTTTCATCCGCATTTATGGTTACTGTTATATAGCCTATAGCTTTCCACGATAAATGGGCTATCTAACACTAAATTAGTTTTTAGAATCGGACCAGTAGTTTCTGAGATTAGCGCGTTCAAGCAAACAAACAAACAAACTCTTTAGCTTTATAATATAAGTATAGATAATATAATCAATTGTATCATGTGCGATTTAAAATAGAACCGTTTATACTGCTGTATACTTACATAGCGCTGTAAGTTATAATCCGTCATTCAGACTGCAATCATTTCAGATGTTATGTTGTTTCATTGTTGCCGTCCAATTTTGGCATTAGCCCAACATCTATTAACGCTTCCTGATTATAATAAGAGACCGCTCGATATTTTGCCACTAGGCGGTGACTAGCTACGCGTTAAGAAAGATCTCTTTATGTATTTAAAACCATAGAAAAGTTCATGAGGTACGGAGCTATTCAAGAATTGGACTTGTTGAATTGGAATTGTTTATAACTTAAATATTTGTAGAAATTCTTACCCTTGTTTTCGGTCACATGCTTGAAATATATGTTTGGATACTATTATAAAAAGTACCTAAGAACAAATAGAAACCATCTTTACACTAATATCATCAACACATATTTTCTCATTGTATTGTTTTTTGTTATAGTGTATTTCTCATATTTTAACATTCTACTAAATTATAACACTCCACATAAATGTACAGGTGCACTATATTTTATCGTTCGTACTATATTACCCGAGTTCATTAGAATATTTTTTTGCTGCCTACGGATTGTCCTCGAACCTTTATTTGTGTCAAACTACCCAGCAACGGACTCTGTACAATCGGTCACAAATATTCTCTTTAACAATAATAACATAGTAGGCTGTGCAGCACTGGTAGTGTGTGGAGTCCGAGCCTATCGTGTGTTAGTGTTGTACCTACAGTTGCTTCGATGGTTTTTGAGAAGTTATATCGGGATTTTTAGTGTGTGTGAACTTTGCCTTTCTCAACAGACAGTATATCTTTGGGTCCTTGTAATGCGCGTCATTCAAGTTATCATATATCGCACAGTATCCAAACAAATCTTAAAGTTAAAAAAACATTTGGTATATACCTATAGCGTTTTCTGAAGGTTGCTTTATGGATAGTAAAGGTTTTAACGTTTTTTACCAAAATGTTCGTGGCCTCAGGACCAAATGTCTTGAGTTAAGACATAGTATTTTAAGAAACAACCACGACGTTATAATTTTAACGGAGACATGGCTGCACGATGGTATACTTGATTATGAGCTATGCGATGACAGGTACGACATATTCCGGGCAGATCGTGATCTGATCACAAGCGGTAAACGCACGGGTGGCGGAGTCCTAATATTGACGCGACGTACCCTCGGCGCTGTGCGGCGTGATCTTGCCTGTGCATCCACTGAGCTACTGTGGGTCACGTTGCCGTCACATGCGTGTGGCTCACCTGTTGACTTGCATTTATGTGCTGTTTACGTCCCGCCTAATCCCCATAAGCAACCTATTGATTTTAGCTTAGTCACTCTAAAATTTAAAGAATGTAAAGAGTTACATCCTAATGACAATTTCATTATAATCGGAGATTTTAATCCGCCCTGCGTATCGTGGGAAGAGGATGGTTTTAAAATTGAACGCAAAGGGTCTGTGGAGGTTCAGGTAGCTGGCGCTCAGTTTATTGAAAGTCTTGCTTTTTACGGGTTAAACCAATATAACACAATAAAAAATTATACAGACAATACATTAGATCTCATATTCTCTAACCTTCCCCTGAGTATTTCTTCATGTTCGGAACCGCTCCTCAGAGAAGATCCAGCACACCCATCGTTTAACTCTGTTATTGTAGATTTGACGGCCGTCCCGATACGTGAAGTTACCGTACTTAGGTGCAACTTTCAAAAAGCTGATTATTCCCGTATGAACGCGTACTTTATGGAACAGGACTGGCAGTCTATTGTAGGCAGGGGTAGTATTGATGAGGCAGTTGATGCCATGTATGCAGCCATCAAGGTTAACACAGATTTAAATGTACCCTATTTCCGATATAATGGACGACGATCATACCCGAAATGGTACTCTAAAGCTCTAATAAACATTATAAGAGAGAAAGCTAGGGCTCATACGCGCTGGAAAAAATACGGCAATAAACTGGACTACGATGAGTTCTCTTTGCTGCGGAACAGAGCGCGACGTGTACAAGGAGAATGTTTTAAAAAAATCACATCAAACTGCGAAGTTAATATAAAAAGTTATCCTAAAGTTTTTTGGACATATGTAAAAAGCGTGCGGGGTGGGTCTGGTTATCCGAGTAAGTTGAGCTTGGAAGGAAAAGAGTACACAAATGGTAGGGACATCTGTAATGCATTTAATACATTCTTCCACAGTGTATTTGGTGAACCCGGCAATGACTGCACGGGCAATCAGACACACCCGGCAAACACCAACATAGTCTCTAATTTAAAAGTAACGTCAAGAACAGTACAAAGTATGTTGGAAAAGTTGGACACGAATAAGGGTGCCGGTATCGATGGATTGCCTCCAATTTTCTGGTCGCGTTGTGCCTCAACACTTGCTCTTCCATTGTCAATCATATACAATCGATCCCTAAGCGAGGGTATCTTCCCTCTATTGTGGAAATCAGCTCTCATAGTACCTGTACACAAAAAAAGGTTCGCGAACAGAGATCACAAATTACCGTGCCATCTCAATACTAAATACTGTTGCCAAAGTACTAGAAAGATTTGTTTATAGTGTTATTTATGCTACCATATCTCAATCCATCCCGGAACAGCAGCATGGCTTTTTGAGAGCAAGATCGACAATATTTAACTTAGCATGTTTTACAAACTTTGTATTACAAAATATGGATAACGGTGGTAGACGTGGTCTACACCGATTTTGAAAAAGCTTTCGATCGGGTAGACCACGTGATACTATTAAACAAACTGCAGACACTAGGCATCCACGGTGATTTGTTACGATGGATAAAATCGTATCTTTCAAATCGATCACAGGCTGTTGTTCTTGGTGGTTATCGATCAAACTATGTAAAAATATCTACCGGTGTCCCACAGGGCTCCCATCTGGGACCGCTATTTTATAATGCCTATCTCTACGACATAGGATCTTGCTTTAGTCATTCACATTTTCTTTTATATGCAGATGATAAGAAAATATTTCGCAAAATTAACTCTCAACAAGTCTGCATTTTAATGCAAAAGGACCTAGACAGCCTTTCGCAATATTATGTAAAAAATAAGATAACTGTTAATACTAGCAAGTGTGAATGTATCACATTTACGCGTAAGAGAGGACCTATTGTCCAGAATTATCACTTTGATGGCGTAATTGTTCAAAGAACCAGTAGTATCAGGGACTTGGGGGTAATTTTGGACCAAAAGATGACACTGACGGACCACATATATCAAGTGACAAATAAAGCATACAAAAATCTTGGGTTTGTCTTACGCGTCTGTGAGCCTTTTAAAGATATTTCTGTAATAAAAACTATCTACTTTGCCTACGTAAGAAGTATACTGGAATACGCTAGCTCTATTTGGTCCCCTCAATATATAACTCATAAAATCTGCTTGGAGCGATTACAGAAAATATTTGTTAATCATCTGAATTATCGTTTTCGTAAGGGCTACCAGACTTACCAAAACGGCTGCACAGGTCATGGATTGCTCACTTTAGAGCAAAGGCGGGTTCTTTTGGATATGGGCCTACTACACGACATCGTGAATGGCAAACTTGACTGTCCTTACCTGGTCTCCGGGATATCACTCTGTACGCCTAAATATCGCACACGTAACACACCTCTGTTTCACGTCTCTCGTCATCACACTAATTACCTTAAAAACTCGGTTCTCCTGCGACTAGCTCACACATATAACGCAAATTATAAAAGTATCGATGTCTTTTCGAGCACTAAACATATATTTAAAAATATGATTACAAAAAAGCTCAAAGAAACGATTAATGTTAAATAATATGTATAATTGCACGCGTTAATGTTTGTATAATATGAATACAGCCGCACGCGCTCGCACACACACACACACACACACACACATGCGCACACAAGCACTCACGCACATACACACACACACACACACACACACACACACATACACACACCTACACACACACGCACACACACCTACATACACACACACACAAGGTACTTTACGTAATAGATTCTATGATTATTAAGTACATAAATATATATGTATATGTATGTGTATTGTGTACACATACTGTATTGCAAGCCATACATTTGATCCAAAGCTATACAAACAGGGATGTCTCATTGCACAATTTGGACATCCTTATCGTTGTAAGCGATCTCTGTAAGTTAATGAGTCTCTAAGTTACGTATATATATATCTTTATATTTTGCTGTTCAACTTACAAATAAGAGCTTCATGGTGGTTGCTTATTGGATTCATCCTACCCTAGAATCATATATGTGTAATTACTATATCATTTTCTTCATTTATTTTTAATTTTTCAAACCTTATTTTGAGTTCTAGCAGCATGGATACTGTACCTAAATTTTAAATTAAGGAAAACCTTTTATTGGCCTTATTGTTAGCATAGTTTGTATTAATCAATATGACATGTAATCGCTGTTGGTTTTCTTAAATAAATAAATAAATAAATAATATATGTACATAAAACAGAGGTTTACCCTGAGATCTTAACAATGAAAGCGTCTATCACACAATTAAGAGGTTATATAGGATTATTGATCGATGTCTAATAATTATTGGACATTATTACGCTAATCCTACCCATAATCCATTAAACTCAATAGGCAATATAACCCACCCACAAAACGCTTACCTTAACAGAAAGCGCTTCTAAAGCTTCTAAAACTTTAACTGACGGCGTGACTACATAGATAAACTCTTCCTAAATATTTAGCACCCTAAAACAAAATATTTAGATCCCTGTCATTATACACGCATTACATAGGTCTCCGGCACGAGCTCACTGCTGTTACTACGTCGTATGTTTTTATCACCTGACCCCGTTTTATCTCCACTTCCCTCTGTAATTTTTCCCGCAACCTTCATGTTTATTAGGCTGCTAATTACTGTCACCGGAAAGGAAACTTTCATAAAGTGGGTCGCTTCTTAAACCTTGAACCTTCAGGATGTTTATTAGGCTTCTTTTATATTGATTTAATCGCGTAATAATCTCAAATTACGCGGTAAACTGTCGTTTGAATACATAATGCGGCAATCGACAAAACGATTACAAAGCAAATGTGTGTGTTTTTTTCCGCAACGTTTTTACGTAACAATATCTGGTCCAAATAATTGACCTCAATGCGAAATGACAAATAAGCAGATGTTCCGCTTATTATAGGATTATATACGCTTTTCCAACTCCCAGGCTGTTATTTAATAAATAAAATATATATAAATATTAGCAAAACTTTCACAGTTCGTTTTTAAATATTTCAAAGTAACTTATATAAAAAATTCAAGTATTTACCTCAAAATCCGTATTTAAAGGCCTATTTTCTTGGACTAATGTCAATAAAGCAAATATGGAATATTATAGAGTCGCAATGAAATTGGCGTCTAATACGTATTGTTGAAAACTAGCCAGAGGTGAAGTGTGTAATCCGAATATGATAAAAATTATTGATCCTTTGTCGAATATCGTCGTTAAGATTAATAAATAAAAGAATGCAGCTTTGCATTAATTAGCCTATTGACATTTACACTAGATTTCAACGACTTTATTCTTCCTACAATACGCTAGGATTGTTTCTTTTGTACTATTGTTATGTTGTTGATTGGGTTGGAACTCTTCAAGTAAGATAAAATTTCGTAATTTAATTTAAGTACTTAATTAAGTATCTTCAAAATCACTGAAGCTAAAGAATTTTAGTTGCTCGGGCTAAATAAAAGAACTTTACTTGATTACGAAAATAGCTGGAATTATTGTATTACTTAATGTAAATGGATGTGGATGGAAAAAAAAGATGCCTGCTAAGTTAAACCATAAAACGAATCAACAGGTACAACAGGTGCACTTAGATGTTTATTGAGAGAAGCAATCCCACAGGATAATCCCACAGTATTGGTTCTCTCAATAAACACCTAAGTGCTTTGTGATTTAAAAAAACAATTAGATAAAAAATAAAAAACAATTTAAAATAAACAAACATGGAAATCCAAAATATTAGAATAATAAAAAAGTCCTTCCATCAATCGAAATTAGAATTCTCGTCAGCAAAGCTGAGGACGAAATTTACTAAGTATAAAATGAATCGACTGGGGTCTCAATACAAAATACAACCAGTGGCAGCATTTAAATGTTTTGCCCACAATGTTGGTCTATAAATATGTACATGTACATCCTCTATAAGCATTAAAAAATATCACATTAATCCAGCAATGTGTGGGAGACTGACTGAAGAAAATATTAAACGCAAGCATTTGACTAAAATCTTGTTAACCAGTATAATGACAATTTAATTAGCACATTAATTCAGAGTGTCTCATGAATTTCATGGTAAAAATGGTTTGGTGGCTAGCTGGCCAGATGCCTGACATTTTATTTAGAGTAAACCGTCCAAACGCGGAAAGCCGTCCTTTACTAAAATCCTTCGACCACTTATTTGATTAAGAAAGTTCAAAGACTCGCCGGCGTGGAGTTCGGTATATTCCACTTGTTTTCATAGCTTATCTTAATAAGTTTTCTTGTTGGCTGTTAAAATAATCTTTGAATCAACCGTAACTCATTTTCTTTTTTGGATTACATAAACATTTGCCTTTTCTGAATTTTCGTAAATTTTTCATGTGTTCACAATTCTACACAATACTTTAGATATCGTACGATGTATCACTGCCATCTTTTACACATCAATGCTTAACCACAGTAACGGGGGAAATTTGCACGGCTGCAAATAATGAATCATAGTGGCCACCAATTCTTTAGGAATTGTCTGTAAATTCAACCTATATTTAATTTACAGGGGTGAGATAAACGATGAAGATAAACTTGATAAATTGTAAATGCCACAATAATATATCCTTGACTCTTACCTACTTCTTCAGTGATTGATTCGATCATTGAGAGCATGAAGACACGTATGAATAAAAATAAGTTAGCAGAAATGATATCGACATATAGTTTTTTACAATTTTCCATCTAACCCAGCCCATTGTCCAATAATGGTCTGGGACTTAAAAAGAATGAGCCAACTGTGGTTTTGCCTAGCATGTCGTAGAAGGCGACTGATATGTAGTATATCGGGTTTTGGATATGTGATTGTGTAGGCGACAAGCTAGCCACTTGTCACTATTTTTCACAATTTTCCATCTGACCCAGCCCGGTTTTATTTTTGGCTGAATGTAGTTAAGGGGGCTTGCTGCCCCTTTGACTCTGCCTACTTACCTCTTCTGAGATTATGGGCGTGATGTTATATGTATGATATCGAATATAATCATTAATTTGCTTTCCGTCCCATTTAGCAAGAGACAACATCACTAGCTGAACGCATCAGGCTTCTGACGTGTGACGTGGAGGACGAACCGGAGGAGAAACGCGCGTCGCCGGCCGGCGTGAACGCCGACAAGCTGTCCAGCGGCAGCGACAAATCGAGCGACAAGTCTTTCACCAGCGTCGACAAGAACAGCGAGAAAGCGTTCGGCAGCGCCTCGTCGAGCTCGTCGTCGTCGACGCTCTCGGCGCCGGTGCTCAACCGACAGCCTCCGCCAGACCTTGGTGACGTTCATCAAGAACCACAAAAGGTACTTCTACCTAGAGCCTTCTATAACTTAATGGAGACCCTGGGCATATTAGTAAATTAATATGTTTGTGCGTAACAAATGTCGATGATCCATTGGTAATTTAGAACTGGGAGGCCCTCTAGATCGTGGGGGCCCTGGGCACGTGCCCCAAGTGCCCTGTGGGAAAAACGGGACTGCTTCTACCTATCAATACCACCCCGGAGAGGGAGACGGTTCGTAACGTATTTTTTGCATTTTTTATTTATAACATCACGCCCATAATCCCCGAAGAGATGGCAGAGTCAAAAGGGCAGCAAGCTTCTTTAACCAAGTTCAGCCACAAATAAAATTGGGATGGGCTAAATGGAAAATTGAAAAAAATTGTCACAAGTGGCTAACTCTATCACAATCCAAAAAGCCAATTTACCACTAGTCGCCTTTTACGACATGTTAGGTAAGGAACATAATTGTCACATTCTTTTTGACTCCCAGTCCAACATAGGACGTATTTTCTCGCCTGAATAGAAGGTACTTTCATATGCAGTGTACGAAGCTAACTTAACACTTATGAGCTTACCTGGTGCTGACAGTAAATTGACGGCACTAATTCTCTATTAGTCTATGCAAGCGTCAGAGCAAAATTAACTCAGAACTCGTTAAATCATTAGATTCTGTGTTATAAGTGGAGGTGCAACCAATTAAGCAAACATATTTTGGTTAACGTTTACTCGTATTACATACAATATTCACTTTCGAAATTGCGCACCAAATTACACAGTACACAATTTGTCTAAAGACCACTTCCATGACAATTTGTTTA
This sequence comes from Glyphodes perspectalis, assembly GCA_951394215.1. NCBI lineage: Eukaryota > Metazoa > Arthropoda > Insecta > Lepidoptera > Crambidae > Glyphodes > Glyphodes perspectalis. The sequence continues at coordinate 14,830,509 of OX596199.1, forward strand.
TCTGGAATTACCCAGTCGACTTAGACCTAATATTTTCTATTAGATCAACGAAAATGCCTCGCTGGGATTCTAGCTAAAGTGTGTTGAATTTTCCAAGTAAAGTGAAGCTTTCAAGTGCATAGTTCTGTTTTGAGCCTCTTGAGCTCAGGTTCTACGTTCGTTAGAGTATTACTTACATGCTTCACTTAGCAATATGGATTTTCGTCTTGGCAACTTGAACTACGAGTAAGTTTGTTTAAGATATGGTATCATATACATGAAATATCTTAATTATGTTAATAGAAAATTAAGTAACTCAAAAGTATAAATAAAATCTAACACAAATATGTTAGGATCTCACGCGCGAGCCTCTATAATTTAATACCCGACTAACACGCGCCGAGTAAGTTCACAACACACAGAAGTACTTATACATATAACATAACAAACTTATTAAGATAGTACGCGCTTGCGTCTATTATTTAATGCCCGATTAACAGGCGCTGAGTAAGATCACAGATAAGACAATAATCTCATTTATATTATTGCCATGATCGAATGGATCAAGTTGCGCGGCCATTATTCCAATAACGCGCATCCCTTGCGTTCTGTACATAGCTCTATTTCCATTTTATGTGGATCTTTAATGGCAATTCCGAAGTGCTTAACTGTCTCTCGTGGTATTGGAAGCCAGTATTGAGCTCGTTTTAAATTTCTACAACAGGGATGGCTGGTCATTGGCTCGCATGCAGTAGTGGCATGTGTTACAAAATATTAGTCACATAATTTGTATTATCTTCTTGGAACATAAAATGCTTTACACATGGTCACACTACCCGGGGGGGGGGGGGGACTCCCGGGGGCCCTTGAGTAGGGGGGGCCCTGCTCCAGCCAAGTATGGTTAGTGGCCGGGGTATACCCCGTTCGATCAGCGATATGAGGGGTAAGTCATGGCTGATGAATGGGATTTTAACAAGTAGGTAAGATGGATAAATAAAGTAAAAATAAAGTTTGCCTACCTCTCTAGAGAATAGGCGTGAAGTTTGTGAGTTACAATTCACTGATATGATAGATTAAATTATCTGACAAGAAACTATTCAGCAAATCAAAAATTGCATTGTTATCAGAAGTAAATGGATTATTAAGTTTAGAAGTTGGGAACGCGTACTTCTGGTCGGCAACCTTACATTTCTTAATAAAAAATTTGCTAGTCAAGTTCATACAACGTTACAACTTTACGAGAGATTAGATTTGGTATCTAATTTTCGTCAATTACGGCCGACGACTTAACTAATTGTAACTTAATGTATCGCCTTAAATTTTTGTGGGAGCGGTGGTAGCTCAATGGTATGGACACGCGCATGAGAGATGTACGTAATTACCGGAATCGCTAAATCCTTGATTATGGTCTAAGCTGACTCCAACTTAGCACGGCTCATAGCAGTAGGAAGATGATGATGATGTTTCTTAAATAAGCTTCTTATAGAAATCTTGGAGATGTTTGTTATAATCCGATTTTTTATGCGACGAGCATAAAATACAGCATACCTACTACCAACCGTAGCTCAATGGCACGGACACGCGCCTTTTTGCCTAGGGTGCAGATTCAAACCCTGCCACGTACCTCTGGTTATTACAAATCTATGTACAAATTGTCTGGTTCCCCTATCTAAAAGTTACGAAGATCAGTACAATCGCTTCAATGTACCAGACTCGCTAAATCCTGGACCATGATATAAGCGGACGCCCTCTAAGCACGGGACATAACGCTAGGTACATGATGATGAATCCGTGTTTTTATACAGTCAAGGTCGGAGCCCCGGCGGCAGTTCCTGTCGACTCTTGCGCCCCTGACGGCGTGCGTGGGCAGCGCGGCGCACCACGAAGGATTCTACTACGTGCCCCCCGGGGACCGAACCTCGGCGTCGTCCACCACAACCCTGGACTTGCAGGAGCACACTGAAGCTCCCGCGCCTGATGTGGTGGCTGGCACTCCAGGTACAACTGTTTTTGTACACTATTTTTAGCAATAAGCAGTTGATTGTCCTCCGTTCTGTTGTATTCATTTGTATCTACGAGTGATTCCCCAGCCCTTTTTTGACCGAGAACCACTTTTACATAATAAATGTAAGCATATGGTATAAATTGACGGTTACAATTTAAAAATAACCTCTTAAATTTTAAAACAAATAACCTTTAAGTTTCTTGCGGACTATACGAGTATGTTATGCGTCACCGATCACTGATGATCCACGGACCACAGGTCGCGCCTATCCTACTAACATTATAAATAAACTTTAGAGTAATATAGCTCATACACCCGAATAACATGTAGGCTATGTTTCATCGATGTACAATACCACGAGAGCTAAGCCGCGAGCAGAAGCTAGTGTATCCTATAAATCAGCGATCAATGATTTACAGGCGCGACCTACAAATTCCACACTGAATAGTAGGATTAGGTATGGCGATGTCCCCGAAATATTTGAAAAGGTCATCATGATAAAATTTCTTAGACCAAATACTTTCTGATTATTTATTTAGATTATTAAAAAGAGTCATGCTCACTGCGTTCTTGCATTTTCTATAAAATGTAAATAATGATTTTACCGTTTTCCAATAATGGTTTTGAATGGTTATTTTTCTGTGAAATTAAACTAGCTAGATGCAGCAATGTAATTTTTATTTATTAAACATGATTCTAAAGGATAATGATGTCACGTAAAAACAGAGCAGACGTAATTACGCGAGGGGTCCAATACAGGAGACTGTGTTTAAATTTGCAATCCGTATATTCGAATTAAATACTAATTATTATTTTAGCATTAATTTATAATTGTATAGCTAGTTACTTAGTTAATTTTTAATTGTAAGTGTAGGCTGCAGCTAGTGAATTATTGTCTCAATGCAAATATACTGCGGTACCATAATGCAAACTGTAAGTTAGCAAACACAGAAACTTTATAATTTAATTTACTAAGTAAGTAGGTCATATGAATAGTAAAAACATTGAAATAGTGCAATATTTCATTCACGTCGGGTTACCGCAAAATGTAGGTCAATAACATTATTAAATAGCAAGTCTACTGTAGCACGGACCAAGTTACAATTTATAAATTCTAAAGAAAATACCATATTGATCGTCATAGCCACCAAGAGATATCAGGGATTTAGACACCAGTATTAGAGAGTTACTCGGCATTATTAACTTTATGTTACCGTTATTTAAATGGAGAATTTCTTTAACATTATCGATTTATATAATCAATAGTATCTAATTTAAAACGTCAAAAGTTATGTTGGCTTTATTTTTGGCTGAATGTGGTTGAAGGGGCATCCTTCCTCTTTGACTCTGCCTACCCCTTCGGGGATTGTGGGCGTGATGTTATGTATGTATGTAAAAGTTACGAAAATAGCTACTAAAATTCCGACAGCGATCTTCTTTGTGGAATCCGCATTCGGAGGCGCCGCGTAAGATCCGTACCTATATCTAAACTTCGTACCTATATCTAAACTTCTAAAGTGGATTTAGACGATAAAGAACTTGCCTATTTAATTATGGCACATTTATTTATTTAATAGTAGGTACCTTTTGTCAAATATGGAAGGGAAGTATAATCATTTATGTTTCAACTAGGGGCTGGTGACGGCGATGACGGATTAGCAGCTTTTGCTCGGGCTACCGCGCCTCGGACGGAGAGGTTGAGGCAGCGTTATGGCCAAGAGTCGCAGCCAGCTAGCAGCGACGACGAACACGATGATTATGGTAAGCAAGACTATAACTACGACCCCAAATGTATAAGTGTAGGTCCTTCTGATATCTATTCACTAAACTCACACAACGCCCTATTCCTAGGTAGGTATAAGTGAGTTAAACTCGCTGTCACTTTCTCCTTGGGCCACGGAATGAGACGAGAACTATGCAATTAGCTGTTGGACGGTGGTAACGTCATGCTTCTTCTTGTGAAAGAAGCTAACGGTTGCACTTTATTATCTACTTTCCAGATGGCACTGGATAGTACAGGTTCTTCGTAGAGGGGTTTGGGATAACCTAGTAAATTATTAACACACTGGTGTGTTTAAATTGTGAAAAAAATTAATAAAGAAATCTAAAAATAGGTAATTGTGTTTAGATACACAACTACAACATATTGTTAATGTTTGTAATCTTACTGAATCCTTGAGGCTTTGCGAGGTAATTGCTATTATATGTAAGAGCGAATTGTTTTAACATGATGTAAAAATGTGAGGATTTTGAAGCTGCGCTATTCTTTCTCATTTAAATAAGTACTAAGGTAAGTGATATTTTCAGGATTCCACCGAAGGCCGGCAGTAAGGGGGATCGCAATGAAGCAACAGCTGGGCGCTTCTGATGACATCCTCCAACAGATGCAGAATGAGTTACAGCCTTCCCCTGGCATCACCCCGGCGCAGATGCCGTCCCATGCTTGCCAGCGGACCAACTCCAGCACATACTCCTGGCCTTACTACTCCGAGGCCAACCTGAACTCTCGTCCGCAGAGTAGGGCTAGTGCCAACTCGAACTGGTAAGAGCCCCCCGTAAAATATTCTCCAACGGACAGCAAATATTTGAGACCGACAGTAATTTACGCGTGCTTTAAGCTTTTAAAAGAAACCTACTGTTTATCTGTTTGCGTAGCTATTTAGCATATTTAACTCTTAGTGATATTAATGAACATTGTGTAAGTAAAAGTTGAGTTTCGCAATGGCGAGTTTGGCTAGGCGAATTCTTTGCAATATTTGTCCCACGCGAATGCGAACTTTGGCTATAATATATTATTGTTGTAAAAACGTTGTCATTAGGAGCTTCATAATTGAACAAGAAATGCAGGTCTTTTTTGTTCATCCACCTTATAAAACTATTTACAAAAACATATTTTAGAGCGGTTATGTGTGCCAGCGATTATAAGTACCAATATTTCTTTGAAAGATAACTTAACATACATAAGGCATTTAACATAAAAAGCATCAAAGTGAATACTTTGTCGTGTTTATGGTGGTTTTACACCATGCCTAAAGCGTCACAGCTATTAAAATCTGTATGTAGTTTTTTCTATCTACCATTCCAGACCCCAATTACCTCTTACAAAAAGAACTGTCAGTGCGAGATTTCGAAGGAAGTCTTTACTATTTCCTCATCTCACAGGTCCAAATCGTCGAGCGACTATGTCACAGCGCGCCAGTGCAGCAGTACCCCAGTGCCTCAACAGCACAGCGACGCGTGCTACGCTCACTCTCAGAACATGGCCACTTACTACCAGCACACTCAGCAGCACCGACAACAGCAGGAGAATATGTATAGGAATTGCTCTCTTTACGCCAATATAGGGTAAGTTCACTTATCATCCTGTTTATCTTTAACTAGCGAGGTTTCACACAGCAAACACAGAACAATATGGAACTACATATATACATAATAATAAACCTTCCTCTTAAATCACTCTACCGGATTGGGGAAAACCGCATTAACATCCCTGGCGTAGTTTAAAAGATTTAGGCGACCAGACGGAAGCGGCAATTTTGTTTTATAGGGCTCATTACGTGAAGTGTTCAATCTTGTGTTTGTTTGAAGTAGTGTTGTCATAGAAACGGAGTTGACGCGAGTTAGGATCAGCACTTTTGTGCGACAAATTCTTAAATACATATATAACCTCATGGCGTGATAGGCAGAGGCAGAGTCAAAGGAGCAGTAGGCCCCTTTAACCACATTCAGCAAAAGTAAAACTGACCTGGTTTAGATGGAAAATTGTGAAATTGAAGTGACAAGTGGCTAGTTTGTCGCCGACACAATCACACAACCAAAACTCGATATACTATAAGTCGCCTATTACGAAATGCTAGGCAAGAAACACAGTTGGCGCTTTCTTTTTAAATTCTCAAACTAACAAGGGAAAATGGGCTGGGTTAGATGGAAATTTGTGAAAAGTAGTGTCAAATGGCTAGCTCGTCGCCTACACAATCGCATACCCAAAACCCGATATATCATGAGTCACCCTTTACAACAGTTGGCACATTATTTTTAAGTCCTATACTAAACATAGGACAAATTTATATTTTGGAATATACTCGTATGAATAAAAATATAAAATGAAGAATACGTCAAAATTAATGAAGACTGATTAACAATATAAATTACATGTACGCTATACATGGTTGAAAAATATATGAATCAATGTCTCCCTTATTTAATTTAACCAGTGCCATACGACGGCTTCATCGTAAAGGAATCATTACAAATGAGCTTTCTATGTGCAGTTGCTCAGACAGCAGTCAAGAGCTGTACAGCTCGCAGACCAGCTCGGAGCAGACTTCGCCGGTGCGCGCGGCGCCGCGCTGCCGGCGGCCCGAGTCCCCACCGCCCATTCGGAGCCACCACCAGCTCCTCTACGTGCCATATAGCACGCACTACCACTACCAACACCACGATTATGGCGCGCACTGGACCGCAAACGACTGTGAGTATACGATTACTGAGACTATCACGAGAAGAGCCCAAACATTACATTTCAAATCTTGCCATTGCCGAAACTAATCTCTTCTTAGGTTAAACCTAGATAGATCGTGGAAGAGACTTGGTTTTATTTTTGTTTGTGACCATGGAAATGTGCGCCCTTTAAAATCTGAGCAAAATCCGACTAAAAAAAACACAAAGCAAGAAGAATTACCTAAATAATTTACATTGAACACCTTAACTAAACAAATCCTGTAAATTATTTTTCTAAAGACTGAATATAACTGAGATGTTATCTTGACTGGGTAAAGGTTCCTTCGGTAAAAATTAAGGCGTTTGAAAATTTATATATTAAAGTCAAAATCCAATTGAGTTCAATTGCTTTAAAAGACATTTTATTTCTTGGTTTTCCTCATCGATCTGTTCGTGAATGATTCACATGTCGCGTTTCAAGAAATGTTCCGATACATTCTAGATACAAACGTCAAACAGTGTGCCTTCTCTGTGCAAATTGAACCTTTACGTAATCCATAACCAACTAACGTCTACAAATGTTTATAGCATATTGGGATCAACGCAATCGATCGTAGTTCATAGTGGTAATTTGCTTATCAATCAAAGCGGTCTACACCTAAATTACCTAGACGTAGCCAATTCTACGTGGGCACCATGCAGATGTGGTGCAGAACTTTATACATCACTAATATATTATATTTGACAAAAAACATTGGCGTCAGTCGACCCAATATTTTGTTAACCCCTTCATAGTGAGAAATAAAAAATATGAATATCACTTCATTGGCAGATTTATATATTAAAAAAACATAATTTTTAAGAAGGGAATCAGAAGTTATAATATTTTCACTTTTGTACAAATGACGAACAACAAAACGCCAATAAAGAGGAAAAACAAACGTAAAACTTATTTGTGTAGATACGTTCCCACACTTCCCAATATACGCTAAACCGTATTTTTAGTGCGAATCGATTTTTTTATGTTGGTTTTAGTAAAATGATAAATATTAATATATTATTGTGAGTCGAGAAAACAATTAATATTTGTATTAACCGGAGGGAAAATTGCTAGTCTAGTGTCAAAAGCTGCCAGACTGACACCAGATAAATTAGATGATGATATTTGATATTTATTACAACAAATATTAGTCACTTGTTTTATCCTCACCTATTTATTAAATTATTATCATATCTCTTTAGTCACAGCTTTACTACGGTAAGATTAATTAGCTTTTTTTCTAGTATTGCGTTGTAACACAATCATCAGTTATTTTCATTAATGAACGGGGCCCCCAAGTGTGGGTCTTAAATACTACACTGCCATTCTTCTTGCGCGATTCTTTATACTTACATCAGTTCCGCGATGGTCGGGGGGCCCCATGGGAATACTACTGCTTATACGGCTGTAGCTACATATTTCGCACAAATCTGTGGACTACGTATAACCATTGATTAAACTTAGCTAGTAAGTTTAGTATCGTCACAAAACCATTAAAATTATGTAAATTTTATCGGCTTAAGGTAAGGGGAATGTTATTGTAAAACTTTTGTCTGAGCCATTATAATGCAAAATCATGCATTATTTTATGAGATTTTTGGAGGACTGAAGACATATAGTCCTTGCTGCGTAAATGTACTACTAGATAGTACATTACTACTGAAGGACAAGTCGTTAATACCGTCAATACATTAAGGCGAGTAATGACAAACCGTTATCTATCCCCTCACGCATCTCCGACCGAAAGTTGCAAATGAATGTTTGACTCTTATGTGCCAGTTGCAGATAATCAAGCTCACTCGCACTACAACCAGCAGAACATGGTGAATTTATCGCCATACCAATTGATTCAGTTGTCCCATTCAGGGGCTTGGATGGCACAGCACAACGATGGCGAATTAGGTATCACTCTTGGCTATCAGCTCATATCGAGCTTTTATGTGACGGCTGCAGATTGCATGCATCCGTACCATACGCCTGCTTTGATTGTTTTCTTCCAAAATATACTAACCATGCTGGCAATAGTTCCTACGAACTGATTGAACCTCCTCCACTTTCCTATTCACAGTTAATGGCACGACGATCAAAAGGCAATAAGATGTACGCTTTTGATGTGACTTTTGTTAACACACCGCATGTATTTGTATTAATTTACAGTCTTGATTTAAAACGCCGATCTCGGTATCAACTCCCTATTTCTACTGTGTTGCGTACTAGAATACGTACCTGAACAATTTCGTACAAGTTTGCATATACTGGATAGTTATGGAAGCGTGTAATGTCGCCTTATCAATACGAGATATAAACATATGTCCTGATCGCGTTTATCTGTTAAGATGCATCTTCCTACCCGTATGGCGTATCTAATTCTAAACCCCTCCCTTTGTTAAATAAGTTTTAAGTTATAACATGTGCTTTATTATGTATGGACCGGCAATATGCTTTCACATGTATATTTTATTTTGTATGTCCCCAACCTAGTGCTTCTATCTCTCTCGCTCTTCCCATTGTAGAGCTAGGACCCAGAACAATATCGTAAAAGTATCTTCGCATGTCTTACTTACTGTATCTTTATACTAGGAGAGGTATTAATTTTGTCTTGGAATTTTATACCGAATATTTTTTCTAAATTTAAGTGGTTGCTAGAGAGTTAATAATCAACAAATATGCGTCAGTCGCCGCACCCGTGGTGGAGCCGAAAATAACGCTACGAGTAATTTTATACCGTATAAAAATTTATATGGTGATTCCTGAGATTATTTTTAACTAAAAAATAACCGTCTGCTGTATTGGACAGAAGGGATTATACGTCAGTCACGTATAACATGCGATATTAAAAGTATAAAGTATAAGTGTAAATTAATTTTATACCTTGTGAAATTTATACAGTTGATTTGTTATATATAAAAGCTGTATAAATCACGGTGTAAAAAACCGTCAGTCAGCGGCATAAACATGCCGCGCGATCTGAGCGGTGCATAGTCATGTTGAAAGTGATGGTCTTTACAAACACTCCACTAACTGTCATATATGTAAATAAAAAATCCATTTCATGTAAATTGAGGTCCGTGACACTTTGAATTTGACGTTATGCGTCCTTATGACACCCATTCGATATTTTTTAATTCGATTCGAAAAATTCTAGTGCAATAAAGCTGCTTTAGATTTTAATTTCATTAGGTAGGTATAAAATTAATTTAACATAAGTTATGTCACTTAAATCTTTAAACAATGGTTTTCAATAGATGTTTTTTAAGAGTTGAGTGATAAGTTTAAATTTCCTTAAATTAATTATGTTTTTTTTATATAGTATTTCGTTCTCCTCAGGTTAAATTATATTATTGCTATTAGCAACGTGCCAAACTTTTTATATAAGCGTACGCGGCTCACTATTTTCATATATAAAGCGACTCACTAAGGAAGCGCCGTGAAATGTTTACGTTGCACTAACGGCCGAGTTCGTGTGCGTTGCAGACAGCCGCATGCACTCATACTACCAACAACAGAGCCACGTGGGCACCACGAGTGCCCCGCAGCCCGCCGCGTCAGTGCCGCCGCAGCGGGCGCACTACACTCACGCGTTGCAACTGCAGGTCAGTATCCGATTGGCTTTGCGCTCGGTCGTCGCCGCAACATCGGTATCAGTCGTTTTTGCTCTCGCGAGAAAAACTACGAAAACGGGTCAGTTCGTTTGCTGAAGCTATTTGTGTGAAGTGAGAAATTAACTTTAAACACTATGTGTTCGTTGACGTGATACCACGATTAAAGAAAACTATGTGAAATGTATTATCGTAATATTGTGTTTATATACAAATAAATGATAAGTGACTTCCAGGGTCGTTTGTTATCCGAGACAGTGCCTTTTATAATTTTTAAGAAAATATTTTACCAAAGTTTAGAGTCGTATCTAATAAATTGACAATCCTGAAAGTAAATATGAATTTGTAAATTGTTTAGATAGTTAATGAGAACATTGTTATGTTTAAATATAGTGTTAAAACCATTAAAAGGTGATTAATACGTTATTTTGTTAAAATTGTTTACTACCTATAATATTCACGACAGCTTCTTGAATCTTTGACTACGATCATATTAACAATTAACATGTTTGAGATCAATGACTCGAAATATGTAATAATTGATCATCTATAAAATAACAATATCTAAAATTATCGAATATTAGAGTTTATAAATTTCTAATTATTATTTTCAGAATCTATGTCCAGCGCCAGCCCGATATAGACCAGTTCCGGCTCCGCAGCTTGGTGGTGGTAAACAGATGATCTGCTACTCCGAAAAAGTGAGTAAATCCTTATTACACTTTTCCAAATTGACTTTCCAATTGGCACTTAAAGACATGCATTACCTACGAATATTTTTTTTCCTAAACACTTCTAATGAACACATTAGTTACTAAACAGTTAATGTCTTCAAGCCTCGTCAACGACCTTTTTTTTTATTTATAAAAAATCATTCTACCAGAAATTAGCTAGCCATAAATAAATAATAACACATTTTATAAACACGCTTTATAAGAAACAAATAAATCAACAATTAACCACACTTTTACAAAAATAAACATCTACTTAGCGCTACGCTACTGCATACAAATCGCAACCAAACTACTCGGTCGTAACTGCGTAAACAAAACAAGCGCCAAACTTTTTAAAGCCCGCCCTGGGCGTTCCGTTCGGGACAGCTAGCGACCTCTGTCGAGCCGAATGGCTGTTATTAAAACGTAACGGCGGAATGTAGAACTATTTTGACGTTGCGGCGAAATGTGAAACGACAGTCGCGACAGAGGCTCCATGTAGATAAAACAGACCCGCGGCGTTGCGCGGTACTTTTACGAGCGCACTGCACCAAACAGGGCCTCTATAGAAGAGACAGCATGCACAGAATAAGATGGTCTACAGAGGGCGCTAAAAGCTTGTAAACGACATACATTGAATGATGTAAATGGATGTGGATGAGTTATTGAGTTAACAAAATTAAAACACTTCCATCTAACCCAGGCCAGTTTTAATTATGGCTGAATGTAGTTAAAGCGGCCTGCTGTCTCTTTGATTCTGCAGGATTACAGGCGTGAAGTTATGTATGTATGTATGTTAAAAATGAAATAATTTTATGCGCAACAAGCTTTAATTTGTTGATGCTTTAAAATACCGGGTGTCTTAGTCCAAATAATAAATAGTTTTATCGTTTAAAATATTTACCGCTTTCCTGGGAATGTTATTATCATATTCCACGTTGGACCGGATTAAAAAGAATGAACCAACTGTGTTCCTTGCCTAGCATGTCGTAAAAGGCGACTAATCCTGTATGATGTATTGGGTTTGTAATTATTTAAGCGAACTAGCCACTTGTCAGTCTACTCAGTACTTCGTAATCAGATCAATTTATTCGATGCTGTCTGATGATATTAAACATATCTGATATTAAAAAATAAAAATATGTATCTAATATATTTTCAGGTTGCCGCCCCTCTATACCAACCCGCGCCTGGGTCGCCGTCAAAAGTGGCGCGCGGAGCTCCCGAGGGCGCACCCTCAGGCATCACCGCGCCGCCCGCTACTTCCCCCATGACGGCGCCTCCTAACCCCGTGTACTACGCGATGAATGTCTGACGGGGGGACTAGGTGAGCCTGAATCTACACGCAGTAGCGTAGCTACCCAGAGGCAAGGCGAAGCAGTGCCCCAGAGCCTCTAACCTGGGGGGGCTCTAAACCTGATTAGCAAATCTTTGGTTCATTTTACTATGTCTACCCCCAATCTAATCTAGATACTAGCTTTACGCGCCTACAATACTGTTAAAGCATTTGTTACTGAAAATAGCAGTCAATATATCTAGGTAATATGGCAGCGTCCCACGGGCCACGTGTTTATCCGCGTAGTTTCCGCTTCCGTGGGAATACAGGGAAAACATATAGCCTATGTTACTCGCTGATAAAATAGCTTTCCATTAAGTACATACATACATACATAACATCACGCCCACAATCCCCGAAGGGGTAGGCAGAGTCAAAGGGGCAACATGCCCCTTTAACCACATTCAGCCAAAAATAAAGCCGGGCTGGGTTAGATGGAAAATTGTGAATTAGCGGTGACAAGCGGGTAACCTGTCGCCTACACAATCACACACCCAAAACCCGATATACCATTAGTCGCATTTTACGACATGCTAGACAAGAACCACAGTTGGCATATTCTTTTTAAGTCCCAGACCAACATGTGACTGTGGGCTAGGTTGTATGGAAAGCTGTGAAAAAGAAGTGACATGTGGCTAGCTCGTCGCCTACTCAGTCACATACCCAAAAGCCCGTAAACCATTAGTGGCCTCTTACGACATGCTAGGCAAGAACCACTGTTGGCACATTCTTTTTTTTGTCCCAAATCAACATGGGCCAATTCGCAGACCAACATGAGACAAATCCATTGAGTAGTGAAATAAATTTTCAAATCGGTCCAGTACTTAGTTTCGAAGCTTATTCAATTGAAACAAACAAACAATCAAATGTTTCCTTTTTGTAATATTAGTACATAGTATGATAACAATGGAAGGCAAAATTTCAAACTCTTAAGACTTTTTATTTAGACTACTGTTTTACATACAACATCACGCCAATAATCCCTGAGGGGGCAGGCAGAGTCAAAGGGGCGGCAGGGACTACTCTTTTATCTCAAAAAATATATATACATAGATCCCGTGAGACGTATGAAAGATTACACAACAGACCGAATTCCATATGGAGCCGTGGACAACTTATATATTTTTTTTATTCTCCAGACTGGCACACCAATTCCCTAGTTCCAAACTAAGCTTGATACTTGGTGAACGGATAGACATACTTAAATATGTTTATAAACATCCATGACTCGAGTACAAATGTCCACGTTGATCACACGAAACATTTGCCCCTAGCGGGATTCGAACCCGCGACCCTCGGTTTCGTTGCCAGGATCTCTGACCACTCGACCAACGGGCCTGTCTAATTAGGGTAGATATTTAAAAAAAAAATTGGCATCCTTTTTTATACGTTTCGTAATCTCAAAATATAAACGATATTCCGTTGATATTCTGAGGCTCACGACCCTAAGACAAGTGAGATTCAGATGCCGGTGCAGTTTGGGTTCGAGGGTGATGTGTCGTCCTGTGGGAATTTTCGAACAAAGCGGCAGGTGTTAAAGATAGACGGATAGGTGTTTTCCGGTATGTTCAATTGTTTTAAAAGAAGCGAGCAAATTGTTATTATTAAAAAAAAATTAGTGAGTTAGAGTTATCGGATGGATAATTTGATTTCAGACCCAACGACGACTTGAAACTACTAATATGGATATATTGTGTTCTCCACATAAATTAGATATGTATCAAGCATTTAACAGTACATCCAAGTTTTATTGGAATTAGAGAACTATCGATGTGTTGCGCGATATTGGCAGAAAATTCAGTCCATAAAAAAAACCGACTTCAAAAACGTAAAAAAAATAACCTACTTCAAAAACGAACCTAATAAAAGTAAAAAAATAATTTACTTAGGCCAAAGTAATACGTATTTTAATACTTGTATATTTGAAGTCGGTGTCAAGCAAATGCTTAAATTGGTATAGGTACAATTATCACTCAATAGATACATTGTCGGTGATAATTATCTACTAATATTAGCTTCAATTGTAAATTATTTTTTTAATTTTATTAGGTTCGTTTTTGAAGTAGGTTCTTTTTATTGTTAAAAATTATTTTATTTACCCACATACATAACATCACGCCCATAATCCCCGAAGGGTTAGGCAGAGTTAAAGGCGCAGCAAGCCCCTTCAACCGCATTCAGCCAAAAATAAAGCCGGGCTGGGTTAGATGGAAAATTGTGAAAAAGCAGTGACAAGCGGCTAACCTGTCGCCTACACAATCACACACCCAAAATCCGATATACCATTAGTCGCTTTTACGACATCCTAGGCAAGAACCACAGTTGGCATATTCTTTTTAAGTCCCACACCAACTTGGGTCAGTGGGCTGCGTTGGATGGAAAAGGAGTGACAAGTGGCTAGCTCTTCTCCGACACGGTCACATACACAAAAGCCCGTAAACCATTGATCGCCTCTTACGACATGCTAGGCACGAACCACAGTTGAGCACATTCTTTTTTTTTTGTCCCAGATCAAAATGGGCCAAGTCCCAGAACAACATGGGACAAATTATTTTATTTTACGATTTTAAGTGATGGGTAGACCTAAACTATACGAACTGGAAATGTTGACATACATATTTAACCGTATGATGTAAGCCCAACAAAAGGGAACTGCTGTAAATGTATGAGGAATACCCTCAACTGTCTATGGTCTCTATGATCAGACTTGTAATAGCACTTATGACCTATACGGGTGCAAAGTTCTCATCAATATAAATGAATTAAGTCCAAACACTAAGCAGCTACTGTAAACCGTTAAGGAGTTCCCTTAACTGTTTTTCGTCTTCATTATCAGACCCATAGATTTAGGATGTACAAGATACACAATGACAGCTCGGAGACATGACCAAAATAAATTTAAACATGTGTTGGTTGACGTCTATGTGTGGGTTAAAAATAGCGTTGTCAAAGACGCACTTTTACATTATCGACTGATTCAGTTGTATACTAATAGTATAGGTATTTAAAACACTTTTTTATACTTTTGATTAATTATTTATGGCATTGATGAAATCAGCAGTTGTTTATATTAAATCGGAATTAGTCGGTAAGAAATCGCATTCTAAGCAGTTCTATAAAGAATAAAAAAAAATGAGATGGTAAAATGTATTCCTCGTATATTCAGCGTGTAAAAAATGAAAAAAAATAGAAATATGTTCTATGATTTATACCTATAAGACAAAAAGACATGACTTTTGCTTTGACTGATGGAATGAAATTAAACAAATAATATATTAGCAACTTTTAATTTGGTGACATTTAGTTATTTAAAAATAATATGTAGTGCAACAAATTTTTTGTTGCCGTCATTTGCCGTCAAAATGTTTGCTGCAGATAGTGGAGTTCTTACTAGGAGTCCAATCTGGTCTGTCTATAGTCCGCATCCACTTTTTACACAATGCTGGGTTGCTTGGAAACCTAGAAAATTATCAGTTACTTAACTTACAAATTTACGGAGATAATGAGTTCCCAATGTGAATATAATTATATTTCAACATAACTTGGTTAAATAACTTTGTATTCGTGTCATGATGACGCTAAAAGACGATTAAGTTTTTATCGATACTCGTGACGTCACCGCTTTGTCAAGCACTAGCGTAACCAAACTATTTACTATTTTACACAATATTTTCCCCAATTCTGTTTATAATCATGATGTATACTTAGAAAGATCAATTATAATCAATATACTATTGTAAACATATTTTTCTAAACTGATTACTAGCAACAATTTGACAAAATATGGTTTGAAAAAATCTAATGATAAAAACTTAGTTACCTGTGAAAAGTGTATTTATTCGGATTATTCCGTCGTGGAACCTCACATTCACGTACAGAACAAGTCACCTAAATTGCACATTTAATATTCTCGATTATAATCCAAGGTTTAATACATAAATGCACAAATTTCACTGCGACGTAGAATAGACCTGGACGCTAAGGCCTCTTACTCGCAAAAACATTGACATATAGGTACTTCATTCACTGTCTCTTTTTCTCTCAAGCGGTTTGAATTTCAGCAGGATTTCTCGCTCCCACGCTTTATGTATCTTTTGCGTAGTCAAAAAATTCTAAATCTATGATCAGACTAATGATAGTCGCACGCCATCTAGGTGTAAAGTCCTCATCAATACAAATTAATCAAACCCAAACACAAGGTAACTGCTGTAAATTGTTGAGGAGTTCCCTCGACTGTCTTTTGGCTCCATCATCAGATCGACTACAGATGTTCCTTAAATTGTAGTACTTTAAAATACTAATGAAAAAATTACAAACGCACTAGTGGCCCCTAGGATTTTCGAAGGTTCCCATAGATTTCTCAAGGGTGCCATCAACAGATCCTGGCTTCCTTATCATGGGACCACCTCAGAAGTGAACTCTATCCAACAAAAAAAAATGTTTAAATCCGTCTATAATTGATGGAAATATCGGTAAACATACATAAAAAAATAATAATATTATACATACAGACGAATTGAGTACCTCCTCTTTTTTTGAAGTCGGTTAAATTTAATAAAAATTTTGGTTTATACGAGATTCATCTGATTTAACATATTATCGAGATAATATCTACACCAATATTATAAAGAGGAAAGATTTGGTTGTTTGTTTGCTTGTATTGAATAAGCGCCGAAAAGACTGGACTGATTTATGTAATTTTTTCACCAATGGAAAGCTAAAAAAAGCCCCCAAAGACCCCAAAATGGAAAGCTATAAAATATAGCCTATGTTACTCGCTGATAAAGTATCAGCGAGTAACATAGGCTTTATTTTATCCCCATACTCCCACGGGAACGGGAATTATGCGGGTGAAACCGCCGAGCGCTACTATACATAATAAATAGATAAACCCACCTCTACAATTATTGGCAACAGAAGACAATAAAACCATTTAATATTTTCAATCATTTATTTATCATAATTGGTCTGTAGAAATAGGTATACTAGCCCAGATTTATTGATTACATCATTCTAAGATTAGTATAAGTAATTGGAGGATATTTGTATTGCCAGGTGAAAATCGTGGTGGGCCCCACAGGCGAGGTCCGTATCAGCGTGCAACCGCAACCGGCGCCCACGGGTGACCCCAAACGGGACGTTTAGCTACCCCCGCCTCAATGCTTACCCCAACGAAGGAACGTTATGAAATTCCACATTATTTCACCGTGAAACGACCATACCCAGGTTTCTCATCTTTAGGAGACACCTCTTTAAACTACCTAATTATATTGGACCCGAAGTTACAAATTTAAATAAACTCATTAATAAAGAGTTAAAAAATCTCGAAGGCATATAATTAAGATAACATTGTACAGGCATATATGTATTGGTCAGAACTGTGTGTAATCCTCTAGTCCTCAATATATTGATCGTTATTTATGTCACAGTAATTCTTTTGGCAGTTTTGAAATCAATTACATAACACACTAACAGTAGTTGAATTGAGGCCATGTAGACTTTTCTTTTATTGCATAAAAATTAGCTAGTGTTCAATTTATGGAATCATTTATTTACAGAAACGATCACAAAAATATTAAAAGGAAAGACATTGTGTAATTGCTATAATTTAAAATTGTAAGCCATTGCACTAATAAGGCAATTCGTTGTGATAAGGGCTGTTTCGCAACAAAAACGTATTGCCTGATGTTCTGCAATCAGTACATCGGTAACTGCTGGGACTGATCAGATCAATACAGATGAAGTACCTACTGATGAAAAACATTATCCCTGTTTATGTACTAACAAAATATTTAAATAACATATTTTGCCTTAAATCGGATGTCGATTTAACACACAATAGTATATCGCAACTCCACTTATACAGTGCAATAGGCTAATATAAATTATTTAATATCGTGTTACATAATAGTTGTTATTATTGTAATAAAATAGTTTAAGTGTTGCAAAAGCAAATAAATCAAATTTAAGAACATTTTACACCAAAGTGCTTATGCCAAAGCGAACCAAAACTCTAGTCAAAACTAGTAAAATAAATGTATATCTGTCGACGATTTAGAACTCAAAGTACTGTCATCTACCAATTCAGTTTCCTAGTGTTATTACTAAATAACGGACTATTAAAAAAGAAGGACTCCACACTTTCATACTACAGCGTGAAGCCACGTTTATGCATGTGTGAGCGAGATTCTTATGGATACCAGATATGAGAAATCTGTAATTTGGAGCGCTTATGTAAATGTGTCACGTAGGCTTCGTGTCAAGTAGGAGCACCTGCGAAGCTTCAATGTCTAATAAGGGGCGCGGAGTCCTTTTTTTTCACTAGTTACGTGGTCAAATACAGGTCTTCCCAAAGAATCTGGTGGCATATTAAGTAGGTAAAATAGGATTTTACACCGAGGTGACTTGACTACACATCGACTGTAACTTCCGGGAAAATAAAAAAGTACTTAAGATATTTAATATTGTTTGAGAGAAGAGAGAAATACAAAATGTATCTATAGTTCAGATTTGAACAACGAAATAGCTAACTGAAATACTTAGGTACAAACTATCTTTTACCAGTTATCAAAACATGTCTGTTATTGTACCAAAGTTACAGGTTAGTTCCTTGCGCAAAGAATAATTCGATTTATACTAGATATGTGAATAAATTGCAATGATTCCAATGGCAAATTGAAATAAACTTGAAATTCATAGGCTAAAGCAAGAAAAGTTAATTACTTACGAAATGTAATATTCGACTGATTCAGATGCATAGATATTCAAATACTTAGGTAGTTAAGTCTCCGCAATGATGATGATATAAATATTTAATATTCGCAGTATCCAGCCTTCCACTTACGTATTAAATGACAATATCTTTTAATTATCTTACATTACCTTCCGTATGAATCAACTGAAAAGACTATTGTAAGGTATTCTCTAAGCTAACTGTCATGAACTCTATAGCACGCTGCTATTATGTATTTACTAAACTGGCATTGATGTCTTTCCTCAAAGTATTAGCTATTAGCTAGGTGTTACTAACCAAAACATAATTCTTCCGGCTGTATGTGTTAAAGACTAGTGCCAAATAGATAATAACGCAATATTAATCTAATGTATTTTATTTAAAATATAATATTAGGCTAGCAATTCAATGTTGATTTATTTGTTTTCGTACGTGATTTTCAGTACTAAAAGGCCTAATTGTGTTGTAAAAGTATGTAAATATGGCCAAAATTATTTTTAATTGTAAACTTAAGTAGATAACATTTCTTAGGAATCTCGGCTAAAACATGGCGTTGCAATTTACTGATATTTGATGTAATTGTCAAAAATTAAATTTAATGGACCTCGGTAATTTTTTATAATTACTTAGGTACCATTTTCGCTGTTTGAATAATATGTGGGACCCCTTCGATTTTCACGAGAAAACAATATATTACATCGTTACGTGATATTACCTATAATTTTAACGATTATAATGTTTTATACTCTAAGTTTGCGTTTTGCTTACAATTATTTCAATCTTAGTGGTTCGTAGTCATTGACGAGTGACTATGTTTTATGTATATTAATAATTATAGAGTTGATGTAATTATATTTAATAGAAGTGCCTATATAAGGTACATTTACTAAAGACATTGAAATTATTAAAACGTAACGAAATCGCACAACTTCAAGACTAAGGAGACCAAGCAAACTTCAATCTCATTCCGTTAGAAAGAAATCAATATTTTTGAAATAATAGGTAAAGGTAGGTATTATGCTTTCTTCCCCATAGCTTTATGTGGAGAGATTTTAAGCATGGTGCCGAGAAGTAATAGCTTGAAATGTATGCCTCTGACGCAATCCAAGGATAATAAATGTAAAGTAATATCTACATAAAATGTGCATAGGTCATGTAAAATGACATAAAATAAACTTGATATTTCTGGTGAATATATTGCCTATAAGTATTAAATGACACTGTAATCAGTTATTTGTTAAACATGACGGTTACGATCCACTAAACATTATAAATGGTTAACTTGTGTACCTATGTGTATTTGACAAAGCTCGATGGCGCATTGGGTAGTGAACCTGCCCCATGCGCCAAGAGTTGTGGGTTCGAACCCCACCCAGGACAAACATTCGTGTGAAGAATATTTGTGTTTGTTCTGTGTCTGGGTGTTAATAATCAATTTGTAATACCACTGTTGTTTCTGATATCCGTAACACATGTGCTTAAGCTACTTACTTCGGAGTCAGATCAATGTATGTGATGTCGTTGAATATTTATTTATTTATATTATTTATTTATTTATGTGTTGGACAGAGGCAAAATATCAAGCTATATTAGAATATTCAAATAAGCAAGGGGATTTTTCTCTTCATAGTTACTACATAAAAGTACTACATCGAAATTGAGCGATACCTACTCAATTAACTATGAAAAGAATTCCAAGTTTAGTAGTGACGATTTTTGTATCAACAAATGCTATTAAGATTTCTCTAGTACGGAGCAGAAAGATTTTCAAGTTACCATTAGTTGAAATTGAACTATTTTGTAAATGAATAATACGATGTAAATAAATATATTTGACAAAGCCAAAAGCGTAGCGCAGTAGTTAAGATTAATTAGATATTAATTACATAAGAATGGTTGAGAAAATTGTATGACATATACGGCCATGCATTTAAAAAAAACAAGTGGTACAAGTACGTGATAGCTTTTACGTACTTTGTTGTGGTACGCCCTTTATATACACAATAGGTATCACGTCTATTTTATAGAAACTCTGAATATAGCTAATACAGCCCAACAGGAATATTTCTAGTTTAATTCATATATTACGTGTTTGTACAAGATACGTTTTGGAATTTAACCTGTCTTGGGTAAATCGGGATATGCATTGTTATCTGTGCATTGCGTATTTGATTAAGTTTTTAATATTCCTATTTGGATATTATTTTTAAATGTTAGTATTGACTGTTATCTTACCGGAATGTTATGGAACATGTCTAGGTGGATCTATAAGCTCGTTTTACTTCGTAGTACCTACCCTATACATATTTAAATATTACAATTAATTATTATGTAAGAAAGGTTATTTTTTATATTTTCTGTGATTGTGCCTGCTTTAATTATATATTGATTTAGTATTTCTTATACAAAAATATGGAGTAAATTACTTAATAATCGGGTTTTAAAAATCAATTTTAAAATGTAATACTGTAAAAATATATTATTTGTTGATTGTTTAAAATCGTTAATTTTATCTTTATTGCCTTATAATAAGTTTTACCATGTAAATAATATTATTAACGTAGAACGAGAAGATAACGATTGTATATTTTCATTTTTAATGTTCAAACTATTAATGAAATAGAATAATTTTCTATAAACTGCATTTACTCGTGCATTGTATATTAAGAAAGTTGAATTAATTGTTAGTGAAAAATTTGTAAACGGAGATACCTACCCTGATGACAGGTGGAATCCACAGAAAGATCAGAAACACATTTAATCTGTCTTGTTGGCCGTGTTACGTGCTTTGTACATTCCACATTTTGTTGTTGGTGTAGACGGACACTGAAGGCGTTTCTGCTCCATTTATTTAGCAATTTATACCTATTATAATGAGAATTATCTATAGCCATAATATGCACGTATTGTTAAGAAAAAGGGATGTTGTGAGTAGTAATAGGTTTCCACGGGATCACTAATCTCGCAATCTGTATTAAATTAAAGGGTTTTATACTGTGCAAAATTTTAATACTATACTTACAATACAGACCTACATAAGATTATTTGGAGGAGATGTAGTAAATGGACGTACGCCATTTAAAAAATTGTAACTTTCAAAAAGTTTAGGCTGGATTCATAGAATAACAGGTTTTTTAAAGAAAGGAAAAGTATTTTAAAATTTTGGCGACGGATTTTCAAAAGTCAAGTATTACTAGCATAATAAATAAATAATAAATACTAATAGATAATTAGGATTTCTTAACATCTACTGGGTTGAAAGGCGATTATAAAATTGATCGGATTAACAGCAACATGTAATGAACCTGAATCAGTAACGACTTTATAAAAGAGGAAATGTGTTTTTGTGATATAAGTATGTATTGTCAGTAGTTAATTATTGTACTATCTTTTTGAGAGACTTCCATTTCTAGAAAGTAGGTACGTGGTTGGACTATGTAAATGATACCTTCGCCACGTTTCTTGGCGAAGGAACTTTAAAACAATCTGATTGTTTATGAAATTATTCCACAGCTTGTGATGGTGACTCATGATTTTTGTGAAAAATATTATATAATATATTTTATATAGTACCTACATTTAATTACACGAATATATTTCGTAGTGAGTTTCTTCAATTATTTAATTCTTCCAAAGCTGTGGGTGGTTTGTTCAAACGTCATATACCTAACCATTTTTATTTAGAGAAAAATAATCGAGGTACTTTGGGTACCTACTTATTACCGATTATTGTTATCTAAACCTAGTTTAGCTAAATTGCTACATAAATAATAGATCTCTTAATTAATACTGAATCATGTTCAATGTTCTGCGGATATGTCAAATAGATATAACTTGCCGTTGTAGAAAAAAAAATTAAGTGTTGTGGATAAGAAGTATTATGTGGTTTTTATTTTGATACTAAAATACATAGTAGGTACTTTGTCTAGTCTAAAACTTATTACTGAAAATGCAAATTTATATTTTCTTGTTGCCTTTAGTTATTATTGAATACCAGTTTCGTTTCTTTTTTTTTATTTAGTCTATTTAACCGATACGTACGAAAAGCATATATAATTGTTTAGATAAGTAAACAGATCATCGTTCTGTACACAGGTAATTGTGTAGGTACTTATATAAAAATCGGACATCAGTTGTTTGTTTTAAATATTGTAGACCAATTTTCGTTAGTAATTAACCAAAGTTACAGATTTCATGGACTATGTATATAATGATAGGTGTTTGAGTTTAATATTAAGTTGTTATCCATTTATCTTTTCAGGCCCAATCAGGCTGCATTAGTCAAAAGTAATAACAACAAACAGTCATTATAAGATATTTATAAAGCTTTGTGATCTTCTCATTGCTGTACCTACCCGTAATCTTCTGTCCACATTTAGATTTAATATTATAAAAACATACATGAATTGCAGCAAATTGTCTAATATTTTAAGTTTCAAATTTATTTAGATATGTAATGTACTTAGTTTAATTTTTTATTTTATATTGAAAATTTAGGCATAATAATTGTTATAACATATTGAGCTTTGTTTTTGTCTTGTCGTATAGGTATGCAATACCTATAATTAAACGTTAAATAAGTATTTAATATTAATGAAACTCTAAGTTCATAAATAATTAGGTATTATGCGAACTGTAGGTAATTAATTAAATTATGAAATCAAGATGTATAATGAGTGTTAGGGCAAACAATTCGCCGCAAAATGTTTCAGATTACCATGTACAAATGTATTTGTAGATTGGTAAACAAATAAAGTACTGAAAATTAAACATGTCTTCATTTTTCCTTCGTTTCAACATGAACTATCTCTTCTATAAGTGAAGTAGATGCACAACTTTATTTTAAACTATATTACGAAACCTGAAAACTGTTTGTACAGAATTTAATAGAATAAATCAATCATGAATATTATTCATATGATAAGTTTGATAACTTACCCAAATCCTTAAGTAAAGTTACAACCTTCTAAAAACTATGTTGCGCGTGCGCATCGCTTGGTCACAAGGTCCTTTTGTCCCGTTAGTATTATTTTAAATAAGCTCAAGCGCCGAGTCCTGGACGATTGCCATACTCACGCGTGGCCAACGAGATGGCACAAAAGGCTTGTAACTTCGTGAGTTTTTGAGGTACTATTACATATGTTTTTTAATTCCTGATTGTTTAAATAAAAAATATTTGATCCCTGTTTCGGTTTTTTTTTTCACACTAATATAACCGATGAAACTATTGATAATTCTTCAGTTGATCGAATAGACATTTGTCTAAAAAGACTTTTTTGTGTGAAAGAACTATTGATATTTTTACATTTGGTCGAGTGAACGTTTGGTCGAAAAACCGCAAGCCTCGCTATCTAACTAACTAACTAACTAAACTTCACGCCACTTCCCTAGCGGAGTAGACAGAGAGACCAGAACGCCATATGGCAAATCCTTACACACCTCACTCGCCTCTTCAATCTGGTCGTGGTTGGTGAGCCTGGGCCTTCCGCGGCTCCTACATCCCTCCACTTTCGCATTGTATATCTGTTTAGTCAATCCTTCATCATCCCGTACTTCCACATGTCTGAACCTCCGGAGCATACCTCTTATCACCTTGACTCCGACGCTGTCTTTCAGACCGACTCTCTTTCTTACATCATCATTCCGAACGCAGTCTATGAGCGATACACCGCAGATTTTCCGCAGCGGACTCATCTCGACCGCGTTTATTATACTTTCATGCTCTTTCTCCAACTCTCGCTTCCATATGTTAGCGTAGGAATCAGCACCGCATTGCGTATAGCGAGCTGGACCTTCTGGCTTAAGACCTTACTGCCTAGAAGTTTTCCTAACGCTCCATTCACCCTATTCTCTCTATTCACTCTTCTTTCAATATCAACGGAGTACCTTCCCTCTCTGCTAAATGCACATCCTAGATATACAATTTCATTCACCTGTTCCAGCACTACATCAACTGTTATCCTTGTTTCCGTTCTGGTTTCATCTTTTTCAATAATTAATTAAAAATAATATAATGTTGTGAATATATTATTGATACTACTATTATTTACCTATTCATTGTTGATGCAAAAGGTAAGCTGTTTTAACGCCAAATCTATATTGCTCATATACATACTTACATCACGCCTGCAATCCCCAAAACCATTTTTTTTATCTGCAATTAGCCCTAAGGCTTTAATCAGATTTGCTGGTGACGCATCCAGTAATGTGTCATGTCCCATATTGGTCATATCAGATTGAGGCAAGTCTTGTTCTTTTTAATCGGAAGATGCAGTTGCTAGTGTTCAGCAGTGTGGTGGCCACGTGATTTTGGTGTTGCTCAAGTCTTTGCTTATATGCCTCGTAGGACTTTAATATTTCTTGTTTAACTGTTGACATTTCTAAATGTTCCGTATGAACCATGGCGCATTGCACAAGGTACCTATTTAGTACTTTGTTCTGGAAGCGTTGGAGTATTTGCACATTTAAGTGACTTGCTGATCCCCAAAGTTGTATACCGTATGTCCATATTTATTTTCAGACCTAGTGACGACTGTCTACCTATCAGCCAGTATAAATCACAGAACTTTTAGTTCGCCTGATCTCTTTTAGTCTTTATGTGCTCTCGCCAAGTAAGAATTCTATCTATATGCATGCCTAGGTATTTGACTGTTGATATATGCGGCAGGACATTGCCATCAAGTGTGACAGGGTGGGCAATCCCCTTTTCTTAATGCAAACGTTACATGTACTGATTTAGCAAGGCTAGCTTTTTTTTTCCACTTCTTTAGCCACAGTCCAATGTTATCCAGTTGTTATTGCAATTTTATGGATGTTGTAGTAGGATCTTTGTGGCTAGAGAGTGCAGTGCAGTGTCATCTGCATATATCGCCGTCATTATTTCTTCCGAGGTAGAGGTAGTAAAGAGGTAAGTCAGCAGTGCCCTGGGGCACTCCTGCTTCTATTTCAGATGCAGATAGATGAGAGGCATTCTTCACATTTAATTTGGAATGTACGGTGTTGCAAACAGGATTTCAGAAGCATGAAAAGACTATTTGGCAAATGAAATTTCATCTTATATGTATAATAGGCCTTTATGCCAGGCACGGTCGAAAGCCTGCTGGATATCGAGAAAGACAGCTAAGCAGTATTATTTTCTTTCCTTGCCGAATTGTGTGAGCTATTCGGTGTAGCTGTTCTGACGTTCAATGCTTCCCACGAAAACCAAACTAATGATCGGGTATTATATTTTGTCTTACGAGGACTGCGAGAAGACGCCTTAAAACTAGTTTTTTGATAAGTTTTGACAGTAAGGGGAGAAGACTTATTGGCCTGTAAGATGTACTTTCCACATCATCGGCAAGAATTGAAGTCTCAATACTGCATTAAAATGGAGTTTTAGCAGGACTTTTTTTTGCTAATTGTTTCAGAACTTCCGCTATTAGGAGATCAAAGCCTGGTGCTTTAGGTGTGTTATGGCTTTTCTAACTTCTGCTGGTGTATTCAGTTTCAGTGAAAACGATAGTTGTTGATCACTGTCTAACGTTTTGTCAATCTCTTCTTCTGAGTATATATTAATAGGCTCATTTAGTTTGAAGACTTCCCTTAGAAATTCAGCAAATTTCGTTTGATTGCCCTATTGGAAGTATATGTTCTTTCTGTCTTTTTATTGACTTGGTCAGCTTCCGAAGTGCCTTCGGCCTTATGCTGAGATAAAGATTTAAGTTTATCCTGAGTGTTGTTCTCATTTTCTATAAGTTGTTATTTTAGAGATTGTTGCACCCTGTTCAGTGGTATTTTGTCTTCTCGATTTCTACTAGTGTGCCCGACAGTGGCACCTAAGTAGAAATCGTTTCCTTAATTTCCAAGGTAATGTCTTGATTTTGGCGTTTTGGTTCTATGAAAGGAGTTGACAGCCAGGCCGCTTTTTGTATTAGATTGGTAGTGTACTACGCAGCATTTTCTATGTCCTCTTCTGTTTTAAGGGGTATAAGCAAGTGAGTGTTATCTTCAATTACGATTTTTTTACGGCTTACGATTTTTCGACCAAACGTTCACTCGACCAAATGTAAAAATATAAATAGTTCTTTCGCCCAAAAGTCTTTTAGTCAAATGTCTATTCGATTAACTGAAGAATTATCAATAGTTTATTCGGTCTTGTGATAAACGACCAAATGAATTTCGACCTCCAGTGGTAGGTAAACTCGTTGCGGCCAACAGCTATATTTATAAAGATAAAAGACTTATTATATGTATTATATAATCTTTATAGGTGTTGGTGTTGAATATGCACAATATTACCCTATTGGTATTTAATATGTGACGCACAATTTTACCTGACTGAAAATAATAAGTAATCGTACCTGCTCCGTTACAGTTGTACAAAACGATTTGGATACTGCATGACTAGCTTTGACCTCAACACATGGCTATGTAGTTAATAAATAACTTAAGCGTTATGAACAGGCTGTTGTATCCATTATTGATTTTCGCAATCCTTGAGAACCCCGTTTCCACAAATAGATTAGAGATAGAGGAGAGTGCATTTCCACTTACATAGATCAATAGGTATTTATTTACGACCAATTTTCACATAAAACGCTAAACAAAACGCCGACTTAGCGTGGCAACTCCAGGAAATAATATAACATATATGTAGGTAATATAATAATAAAAATATAAAGGTGCATCCATTTTACATTTCAACAGGTAGACTTAGAGTACACGTACAAAATATACGTACAGTTTAACTGCGTTTTCCGTATATATCGAAGGTCGTCATTTATTGGTGAACATTAACACTACCTACCTTAGAAAAAAAGGAGGGTTCACAAATCGAAAAACATTTCCAAAAACACTCACCTGACCGCCAATTCCGCAAACAGAAACTTTTTTGTTTTACACGCATGGTTACGGAGAGCCACTCATCATCAAGTATAACCCAGTATCGCTACTATCAACTTAAAAAACTACTGTTTATTTAATTAAATAATAAAATAACCTAAAAATACCTTGTTTTAACACTGCTCGGACCTGCGCTTTTTAAGCTCGAATCTAGATTTACAGGGTCGGAGCGTTTTTTTTTTTATTATATACGTCCCGTTCCGGATGCAGCAACGAGACATCGTGTCATCGGACGTAAACGATTTCAGCCTCTATTGTGTCTATTCTATAGCTTTCGTCGGTAAATATGATTTCAAAAGCACTACTTATTTCTCTTCCTTCTAAATACTAATCGAACCCATCGTAAGTTGCTGTTTCTCATCGAGGTTGTGAGTACGATTCCCATACGATAAATGTGAATAGGCACTCTAATCGCAATAATCAATTTCGATACCGTGACTATCGATCTAGCGTACCCCACATATAATAGGGATTTCGTGACAGCGTGTTCGCGAGTCC
Organism: Glyphodes perspectalis; assembly: GCA_951394215.1. Classification (NCBI taxonomy): domain Eukaryota; kingdom Metazoa; phylum Arthropoda; class Insecta; order Lepidoptera; family Crambidae; genus Glyphodes; species Glyphodes perspectalis. Next base: position 14,858,735 of record OX596199.1, read on the forward strand.
TTCATTCGATCTAGCGATTTTCGATACAACGGCTTTTCGCGAGGGCGTACCACTTGAATTTTTTTTCGCAACAGCGTGCGTCGCAACGACGGCATTCGAAACTACATATCAGACCCACCTGAAGTCATAACGGAGTATTTTGAAATAGAAACGCATTAAATTTATTGAAATGTATTAAGAACCTCTAGGCATTTAGACATAGGTACGTTAAAGTACACTACAGTTTACAACAAGATGCAGTCACACAAAAAACACGTTACCTACGATTAATTTAAATACGTGAAACAGCTTTAGTAATTAATTAAAATTAACCATCATTTCAATATCTTAACAAAACCTTAATACCTCCAAATATGTTGAAAAGTTTTAATATGGCGTGAATTTTACAAACGCAAAGAAGAATTTTAGATCATGAATAATTTTTGGTTTTTGGTATTGTTATATCCAATTTATTTATCAATATTTAGTATAGGTACCTTCACCGACTTATTTTAATTTTGAGACACCATCAAATATAATTCTAGGTGGTACCTCCCTACATATCTATAAATGAATACGTATAGCAAAAACTTAGTACTTATCCCTTTTTACAAAAAATACGCGTACGGTGGAGTTTGCGATTTGGCACAGTTGAAGTTTGTATAGAGAAAGAGTCCATTAAAATTAATAAAATAATTAAGCATTAAAAATTATGGTTGAATTTCGACAAATGGGCGACCACTAGTCTAGATAATTAAGAACCTTTGTTCAAAACTTTTTCTTGTGGCGACTAAATTGCTGATCCAAATTGCCACTTCTGGACTTCATGGATAGTTTCGAAAAGTTTTAATAATAATAATAATTATTATTTCGCAAGTAAGTTACATGCAGACATAACAAATTTAAATTATTTTTCAATAATAACACAGTAACATGTCCATTACACAAAATAGCATCTGTCGCCGAACTAGGTTTTCACCTGTACTTCGGCATCCAGCGCCTCCATCCTAGGACATTGGAGTGTTAACTATAACAGTGTTAATCAATAATTATAATGTGTAACAATAATACGAAAGACATCTTTTATGAATAAGATGTAGCCAAAAAATAAGACAGTGCGATTGATATATATTAAAGATGTGTACATGTACCCTCATAGTGTACTATGAGTGTGAGTGAGTGTTTGTAAAAGGGGGTTGTGTGTGTAAGTATTGTTTTGTATATATCTTAATTTATTTATATGTCGATTTTAATTAAATCCTCAGTTTCGTCTTATGAAAGTTCTTGCAACCAGGTAGTAACTTTACAATTACAATTAAAATAATTCAAATAGTAAGTATTAACGAGTTTGTTTATTTTATCTATACTTATAATAAATCTGTATAGAGGTCAATTCTGTACATGAAATATTATTTCAAAATAACTATCAGGGGGTGATTAGTGATCGATACTGATGCCTAAAATGCAATCAGTAAAATTTGTGTCTGTCTGTCTGTCTGTCTGTCTGTATGTTCCTTATAGAAACAAAAACTACTCGACGGATTTTAACGAAACTTGGTACAATTATTCTTCATACTCCTGGGCAGGTTATAGTATACTTTTCATCACGCTACAATCAATAGGAGCAGAGTAGTGAAGGGAAATGTTGGGAAAACGGGAGAAGTTACTCCATTTTTTAAGCTTCCGTCGCGTGTGCAGCCTTAATGGTTAAAGTTACATAGAAATCATGTATGACGGATATAGTCTTTATAATATTAACCATAAACGCGGGTGACACCGCTGGCACAGCTAGTCTATTATATACATATAGGGACTCAATAATTTTTAACAAAAAAAAACCGGCTTCAAAAACGAACTAATAAAAGTAAAAATAAATTTACTTAGGCCAAAGTAAATACGTATTGTATTTCAATACTTATAAATTTGAAGTCGGTGCCAAGCAAATGCTTAAATTGGTATAGGTACAATTATCACTAAATAGATACATTTTCGGTGATAATTACCTGCTAATATTAGCTTCAATTGTACCAAGTCATTGTTTAACTTGTGTTTGGGTTTGATTAATTTGTATTGATGAGGACTTTACACCTAGATGGCGTGCGACTATCATTAGTGGTCTGATAATGAAGACGAAGAACAGTTAAGGGAACTTCTTAACGGTTTACAGTAGCTACTTAGTGTTTGGACTTAATTCATTTATATTGATGCACCCGTATAGGTCATAAGTGCCATTACAAGTCTGATGATGGAGACCATAGACAGTTGAGGGTATTCCTCATACATTTACAGCAGTTCCCGTTTGTTGGGCTTACATCATACGATTCATCATATGTCAAAATGTTCGTAGGTACAGGTTAGGTCTACCCCTCATTCAAAATAGTAAAATAAAATAATTTTTAACAAAAAAACCGACTTCAAAAACGAACCTAATAAAAGTAAAAAAAAAATTACTTACTTAGCTTGTTGCCTACACAATCACATACCATAACCCGATATAACATTAGTTGTCTTTTACGACATGCTAGGCAAGAACGACAGTTGGCACAATTTTTCTTAAGTCCCAGACCAACATGAGACAATAGGCTGGGTTAGATGGCAAATTGAGAAAAAGTAGTGACAAGTGACTAGCTTATCGCCTGCACAATCACATACCCAAAATCCCATATACCATTAATCGCCTTTTACGACATGCTAGGCAAGAAACACAGTTGGCACATGGGACATTTAACACTTTAAAAAAATAAAAGGGCTGATGAAGTGCAGGGCTGATGCCTGACAGATCATGATTATCGTTTTTAGCGTACTGTGGCTCATCATTATGAAAATTTATAGCCTTACAGGAAGACCGTTACTCGGAGGGTTCACGAGCTCTTGGACTAATAGGTATACTTACTACAGATTGTATAATAGGCAGGCAAACCCATCTTGGCCAAAGACAGCACTCCAGCTCAGTGTATGTCGTTGATCAGTGTGACTGTGCCAAATGTTATTCGTACCTAACCGACATATCTACCTAGGTAAGTGTAATTTTTCATTTCCTTTCATTAAACACGACAGCTATGTTAAGCTACATATGAGTATGTTGGCCACATTGCGTCGGCATCTGTCTCATAAAAGTCGTCAGACGGCAACTATGACGTCATATATGCTAGTTGCTTAATATCGACATTGCGATAAATGACGCGGCTGTGACCCAAACGACAAACGTAAGCAGAATACGTCACTAGCGTAAGCAGGATGAAAGTCACGCAATTAGCTGGGCCCTAAGTACTTAAAATAGGTGTGACGTACACAGCCTTTCGACACGCCCCTTCGCAACAATCACAAAAATGGCGCCCCGTGCGCATTTTATAAGTTAGGTTTCTTAGTAACGTACTTTACGTTACTAAAGCGAAACGCGTGCATCTAAACTTTCTGGATGTGGAAACATGGCGAATGGCAAAACAAAACAGGATTCCGAAATGTATATCTTATTTAACATCCATAATATATACCTATGGCTTACTAATGGTAATTAGTTAGTTATTAAGTTTAGGAAGTACCTATACCTAAAGATGTGTAAATATTTGCTTAAATAGATACTTACTTACCTACACATTTTGTCTACCTACCCCGCTTGGGAAGTGGTGTGAAGTTTAGTTAGATCATTATTTATTTAAATACAAAAGCCTAGAGATATTTTCCTTTTTACTTGCGTCTACTTAATAAGTAATAATGGTATAATTGTCTCACATATTATTCAAATACTTACCTACCTAAGTACATAAAGGCGAGTCTCCACCAAACAAAAATTGCCAACTTTTGTGTTTTCAACACGTGTTGGTGACAAAAGTTTCTGTAAAGGCGAGTCCCCACCGAACGAAAGTTGCCAACTTTTGTGTTCTCAACACGTGTTGGTGACATAAGTTTCTGTAAAGGCGAGTCTCCATCAAACAAAAATTGCCGACTTTTGTATTGCCAACACAAAAGTTTTAAATTTTTATTGAAAACTTAACAAAAATTAAAAACTCGTTTATAACATGTCAACCACTAGTTATTTAGAATCTGATGTAGAAGCAGGTATGCTAAATCGCTTGAAATTTTGACTCAGTAAAGCCTGTATGTATACAAATACACTAGTTTTGATTTTATAGGCATTCAAAGTTTCGAATTATATCGAGTCCCGTTAACAGTCACGTGACCGCTTGTGACGTCATGTCACAACGCGCCGCGCGGGCCGCAGCCCGCTTAGTATTATCATGTCTGGTCAGTCACTTATTTATTTGTCGTAGAATAATAAAAGTTTTCTGTCATCCACTACCTATTTTGAGGAATGTTTTACTTTTTTAGATATAGGTATATGTAAGTATTGTATATATTTATCAAATAAGATTAAAAAGTTGAACATAGGTACACACCTCACTATTGTTATGACTGTTGTTTTTATACAAGCAGGGGGCGAGGTTATTATAATGATGATGCCCCATATTGATCAGATATAATAATATTGGTTGCTTAATACCTAGCCTAGGTAGTTACCTACTCAGATAAAAATCACATCGAAAACTTGACCCCTTTTTTTACAAGCTTTTATTTAACTTCACTTTTGTATGTATGTTTACAAATCTTGCAAGGAAGATTTGAACCACTTCCCATAGAGTAATTGAGTTGAAACTTGGTATACCTACGTAACTTGGATGACAATACAATATTATGGTACCATTGAGCTGGTCTGATGATGAAGGTGGAAGGTGGCCATAGAAACTCCGGTTCCTGTGGACCGATTGAGCTGAATTTTGGGACGCCTACGTAACTTGGGTGACAATACAAAAATATGGTATTATGGAGCTGATCTGATGAGGAGTTAGAAGGTGCCTAGAGGAACACTAGTTCCCGTGGAGCGATTGAACTAAAATTTGGTATGCCTACGTAACCTCGGTAACAATACAAAAATATGTTATCATGGAGCTGATCTGATGAGGAATTGGAAGGTGCCCACAGGAACTCCGATTCCTGTGGACCAATTGAGCTGAAATTTGGTATGCTTACGTATCTTTGAAGACAATACAATAATAAGGTACCATCGAGGTGGTGTCATGAGGAGTTGGAAGGTGGCCATAGGAACATTAGTTCAAGTGGACCGATTAATCTGAAATTTGAACTACCTACTTACGGTAATTTGATAACAATACAATAATATTATGCTACGGTGGAGCTACTCTGATGATGGAGTTGGAAGGTAGATAGGAACCGATTGTGCTGAAATTCGGTGTTGGTAGGTACGTCACTTTCGTATTCGATACTGGCGATTCGATACTGGCGTCGATAGCATTAGTTTGCAACCAGTCTAGGAGAAGGAAAACTCCAAAATCAAACCCGGATCACAGTATTCGTAAGGCACAAGTAAGGTACAACCCGAAACAAGTGGCGCATAAATCTAGTACCCAATTTAAGGTAAGGCCGTGCCGAGAAATGAGTGGCATCAGGGTCTAATATGATATCATGAACGCCACCTTAGGGAATCAGGGCGCACTCTGTTGTATATTTTGCCCTTGCCCTTTTATTCGAATCTCTGAAAGGGTCGACGGTATAATTCTTCGATACTCGTGGGACAAAAATGGGGAAAGAAACAGCAACACAAAGAAAAAGAAGATTGGAGAAGGAAAAATTTAAACGGCAACAGAAATTTGCCAATGAAAGTACTGACGCAAAACGTCAACGGCTCGATAACGTGAAACAACGTATGCAGCGAACAAGAGCAGCTGAAACGATAGAACAACGAGATATCCGTATTAAACACATGAGAAAACGTGCGTCAGAGGTAAGAGCAACTGAGACAGACGAACAGCGTAAGAATAAACTTTGGCAACGATGGTATACACGTGATACAACCCAAATCAGTGCAGTTTCAAACCAAATATAGTCACGGCACCGCGGAACGAAGAATGTTACCCATGGTATTATGCTGGGCTTCAAGGGTACATAAGATGCAGGGGAGCACTGTCGAACATGCTGTGGTATATTTGGGTTCAAAACTCTTCGCTGCTGGACAAGCGTATGTAGCTCTGAGTAGAGTTAAGTCTTTAGACGGTCTACAAATTGATGAATTAGATTGCACAAAATTAACTGGAAAGAGACCTCGCAACAATGAAGCATTACTGGAAATGGATAGACTAAGGAATATGTCCAACTTAAAAGTTAAAAATTAATTAACGGTAAAAAAAAATTTTAAAAACAAGCTTTTATTATGCACAAAAAAGAAAAAAATAAACCAAGGCATTCATAAAATTCATAGTTCTTTAATCCTTACAAGTAACAACCAACTAAAGAGTAGAATTTAGTAGTAAATAACTAAAGAGTTCCATACAATAATAGTGTCGTCAGTAAAAGTATGATACACAAACAAATATTATCCATATTAATATTCTTATGTGATTTAAAAGCTTGTCACGCAATTTTGTTAATGCATAGACCTCGGCCGCCGCGACAAGCTTTTAGATTTATGAATGCCTTGGTTTATTTTTTTCTTTTTTGTGCATAATAATTTCCTATTCAGTTCACGTGCAATTAGGGTTTCCAACTTTTATTAGAAGAAATAGAGTAAGTACATACCTATATTTGATTTCACATTAGGTAAATAAAGAGTCTTGGACTTACAAAAAAGAGTATAATTTATTTTATATTTTTAAAAGGGTATTTTTTGTACTTTTTGCAGTAGATACATAAAAATTTTTCATGGTGGTATCATCTTAGATGACTGGCTGACTAGTTTAATAAACATTGTGTAAAACATAGTATTTTATTTTAGCGTTGTCTGTCTATTAGTGTTACAGATTATAGAGTACGCCTACATGATATAGAGTAGGTACAATACTCTATATACTATTCTAGAGTACGGTTCTATTATTTTAGAGTATAGTTGGAAACCCTATATGCAATTCGCCAGTGGGTAATAAATTAATGGTAAACTTATACGTACGTTCGGCATCTTTACGTGAGTCAAATAGGTACCTATAAATAATGAGTAAAATGAATATAAATGTAAATAAATCAATATTCGAAAATTTACGTGGATCAATACGAGTATATCAATATCATAGTTCTGGAGTTGTGCGCTTTGACGTCAATATGGCAATAAAAAAAAACGTGTATAATATTTTTTGTAGTCTCTCTACCACTACGGACGGAATTAAAAATGTTTTTTAGTCAAGTACATGGCTAATTGCTCCCGTGTGTGTAGGTGCGTCATTTTACTGCTCGACTAGTGCATTGCGTACTTAAAAAAAGCGGTACGCTTCAGAAGAAGTAGAATTTAGTAGTCAAATAACTAAGGGTCAATTAAAAAAAAAAGATGTTTATACTTTCCTAAATACGACGGCCAATTTTTTTTATGTGTTATTAGTTAAATACTTTTTGGAGCTTATGAAATCAAAAAAACATGCTATCTTTTTTTTATTGTTTGTCAATTCTACATCATCAATATACCTGCATTGTTTAAAAAATTAAAAAAGTGTCTATGGTTCACGGACTAGTAAAAAAGTAAGGACTCCACGCAGCCATACTGTAGGTAGCGTGAAGTCACGTTTATGCATGTGTGAGTGACACTTAAGGATACCATATAAAGGATATCTGTCAATTAGAACACTTATTATGTCAATGTGCTACATAAGTTGCGTGTCAAGTTGGAGTACCTGAGGAGCTTCAACGTCGAGTTAGTGGCGTGGAGTCCTTCTTTTTTTACTAGTCCGTGCTATGGTTTGCAAAATGTTATTAAATGTGCCGTACTTATCGGCTGGGTATTTTTCGGTTGAAATGTTAGTCTAAATGACAAAGCTAGGGTAATTAAAACTGATATCCCTACTTCAAAAATATAGATCTAAACATTTGCCACCGTACTTAACTGAAAAATATTTTATTAAAAATTACCCAAATAAAATAATAAAATCACCGAATAATAACGATTAAGCGAACAATTAGATACGAGCATGCATCTGCTGACCTAAATCACCAATTTGATGATAGATACTTAAGTCACCTGTGCATTAGACAAACTCATAAATATCTAGATTTGTATGTAGGTACCTACCTACCTACCTACCTAGGCAAAGTACTCACTCGACTTATTTGAACTTTAGTATTTGAAACTTGTACATAAGTATAACGTCAATTATTGTCTGCTACTGATCCAATTAGGTCGTCAACAAGTCTACAACTTCATCAATATAATTTTGATACGTCATATCGTAAGTATTAATATTGACTTATCTAGTGCTCTCTCTTTCTATCGCCACGTGAGGAACTTCGCAACAGTTTAAAAGAAAGAGAACCGGCATAGCCCTCTCTCGTTCACTCCGCCAGCTCACGTGTTTCTGAGCGTGAACGCAGGAGATACAACTAGTGATGTAAGTAATTAACAAACTTGTGAATCTGGTGTTATCGATAGACCACGCCAAATGAATAATTTGAATTTGAAAAACGATAATCAACCTCTTCTAGTAAATAAATTCTAATACAATATACAGGTTAGTAAGTACTAAACAGGACTAAAATTTAAATTCAAGTTGTTGTTGTACCTAATCCATAATAAATAAAGAACCTTGTTTTTGGCTAAATGTGGTTGAAGGTGCATGCTGCCCCTGTAACTCTGCCTACCCCTTCGGGGATTATGGGTGTGATGTTATATTATTACTATTTTTAGTTATAAATCGTCAAGTTTCCAACTTACGAATAGAATTTCAAAAAAGTCATCTTAGTGATCGTTAGCACTATGTTTCTTTTATTTTGTTATTAACACTAAACTTTGAGTTGCCAAACCGTTGATCAATAGCAATATATTTTTTTTCAATAATTTTATGCAAATTTTAGTATTGAATGAAACAGATTTGGTATTGTTTTTATTTCTAAACATTTTATTTTATTGCTAGTACTATGGTTACATATTATATTGATCATATTTTCAATTATTTATTTAAAATAGTTACTGAAAAATTATTTACTTCAAGAAGTAATGTTTTATGAATATCAATTCGATAAAAAAAATATTATATAATTTTCTTACGTCGCTTCATAAATTCTTCCTTAGATTCAAATATTTCAAATCACATGATTATTCGGAGAAGTTATAACCGTGTCAATTGTATAATTGATATAATGTGACTACAAAATAATATTGAAATGTCTTCATCTCACTTATTCAACTATGGTCCACACAATCGATGCCGCTACTCCACTATAATCGATTCGTAAAATATCTCTATTCCGACCCAACTTAACATCCTTATTACACTGCTTGTTTGTTGAAGTTTTCTTTCTTGCAGGACCTACCTGTCGGTCGATGTTTTGTAAAAAGAAGACGAGTTTCTGTAACGATTTGTGTTTGGGATATTAATTAGGTACACCTTTAACTTGTGGAAATAAATAATAACGCGTGTAATTGTGAAAACTTTTGGATTATACTGATAGATAGATGTTTTTATAAATGTTTTCATAATTGTGGGCGAAAAAACTAAGTGCTTCAGACCTATTGAAATTGAAAGCCCGGTGTGCTGACAAAGAAAGTTGGTAAGTTCATGAACATTTTCAAGAACAAAAAGATTTTTAGATTTATAATTCATATATAGTACAACAACAGTTGGAAACAACCTAAACATTTGGTCAGAGGGTAGCCTTACTTGGTTTCGCGAGACAATGAACCCTTGGCTGGCGTAAAATAATTATGTTTTATTACACACCATGGTGAAGTTTTTCAACGAGATACTTGTTATATGTACTGAAAAAGTGCTACCGAAAAATATGAAAAACAAAATTTGCTATTTTGATTTTTGTTAAAATAATTATTACTTATCTTAAACTTTGTGCTTATAATGTAATACTCACTTAATATATATATTTTTTTGGGTGAAAGTTTTGGTCATTTTGAATGTATCCTACTCTTTTACTACTCACTGATTATTTTTAATATTTTCTTGTACATTTCTAGGGTTTCATACCCAAAGGGTAAAACGGGACCCTATTACTAAGACTCCGCTGTCCATCCGTCTGACCGTCTGTCACCAGGCATGAACCATGATAGTTAGACAGTTGAAATTTCACAGATGTCAGAGGGCCTGCTGTCCCTTTGACTTTGCCTACTTACCTTACCTATTATGGGCGTGATGTTATGTTATGTTACCAATAAAATGATGATGATTGGACGGATAACTGGTGTATAGCCAGTAGGTAATTTTAGGGCTTATGCCCCAATTCCTGCCGAGCCGTTTTTTGCATTGCCATAATGCTATGCTGGCTTTTGTTGTGATGTTTTTGGTGTATTTTGCCCAGTTCAGTTGTTTACCCAAATAGAAGATGCCCAGGTAGGTACTTGGATTCTGTTGATGGGCTTAGGGTGGACCCAAAGAGTTGCGGTAGGTGTAGTGGTGCCAGTTTCTTTTTTCTTGTGAAAAGGACAAGTTCTACAACAATAAGCTAATTTGCAACTATGTTTCAAATGATTTATATATGACTTTCAGTTGACAATGGGGCATCCCGGTCAAATCTATTAGTGCCATCTTTTATTGCATCTATTCTTCATTAGGGTCCTATGTCTGACCTGATTGAGATGTTATTGCATACTTATTATTATGTATGTGGATTCCATGTACAGAGAGATAAATATGCAATCACATTTATACCAATTTTTGATAAATAGATTCTCTCTTAATATCTTTTAATGCAGACTGGGTTTCCACCCATACTACTTACTTGCTTGGTATTAATGCCTATGGTTACATATTGTACCTAATTATAGATACTCGCCTTCAAACAATTTCAATTAATCTGATAATATCACAATGTTTTGTCTCAGTGAAACAAGCAATTAAAGAAAACATATTTACATACACTGCTGTATATTTTTACAAGCTTTAATATAAGTTCCAATGTATGTATGTAACTATGTTTGTTCAGGTGAAATCTTGGAAGTAAATTTGATCCACTTCCCAGTTACCGATTGAGCTGAAATTTAGTGTGCATGTGTAAATGGCGTGATAATGCAAGTTTATGATGACATAGAACTGATCTGATGATGGAGCTGGAAGGTGGCCATAGGAACTCTATAATACTATGACGCAAACCCATCGAGTTTGATCTTGTTTGATTCGTCTTCGTAAGTACTTTAATCCTAGGTGGTGACCTGAGTCTGATGGTGGAGCTGGAAGGTTACCAAAGAAAGGGGAATCTTGCAACTCAATTTTAAAGCAGACATCTTTTACCGATTGAGCTAAAATTAAGGCTAGTACTGTTGACCATGCCGTTGTATACTTAGGCTTGAAGCGAAGAAGTTCGCTGCTGGTTAAGCATTTGTGGCCTTAAGTAGGGTTAAATAATTAGAAGGTCTTCTTATTTAAAGAGCTATACTGTTCGAAAATAACCGGCAAGCGACCTTGCAATAATGGTGCGTTGAATGAGATGAACAGACTGAGAAACGTGTCCAGCGATAATTAAAAGTAAAAAATATATTAAAAGTAAAAATACTTTTTTAATAAAAAGCTTTTATTTAAGTAAATGTGCTAAAAAAAATAAAATAAACTTTTCCTTTAAAAGTTTTACCATCAACTTATAACGTGATATAGCAGACAGCGGAAACTTGCCGAAAGTTAATGCTAATAAGGTCGGAATTTTCGGTTAACATAATCCCGACTTTTACTCACTTGAACTTAGGAATGTAAAAACTAGCTGTTATATAACTATTTAGCTAAATAAATAAAAGAATGCGAACGACTCGACCTTCTTCCAATGTTTTTGTACAAACGTGTGACGTCAATCCACGCCATATTGCCGATGTAGGCGTTTTGACAGCTCCAATAATGAGTGTATTTATAATATTTTTTTTATATGTAAGTAATACTTAAAATAAACAAAAATAAATGTTATTTCTAGAGTCCTTATACATCATTAAATTATGTGCGATGTTTTTCAAAAACTAGTTAAATAGCCTATTGGTTGGGGGACAGACCAGGGAAGATATGTTTTTCTTACTTGTGCTAATACTGTGACTAAACTACTTACCATTTTATAACTAATTTAAGTAAGAATCAAGATTACAATAAGCTTGAAGAGATAAACAAGGTTTTACCAAAGAATTTAAATAAAGTATGGTATTATTTGTCCTGGCGGTCCAAAGTACCTCTTAACTTAGAATGACCCATCTTTATGGCTAAAACTTCTACCAATAGTAATATTCACAAGATATGGAATCTGGCAACCCACTGTGTTGCTGCCCTAGTAAACTTTTGTAAACTAAAGCTAACAGGTGGGTCGGGCGTAGTTAAACGCTATTTAGCGTAAGTTTAATATTTTTTCTTGTACAACACAGTTACATAGGCACTTACTAAATTTAACAAATATTTTACCCAGCATTAAAACGGAGTCGAGTCCTATAGCATGACGTAGAATGATTCTGTAAGTCTACGAAAGTAACAGTTGTTGATGTTGAGTAAGGTTCTTAATAAAGCGCCCGACAGGGGGGGGGGGCTCCGAATACTCCTGTGGTATCCCTGCCTGTCGTAGGAGGCGACTAAAAGGGCCTTGGGGTTGTGGAGTGTTTGCGGGGGGCCTGCATTTACTTCGTTCAAGTAGCCCCAGAGAAGATGACGACACGTGGATGCTCGTCCGTTAAATAGGATGGGGTGACACTGTGGTCTGTGCCGTCATAAGCACCGCGAGGCGTTCTGTGGGCGATGTTGCCTCTCCCTCGAAATGGGCCGCATGGATCGGCAGCGGCGTAGACGTAGATTTCGCGTAGAGTCCCGAGTGGGGAGCCCGGAATCTGCGCCACGCCCCAAGAATGACCACCGTGAGGTTTAGTCGGTAGTGGAGTGTTTTCTCAATCGCTCTGAGTCCGACACATCCCTCGTAGGCCGAACTTAGGTTTACTTGGACGGTGCGTAAATGCATTCCTCACGTAAAAAAAAAAGGTTCTTAATAAAAACGAATGATTTTAACTATTATGGTCGTCGAATAACGGACTTGAGAGTAGACTGAAACTGTAGTTATAGCTTTAGGGCTGAATCAGATATTGTAACATATGCTATAGACGTCAAGATATGCAATTGGGTTGCATTTCTTGTATTGGTTGCGTTTTGATCCTAATATTGTAATAGACACTTAAAATGTTCGTAGATTATGTATCTATAGCCGCTTATATCTAACATGCCCGGCGGCACAAGATAGCGGACTAGTTAGTCATTGTGCAAGCTTAGGATGGATAATTAAGGAATGACACTTTTGAAAAGATTATCTACCAATAAAATTACTTTTGCACTGGTATAAACGGTAGTCCTTAACGAGCTCGTCTCTTAATTAACATCTACATAACCCAAATTAAATATCTGCGAACCTAGAAATGACGTCATTCAAACTGGAGAGATAGCGCGCAGGTTGGCAACGGTACTGGAAGGTGAAAACTGGGCGAGGTGCGGGGAAGCGCATTCCAGCGAGGTTCGCCGATATTTTCGACGGCTTGTACAGGCAAAATTTCAAACACGCAAATACGCAAACACTCAAATATAAGCGAACACGCAAACACGCAACATGCGAACACGCAAACACGCAACATGCGAACACGCGAACACGCAAAACATGCAAACACACATAAGTAAATGCAGACTCGCAAACTCGCATCTAGAGCGAACTAACAAACATGCAATCTTTGAATTTGTCTTATAATTACTTTTAACATGATAATATTGTATGCGTCATATAACAAATTTATAATTTTGCCAAGCGCCAATATATTTTTATGCTAAGCGAATTTCATTGATTGCTACTGCATTATTGTTTTATGTATATTTTTATGAAACAGCATTATTGATAGGTTCATATAGTTTTTTGTGCACGGGTTCATCTGTTTTGGAGATTATATTCGGATCAAATATTATAATCTCTAAAGTTTAGATTCTTAAAGAAACTGTACAATGTACACCTACATAGTATATTTGACGCTGAAAGGATTAATTGTAAGTTAGAGTTATTTTCTCCTCGGTAGAATCAATATTCCAAACTGGTAGTAGATTCACATATTCACTCTGTTTTAATTCTGTAAACTAGTCGATTTATAAGTCCATATAAATATAGAAATTATAAAGTTCTATGAAAAACCTATATAAGTCTAAGGTCTTTTTCGTGAGCCGAAAAGGATATGTACATGACATAATTACAAAATATTACATAATATTGACGTCTCATTTTAACTTGTTTTACGCTTTCATTCAGTAATTTTCATGTATGATCGTCATTCTCAATATTAAATATTTTTTGAGTGACTAAATACGTCCATAGAATGGACATCAAGGATGCATACGCACGGGTTTATGTAACGTGGAAAACACCAATCATGAGTGATTCTGTGCTGTTCAATTTGAACCTTACGGCCCGTCTGTGTGGCGTTCTCGGTAAATGTATGCTTACCCTTTGCTGTATCGTTCTGTAGTAGGGTTGATATGTCTTATGGCAATAAAACATCCAGTTTTGTTGCTTTTAGTTACAACTACATTAAATGTATTTATTTACATATTTTGTTTCATTCGACGACATACAGTAAAACCTGCTAATTTTCCTAACAATTATACACTCTTTATAAATCACTTACCCTATATTATGTATGTAAATAAATATATTTAAAACAGACACATCACATACATTGACTTGACTCCGAGCTAAGCAGCATAAGTACCTACTTGTGATGCGGCCTTGAGATTCAACGGTGGTATTACAAATATATACTTAAATAAATATTAGATACCAGCTGCTGCAATAAATTTTTGTTTTAGTGTGTCAAGAAAATGCCCTTGCTTTGTGTTAGGGTTTTCATATGTTGCATGGATACTATATTTTATTTTTACTCGTTCTACCGTGGTTACTACTCTCTGGCTTCAAATGCCGTTTATGTATTGTAATTAATTTTAATAGCTGTCCAATTTCTGATCTTAGCATGTCTATTTTATTTTCGAGCCTCCTTTGCCATTTCGGATTATTGGGTTGCCTAGGTGTTGTGTTAGTGGCTAAATCAGTAGTTATGTATATAATTGTCTAAAAAGCTATAAAATCTTGGTCAGTTGTTAGATATCTTGGAAGTACATTTTTGTTAAGGTATTCAACTATTACAGCAAATGTTCGTGATGTTTTTTGTTTGGGTATGCGGGGTCTAGTAGTAGGATCAGTGTCGGTAAATTGTTTTAGTACTTCTTTGAATTTATTGAAGATAGCAGCGTCCCGCGTTTCATCCGCGTAGTTCCCGTTTCCGTAGAAATAAAGGGATAAAATATAGCCTATGTTACTCTCTGATAAAGTAGCTTTCCATTGATAAAATAATTTGTTCAAATCGGTCCAGCAGTTTCGGAGCCTATTCAATACAAGCAAACAGAAACAAACAATCAAGTATTTCCTCTTTATAATAATAAGGTACATAGATTATTATTATACAAAAATTCACAAACACAAATTTTCATCACATGAATGTTTATTCTGGGTAGGGATCGAACCCACACTCTTGGCGCACAGGGCAGGGTCGCTACCGAATGCACCATCGAGCTAGTCAAATGTGTCTGGATAATATACAGATTCAGATATAAACACGCGTACGCTGGGCAACTTTTCCGTTGATTACTCATCTGGCAACCCTACCCACGCTCTGCGCGAGTCTAGTGGCCGGCCACGTGCTCGCTCACACCGAGCCGTCACAGTCAGTACATAAGTACCTTTCCTCTGCGGAGTGTTGTTATCGTCCGACTATTACCGCACTAATGTCTTCAAATCAATGTACTTACGTAAAGCCAATTATTCCCAGAGTTTTGTTAAAGCTTCATGTTAATTGGTACTTACTTGATAGTTCTTTTTGACAGCTCCATAAACAATTACGACGAATACAATTCTATGAGAGATAAGTAATGTAATTTTTAACCGACTTCAAAAAAAGGAGGAGATGCGCAATTTTTCTTGTATGTATGTT
Source organism: Glyphodes perspectalis (assembly GCA_951394215.1). Taxonomy (NCBI): domain Eukaryota; kingdom Metazoa; phylum Arthropoda; class Insecta; order Lepidoptera; family Crambidae; genus Glyphodes; species Glyphodes perspectalis. The sequence continues at coordinate 14,874,678 of OX596199.1, forward strand.
ACTCGTTATCTCTGAGAATTGGCAACCGACTTTAAATTTTTTTTTTTTATTTAAAGGGTTTACTCTCGAAATGGTCCTATTGCCACCAAGTCAGGATCTGATCCGAGGGAAACCCTCAATTTTATAGGCACGTACAATGTGTTTTAGATATTTTCTAAGATTTTCAAGGGACTTGTGTTAGATAGTATTATTTACTGATGATACTTCACTGATTTTTAAAATTGATAGACATAATGAATCTCTTGACGACGTAAATAACGCTCTCTCACAAGTACTTTATTGGTTTACAATTTATAACTTACTTCTTAACGCAAAAAAACCAAAATGTGTTAAGTTCTCAATGCCTAACACAAGGCAAGTTAATACGCGAATTATTATGAATGATGAAGCACTAAATGTAGTTCAGTCTACTGTGTTTCTAGTAATAACTATTGATGCTAAATTGCAATGGGGTCCTCATATTGCGGCTCTGGCAGGACGACTTAGTTCAGCTGCATATGCAGTCAGAAAAGTAAGACAATTAACTAATGTTGAAACAGCAAGGCTGGTGTACTTAGTTATTTTCATAGCGTTATGTCATACGGTCTGCTACTGTAGGGTTCTGCGGCCAATATACAAAGTATTTTTGTATTGCAAAAAAAGGCAGATAGAGCCATATACGGCCTAAGACCACGTGACTCGCTTAGAGAAAAGTATAAAGAAATAAAAATTCTAACCAAAGCATCACATTTCAGTTTTGATTGTATTATGTATATATTCAAAAATATTGAATAATTTCCAAAAAAGTCAAATACTCATAGTTTTAATACGAGAAATAAACACAAACTTGCTGTTCCAAATTATAGACGCCAAAAAAAGTGGTAAATCATTTATTGGTCTAAGTATTAAAATGTTCAATAAACTAACTAACTAACTAACTAACTAACTAAACTTCACGCCACTTCCCTAGCGGGGTAGGCAGAGAGAACCGAAATAAACTATATAATATCAATAAACTACCACAAAGTATTTTAACATTACCCTTACATAGATTCAAATTATGCATTAAATCATTTTTAATGAGTAAGGGCTATTACAAAATCGAAGAATTTCTTAATGACAAAGTTTTATGGTTAACTTCATAATGAACTTAATTTTTAGCACCATGTGAGCATCGAATAACATGGAAGAGCTAACATGTATTATTTGGAGTTCTTTTTATAGAAATTACTGCACTTATCTTTGGTTAGATGTATGTTTGTGAATTGAAGCCTGTAGTGTGTACATAATTTGATCCACATGTATCAGTAAGGATAAACCTAGCTGTTAATTTAAGAAATATTAAGTCATGATTTGAAAATACAAAATATTCAAGCCTGAATAGATATGAGAAAGTACACGTACAAAAATGTGGAATCCTCAATAAGAGGTCCCTCTCGGAAAACAGTCTTGGTGATTGATTTGTACAGACATGTGACCAAATCCAACGGAATACCATTTTCCTTTAGTTTCAAGTCAACTTATTATACTATATTGACGTGACGAGATTAAATCTATTTTGATTTAATCTAAGACATTAATACTAAATAATAATACCTACTTATGATGATATGTACGCTTTTTATGTAAAGCGTTACTTTCCAAAAAAAGGGGCAGCAAGCCCCAAATTAATCCCACAAAGTCTAAAGACGAAAGTCTTCAATCAGTGCGTTATACCCGTCCTGATGTACGGAGCCGAAACGTGGACACTTACGGTAGGTCTGGTCTACAAACTTAAAGTCGTTCAGTGAGCTATGGAAAAGGCTATGCTCGGAGTTCCTCTTAGGGATCGCATAAGAAACGATGATGTGATGTGATGATGTGATCCGACAGAGAACTAGTTAACTAGAGTAACCGACATAGCCCACCGGGTTAGCAAGCTGAGGCGGCAGTGGGCCGGCCATATCAGCCGCAGAACGGATGACCGTTGGGGTAGACGAGTTCTGGAGTGACCACTTATCGGCAAACGTACTGTAGGACGCCCTTAGACCAGGTGGGAGACGATCTCTGCAGGGTGGCGGGTAAGAGCTGGATGAGAATAGCCGCAGATCGTGCTTAGTTGCGTGTTTTGGGAGAGGCCTATGTCCTCCAAGTAGCAAGAAGCCTATACTTAGCCTATTTATTTAATTTATTAAACTTATATTGAAATTGGTATAGGTACAATCACAGAGTAATAATATACTACGTACAATTATCCCTCAAAAGATATATTTTCGGTGATAATTACCTACTAATATTGGCTTCAATTGTACCAAGTTATTGTTTATCTTGGCACCGACTTCAAAATTATAAGTATTAAAATACGTATTACTTTGGCCTAAGTAAATTAATTTTTTACTTTTATTAGGTTCGTTTTTAAAGTCGGATTTTTTTTGTTAAAAATTATTTTATTTTAAGTGATGGGTAAACCTAACCTGTACGAATTGAATATTTTGGCATATTCAACCGTATGATGTAAGCCCAACAAAAGGGAACTGCTGTAAATCTATGAGGAATTCCCTCGACTGTCTATAGTCTCCATCATCAGACTTGTAATGGCACTTATGACCTATATGTGCAAAGTTCTCATCAATATAAATGAATTAAGTCCAAACACTAAGTAGCTACTGTAAACCGTTAAGGAATTCCCTTAACTGTTCTCCGTCTTCATTATCAGACCATTAATGACAGTCGCACGCCATCTAGGTGTAAAGTTCTCATCAATACAAATTAATCAAACCCAAACACAAGGTAACTGCTGTAAATCGTTGAGGAGTTCCCTCGACTGTCTTTTAGCTCCATCATCAGATCGACTCCAGACCTTCATTAAATTGAAGTGCTTTAAAATACTTAATGAAAAAAATTACAAACGCACTAGTCGCCCTTACGAGTTTTAAAGGTTCCTATCGATTTCTCAGGGATGCCATCATCAGATCCTGGGTACCTTATCACGGGACCACGCTTGGGATATCTCCTTTCCAACAAAAAAAAGAATCATCGAAATCGGTTCATAAGCGACGAAGTCATGCGCGAACACACATAAAAAAAAAACGTACGGTCGAATTAAGAACCTCCTTCCATTTTTGAAGTCGGTTGAAAAATCAATTTGAAAATTTATATCCTTAATATCATTTTTAAAGAGTACTAGGGCTTTCGTTATTGTTCTCGCATCATACAATAAAGACTCAAGACAATATTTTTAAATTTACTTTTAAAATATTAAAATCTACATATATGTAGATATTAATATTATATTCATATCTACATAAATATTCATGTGACATACATTAGATATTATATAATTGAATGGCCAGTTGGTCGAGTGGTCAGAGACTCTAGCCACGAAACCAAGGGTCGCGGGCTCGAATCCCGCTAGGGGAAAATATTTCGTGTGATGAACATGGATATTTGTACTCGAGTCATGGATGTTTATAAACGTATTTAAGTATGTCTAGGGTTGCCATATCTATCATTTGGCAACCAGGACAAAACGCGTAAACCACCGGATTTTAGAGCCCAGGCCCCGGACGTCAGTGTTATAAAATAGTTGAAAATAATGGTGAATTTAGCGAGTCGGTTCGTCGGTTGATCGCGACATGCGGGCACAGTGCTTGTGTCGGGGTGGCCCATGACTTAAGATTTTTAAACCCGGACTACAAATGAAACCCCGCCCGGACGCTCCCCGGATGCCCTCTAAACTAGGACAAATCCGGGGAAATCCGGACGAATGGCAATCCTAAGTATGTCTAACCGCTCAAAAAATCATGAAATTCGTGTGACGTAGTTTATGGATAGCCCCCTAGAGAATTGGTTGTCAGTCTGAAGTTCAACTTATTTATTTATAATTATGTTAATTTGAATTTGCATACATATCAGCGATTCTTTGCTGGAAACGTATGCACCTGACACATTCGTGTATTTCTTTATACTTCAGTAATTTCCAATCCATCGGACTGAACTAAATTAGATAATTCTTCTTTTTGCTTTTTAAGTTATTGTCAGGACAAAGTTTACTTGAAAGTATACACACGTACACAAAGTAGATATGTAATAATGTGAATTAATAAGTACATACACATTTATGAAAAAATAAATCTGTTTCATTTCACAAATGAACGAATCTCGGGTCAGCTAGTACAAATTATTCCGTTAGTTTTTTGTACATATGCATTTGCTTAAATAATGAAAAAAAACTTAATGTTTTTTATTAATAAAAAAAAGTATTAAAATCTACGTAAAGCTAAAGTGGAATCAATATTTCAAAAATGGTATTGTTGTCACCTTACTAGTTTTTGTGCACCCGTAATAAAATATTAAAACTGAAACCCTTAAGTGAGCCTTCGTCTTTAGTTAACGTCTTTTGTTTGTAGTAAAAGTTACTTTTTTAAACTTTCAGCATAGTTGACACATTTTAAATAAAACGCTATTAATCTTAACGCTATAAATATTAATAATAAGCCTTATCTTTTCCCTGTAGTTCAGGCCTCCACGACCAAGCTCGAAAACGTTTAACTTATTGGTATGAAAGGGTACTTAATCTAGATCACCTATTTAGGCTCAAGTCATGATAAGACTTGCTTGACTTTTGTGAGGGTTTCTGTAAATTCTTTACGTACCTACTAGGAATGCTGTGTGTGAAACTTGCCATTAAATCACCACAAACATATTCCATGAACGCAATCTCAGTTTAGTTTTATTAGAAAATACATAGATCTATGCATTTATTCTGGTTGGTTACGTACTCGTAGAATGGTAAGTCGTGTTGATTAATTGAAACCTATTGATGCGGATAGCGGAACTAAGTAGTTTGTTCTTCCCTTCATCGCTTTGTTGTGATGATACACGATCTACGGCGGGTTTGCCCGACTGAAGTTTCATTTCATCTATATATAACTAGATTTAGCCTCTGATTTAGCTTGCGTCTAGTTTAATTTAAGTGGTTCAAAAGTTTGATGTCGTAATTTTTTTAAATCAACACTTACCGTTTATTTTAAAACTAAAGACTCATACAAGATCTCTAAAAAACTTAAAGTGCGTCATATTAATTTTTAAATTATTATTATCTCTGCACTCCGTAAAAGAGTTGTATTTTTTTAAATAGGGCGAATTACGTGTTTATTTCCGTGTTGATAGACGTAATCCTGTATATCATATAGACTACTGGCCCATATCCAAAATGGATGGGTCATATGAACCACCAGGTGACGTATATAGGACGATATAAGAGCATAAAATAATAAGATTCAGCACTATGCCGTCACTTGTAAGCTGTCCAACTGGGTGCTGGTGAGAATTCAAAAGTGCCGGTAGAGTGAGTACATTTTGAAAAATAATATAAAAGCTGATGAAGAATGGTCAAAATGCCGTACAAAAATATATGACCAAAATGTACTCACTCTACCGGCACTTTTGAATTCTCACCAGCACCCAGTTGGACAGCTTACAAGTGACGGCATAGTGCTGAATCTTATTATTTTATGCTCTTATATCGTCCTATATACGTCACCTGGTGGTTCATATGATCCATCCATTTTGGACATGGGCCAGTAGTCTAATATAATCGATTCGTCTGTGTCACATTATTTACCTTTATTAATTTGGAATTTGTAACAAATTTTCAAAACTTCCTTCTTGCCTTTTAATATAATTCCGTATGCCATTAAATCATATCCAGACAAGCAATCACGAAGGTAGCCTCTATAACATATACTTTTATGGGTAACAAATTACAAAAGTGTGCGCGCCGGTTATCACTTACCATCACGTGACCAGAATAAGACGTGGCAATATACTAAAAATAAAATGTAGGAAACATTTTTTCATATTAGTATGTGACGGAGTGAAGTGATGTGAAAAAAATCATATTATTATATAAAATATTAATTTAGCATATAGATACCGAACTGAACAATAACACAGAAAAAACAACGTGAATCCCGAAAGTCATTCATAATAATGAATTTTGCAAAAGATGTAAACGTGAGACTCAAGACGGTTGTGTTAAATATTCCATCCATCCCATCAAATTTACTATCCATGTTTAATTTTCAGTTAGCTCGTTAGCGATCTCTTGACTACACAGCTGCCAAAATAAACAATAGTCAGCTATACACAATTAACTACGTATTTAAATGTGCCTAACGTTGAAAACCACCCGTAAGATTTCCCTTGTTTCGAAATTTCGTGAGTCGCGTCAATGGAGCTTTAGCGTAAAAAGGTTAAAAGGCTTTTACCCTCGGCGACGGCAGTAGTAGCTTTCCTCGGTTCAGTGCGACCGGTCGTGATCGGGGTAGGCTGTGGCGTCATTTGCATCTCATTTAGCATTTAAAAATTCAGACTACGTGTAGTCTAAAATATATTCATCCACTGTATGCTCTGCCATTCAAACTATATTAGTGATTTGACTTTTTCTTTACATAGCAGTATATGATAAGTGATTTATCTTTGTGGGCCCCATGTGATTAATGAATTTTGAACTAATGATGAAAATTCCGAAAGAAACATGTTATTTTCATAAAAAAAAAAGAAAACTGTGTTTTTTCCCTTTTTTTTGGAAATAAATAGAATTCTTTCGAACATTTCGCTTGTTATTTTGAAAAGTTGAAATAAACAAGTTTTTAAAAATAAAATGGGTTAAAATAATATACCCACCCACTCATGTAGCTCTCTAATAATGGTAGTATGTATTATTATGGAAAGATTTATAAACATGAAATGTTTCCCGTTTCTTACATAAATTTTAGATTTTTTTCGGTTTTCCTAAAAAAACATTGTGTATTGCCAAGGGGAAAAGTTCAAATTTTATACTTTGAGTTTAGCAGATATTTAGTGTGTGACGTCGTGTAATTGTGCATGGTAAGTAATAATTTTCGCGTCCAACCATTGCAAAGTTATTCATCAAAAATTGATTCCGCTGCGACAACGTTGTCCCAGTAGAACTTTTTTAAAGCTATGGACGCAGAAGAAAGAAAATTGGTTTAAAAATTAGTGTATATTATTATGAGGTAACTGTGTTTGTATAAATGAAATTTGTGCGTCATAAAACTGCGAAGATATTCAGGTTCCCGAATAACTCAGCAGTGGTTGAATGCACAAATGTTTAATTACCATGCACAATTACACGACGTCATACACTAAATATCTGCTAAACTCTAATTCGAACTTTTCCGCTGGGGCAATACACACAATATATACCGGCAAATTTTATTTCGAATGAAACATTAAAAAAAGAAACAACGAAATTGGAAATAAACGGGAATTTGTCCTGCTTTTTTTTAACGCTACTTTGAACATTTCAAATACCAAATTGTCTATAATCACGAATTTGTAACAAGGAATTTGCATATAAAATTTCGAATCTGGGTAATAGGCATAGCGAAAGTAATTACAGATATTTCTAAAGAGAATTCGTAGTGTTTTTACTGGCTCGATGGCGCATTCGGTAGAGACCCTGTCTTATGCGCCAAGAGTTGTGGGTTCGATCCCCACCCAGGACAAACAATTGTGTGATGAATACTTGTGTTTGTTCTGTGTCTGCATGTAAGATATTCATGTATATATTTGTAATACCATTGTGTGATTCTGATATCCGTAACACAAGTGCTTAAGCTACTTAGCTAGGAGTTAGTTAGTATGTGATATTGTCGGATATTTATTAATTTATTATTTATTTTTTGTTATTTTATTGATAATATTGTGATATTTATTGTACCTTATTGTTTCAGTGTTTAAAAACATGGATAACTTGGACGATTCAGAGAATAATGCCAAAATTTCGGACTCGGCATACTCCAACAGCTGTAGTAACAGTCAGTCAAGAAGAAGGTTAGTTGTACAAGCATATCGAGGATGATAAGCTTGGCGCATCAATCACCTGTTCACACATGTAGTATAATCAAAATTATTTTTTAGAGACTCCTCATCATTTTACTTACTATTTTCATGTAAATGAGAGCTATGCGATGAGCTATAACGTTTTATTTTCTTTAAAATTCATAAAAATCCTTTAAATTTTGATTACATAAATCCTACTAATACCCAATAAGTATATTATGTGTACCTATTGAAAACTCTGAAGCGAAAAAGTATATAAGGAAAATGTAATTTTTGTAATTGAGTAATAAAACTTTTGTTAGGTTTCTATTTCATTGTACATGTTGTCAAAAATTTTAAAATTGAGAAGTATACCTTTTTTATCTAATTTACGAAGAATGAATCAGGATGAAAATAGATGGTAAATTTATAACAAAGTTCAAAACTATAAAATTCCTTTTACATTTTTTATACTACCCTAGAATTATATTAAAGTAATCATCACTGGTTTGTATCAACTACAATACAAACATAAAATGCGAAAGAGAAGTAGACTACTAAAAGCAAATAAGTCAATAAAAGACCCTGAATTGATTGATAAAAATATTCTACCGTTTTATGTAATGAATCCGTTTTTGAAGGTATTAGTATGTTAAGCTTTGCGAATTTAGTGACCGAAATAATTTTGTACGTAACAGGTTGAGTTACACATAAAAACATGGGAACTTTGTGTCTGAAATAAGGATTTATCCTATTATGCACATATACTTGTACAACCGAGTATGTCTTGTTAGCCGCTTATACTGAATTGTGTCAATAATTTTTAGATCAGTTGGTTCATTAACTGCAATCATGCGAGAGCTCTCGGGACCAATAGTTCGTGCTCTGTGAAGCACTTCGCTTAGTGGCCGAACTGCATTTGGCGAATTGTAACAATGATAATTCATTTCATAATATTTACTGTTGCGGTCTCCTTTACAGTCATAGCTCAAAGTCTACTCATTCTGGCAGCAATTCGAGTGGAAGTAGCGGGTATGGGGGTCAGACATCCACTTCAGGTAGCAGGTAAGATTAATTTCCTTAAAATTAAATAGTATGTAAATATTAAAATATACAAACGCACAAGATTAAATACGTATGAGTCGTTTTTATTGATAACTATCTAACACCACAGATCTTGTTTTGTATTATGATAAGCTACGCGCGAACTGCTAAACGTGCGGTACAAATATACCTAGTCGTAAAATTTTCGCAAATCTTACAGTCAAGACCTTCATCTACCTTTCGTAAAGGCCTTCAACAAAGTTCGGGATGACTTAAAAATAATGAAATCGGTATAGTCATAATAAGTTATGATAGACATTTTTAAATATATCGACAGATTAAATGTATAAATCGGGTACTCGGATGTTGGTGCTACAAATATAGGATAAATCTTCAACATATTTAGATTAGGAACCAACACCTTTAGATGTCACATAAGTGTAGGTCGTTGGTAAATAAGTATATACCCTGTAGTAGAATCATTGAAATAGCAAATGTTAGCGCTGATAACGATGATCGTCAAACAAGCGCCAGCCTCTGTCGAAAGCATAGTATCGAACCGCAACGATTTGAAGGGCTAACTGGCCAGTGCCTTAGTTTTATTAATATATAAGTAGAGTAGTCAATTTGCTCATACTCAAATGTATTACTACGGTAAGTTTGATCAATTACGGCAATGATGATTTTTTAACCATAGATATATTACTTAACTGCCTATTATTTATTTGTAATATCATTGGATTACGGACTCTGAATTATAATCGAAGTCCTACAAAGGTCTGTAAAAAAAAATATCGTTTTATGTTAGAGGTCCGTATTAAACTCACGACTACAAAAATATAGGTATTCTACATCTACATAATTATACGTCATTGTACGATTTATTGAAATGAGATAGTTCTGAATAAAATTTCAATTTAATTGTTGGTCAAACACCTTGTATATGCATGTAAATCAGTCATCTTTATCTATACTTATAATAAATCTGTAGAGGTCAATTCTGTACATGCAATATATTTTCAAAATAACTATCAGGGGGCGATTAGTGATCGATACTGATGCCAAAAATGCAATCAGTAAAATTTTTGTCTGTCTGTCTGTCTGTCTGTCTGTATGTTCCTTATAGAAACAAAAACTACTCGACGGATTTTAACGAAACTTGGTACAATTATCCTTCATACTCCTGGGCAGGTTATTTTCATCACGCTACAATCAATAGGAGCAAAGTAGTGAAGGAAAATGTTGAGAAAACGGGAGAAGTTACTCCATTTTTTAAGCTTCCGTCGCGTGTGCAGCCTTAATGGTTAAAGTTACATAGAAATCATGTATGACGGAAATAGTCTTTATAATATTAACCATAAACGCGGGTGACACCGCTGGCACAGCTAGTAGGTAATATACAGAAAAGGTCACATCAAAGACCGTTGTTTGCGTATATCGTTGAGATCGTTTTAAACCCCCTTCTTACCAACACAGTTTCTGGGTGACGGATCAATGAATCGAAAGAGACGTTGAATAAGTATGCAACTAACAAGAGTGCAAGTGACGTTCTCGGCGGGCCGTCCATGTTACCCGCACTCCGGAGTTGTCGCTAGAGACCCCAATAAAATATTTACATATTCTTTGTTAGACAATTAAAAAAAGTTATACGAGGCCAAATCTGGTAAAACTTTACCAAAAATTATGTTTTAAATTTTATTATTGATTTAAAATTTCCTGTCCACTTAGAAAATTCACTTTTAAATGTCATTCGATGCGTACAGTTGTCGTCACGTCAACTGATAGATTTAAAGATTGACTTAGCTAAAGACGAGATGTATAGCCATTGCGGATATTTAGAATTATATGCATACTTAGCTTGATTATTGCCTACAGTAACCAGCCGCCAGAAAAGAGAATCAAAGAGAAGGATACGAAGACAAAAAAACAAGTCCAGGTGGACTCTGTGGAGTATGACATACAGGCAGAGTGCCGACCCCCGGACCCCGTCCTGGAGGAGAATCCGAAGGAGAAGGAGCTCGATGGTGGGTTACCGTATTAGTATGTCCCTGGGCTTTACACGGCTACTTCACTATCCAATTTCGGTTGAGAATGAGTAGCGCGAGAAAAATTTGCCTTTTGTATCATCACTTCGGACATCGCGGCACTTAACTCCATCTTCCTTTTTTTGTTGATCTGTGGTGGTAGTGCTTTTTGAAAAGAAATGAAATGAAAAGTGGTTTAGTTTTGTCTGTCCCCAAAGACACCTTAAAACATAATACAATGGAAGCATTGAATTTATGAATACCCCTTAAAAGATTTTTGCTGTCTGCTAAATGTTTGCTGTCTTTCTGTATTGTGTTAAGATTCCGATTCTACTATTATCATTAAACGAATTAGATACGTAGGTACATATGTCGATACTGCACTGCGTAAGTTATAATTGATATGGATTAAGGTAAAATTTATTTATTTATTTAAGGTATGCCAACAGCAATACATATAAAACAATCGCATAAATCAGTGCTTACAGAGAGCGCGAGTTGAATGCAGAGCTCAGGAATGTGATAGTGCTGTGTCCTTATTAGAATTATGATGACAATATGTCAAAAAATTTCAAAATCGTTTCAAGTTTAGAAAAACAAACAAGAAAATAATTACATCAATTTGCGCGCTATCTGTAGGTGGGGAATATTCTAAAATGTTTGCCAATAATAGGTATACACAGTATAAATATTTACTGTTAAGTGGAATAAATATAAATCCATGTTTTTGTGCGCCTCTATTGTTTAATATGTAAACCAACCAATGTAGGAATCGGTAAAAGAAAAACTTTAAGTTACGTTAATATTTAAATTTATTGGTTTTAACTTCATATTATTGTGATATTTTAGTCAAAGTAACGTAATAAAGCATCTGATACGTTATTAGAAGCTTTTCTTATCAGATTTACCCATGGCATTTATAAACGATTGTGAATCGATGCACAATTTACATGCGAATAAAAAGATCCTATCACTATAGTCCATTTCACATATGTTGAGTTCGGTGACACTTTGAATTCGACGTTAATAGTTATGCATCCGTATGACAGCTATTCGATTTTTTTTCAATTTTATAAAAAGCTCTAGGGCAGTTAAATCCGCTTTTTTATTTATTTTGTTTTGAATCCTGATTAAAATCTTAATCTTAATCACAAGTTTAAGATATACATAAAAAAAAATCTTATGCATAAAGGTTGTTGTAAAGTTGAAGATTTCTTGAATGACAAAAACCGATGGTCTACGAGTGATTAATTAGTCACTAATAATAGTTTTAACTATCTATGTATAAATTAAATTCGCCTATTTTATGAAATTAATCATGACATCACAATTTTATGTAATAATTCACTGAATTTTTATTATATGACATTGCCTAAGAAGCTTTGAGCTGTGTTCTTTAGTTGGCTTGTTATTATTATTTTAATTTTTCCATTTTTCTCTGACCAACCCGAGTAGTCATGCTCACTAAAATGTCGCTGGGGTGGTGGCGCTATGTGGCGGTTCGGTAAATTTAAATTAGTAATAAATTTAAGAAGGAAATTTATAAATCGTGTTTATATTAATAAATGGAGATTATTAATTATATTTGCCAATAATGTTGGCGTATGAAGTTAAATATGTTTGAAACTGAATATTTTGATTCGTAGAAAGTACAATGCATTAAAAGGAGTATTGACACCTATCACGGGAATCATCTAATGTAAAACGGACTACAGTTGCCATAGAAAGTAAACTGTATTTTATACGCAAGTCGATTATCAGTTATCTTGTAAAAACTATTGCTTTTACCGTCTTTTATTCTCTTTTTTATGTATCAAATAAGCTAAATAAATAAAATTATTGAGTAAATATATTTCTATTACTACGCATATTGAAGTTAATTTATTCGTAATCTGAAACAGTTACGTTCTATGTAAACTGTCAAAAAGATCAAAATTCTTAAGATGGTTATAAATACAAATTAATACGCTAAGCAAAAACTTTGTACCCCTTTTTTGGGGAATTACGCGGACGGAGGAGTATGAGATTTGGCAAAGTTAAAGTTAATATAGAGAAGGAGTCGAGAAAGCTAATATTTCAATAAATAATGTATTAGCAATACTTTAAATAAATAAATAAAAAAACCCAATGGTCCAGACCAGAATTTCGACATGTGGGCGATCACTAGTAAATAAAAATCTATAAAAAAATCAGTCGAATTGAGAACCTCTTCCTTTTTTTGAAGTCGTCTAAAAATAAATACAAAGGAATACATTAATTATAAGTCACCCTGTATAAAAATATAGAAAATAAATAAGTACCCTGTAAGTGCAATAAGCATAGATTTAGAATTTTTATGGCAATAAGGACCCGTTTGGGATGCATATCGTTTTATTTAACTTCACACTTAAACATAAATCCTATTTTGTAACTATGTAATCTTTTATATGCACATACATAATGTATGAGGTACGGATATCACTTTGACCTCCAAAACCACTAGCTATGGTATAGTAATATTCTTTGCTTTGAACGTCTACTTCCAGATACATTTTTTGAAATACAGTTCAAGCTCATATGTCGGTAATATTAAACTATGGAATCGATCATCTTCCATTGCTTATAGCTTACAAATGAAGATTGTAGTTAAAAGTTCCTGTATTGAGCATGATTTCTATGTCCTGACATTTTTAAATACAAGTTTGTAAAATGACAGTTCTTAATTTCTCACCTGTGCACTTTATCCTTGAATCGACCCTTGGTCTGTAGATTTAGAAGGAAATTATTGCATAGATGCATTCATAATCTTTTACTAAACAATAGACAAACAAACTAGCAATTATTGGTATGCTGTATGTAATGGATATTAGATTTTCTGTCTAGCCATGTATTGGCAAGCTAGAGTTCATTAAGTTAACCATAAGGTTTTCTCAATAACCATCAAACCACTTAAGCTCAATAACTGTATCCATAATTGTTCTGATATTTGTTTGTTTATGGCATTATCTGACGAGCCGCTCTTTCCGATTTGTGAATGTTTTTTTGTGAATCAGTATTACCTTACTGGTCTAAGATCCTTTATTAAATCAGATATAATTATCGTTACAGAAGGACAAGGGGACCGAGTATCCGAAACTTCGTGTCAGTTATAAAAATATACCCTCTTTCATGTATTCTATAGGTTCTTCACGACGTGGTTCGTTCAAGGCAAATGTAGACATTGTCCCATGGTAAGGAAGGTTTGGGGTTCGTTGGGATATCATTGGTATGTATATGTCAGTTTTTTTCCTTCTGCTTCGTTAGATTGTCTTTTTTTTCAGATACATTTTGACTTTTACTTGTATTGTAGGTGGTTGTTTATCTTCTGTGTGTGATTTTTCCACAGTTGACCAGACTTCCTCCCTTGGGCTCGTGCACACCGAAAAGGGACCGGAGAGTATGGACATCTCCTCTCCCGACACGCTGGGAAGCAAAGACGAAGTCTGTGTAAGTATTCCATTTTGGATGCCTTTATAATACTATAAATAATTATACGAAATATGCGTAAATGTTTAAACATAAACATAGAAAACATTTTCTATTATTTTTACTAAATTTAAATTAGTAATAAATTTAAGAAGAAAATTTATAAATCGTGTTTACATTTAAAAATGGATGTTATTAATTATAAGTATTATTTTGTACGCTTGCACTTATTATAAATAATACTGACGGGACTAAACGACCTGTGTGTGACAAGCGATGCGCACTCGCCATACAATTTTAGTAGGGTGTTCCTTTTTATTTAAGGTTGTTTTCATATTATTTAGTCTATATATAACATGGTATAACAATCGATATCAATATCGATAAACGATTCTGTACACAGTATTCAAGCTATCTTATATACTAAAAATAAGTTTGCTTAATCAATTATTTACCTACACAGAAATATTATAAGTGCATGGTTTCCGCTCAGGTCGTGTCGTGTAGCCTTCCGCTGGGCAATACATCTGTCAACTGCGTCACCAGTCGCCCTGTGGTTACCTTCTGTTCTGTAAGTACATTTTTAATTATATAAAAAAAGGGCTCATCAATAAAGTTGACAGTTGTTTTAAAATCATTTGTCTAAAGTAGTTAAGCTATAAAATTTTTTAAGCAGATCACGAAATATGACTTATGGAATACCCCAAGGTTCTATAGTAGGGCCTCAATTTTTCTTAATCTATATAAATACCATTAATCAAATAGGACTTACTGGAAATCTTACACTATATGCAGACAATACATGCATTTTTTACTTCGACAGGTCCATTTCCAATATAATGTCTAACGCTCAAAACAACTTAAACAGTCTTAATGAGTGGTTATAAAAATCAAAAACCTCGTTTATGATTTTCACTGCAAAAAATAAACCAATACCGGAATATAGCCCTCTCACTTTCAGTGGCGTAATCATACAGCAATCTAACAAAGAATTAACAAAAATAAAAAGCGACTTCAAAAAAACCCCCTAAAATGTTTATGAAAAAAAACACAAGTAAGAACCTGCCTTAATAGCTATTTAAATGTCTTAACACTAAAAAGTATAAAATAAATTCTGCCGACTGCTTTGATGAAAGTATTTACGAGCCTTAAATATTAAAAGAATTACTTAAAGCTATCTTCAAGGAGTTATCATCAGCTAAGCAACATAAGATGATGAGTACCAGACGCAAATACTGGAATCGTTATAGAAAAATAAATAAAACATTTAATATGGCGTTGAAATTTAAGGGTGGCCCTCGTTTTCATGAAATACCATTACTAGACCAAGACTTGGTGAAATTGAG
The DNA here is from genome assembly GCA_951394215.1 of Glyphodes perspectalis. NCBI lineage: Eukaryota > Metazoa > Arthropoda > Insecta > Lepidoptera > Crambidae > Glyphodes > Glyphodes perspectalis. The sequence continues at coordinate 14,890,345 of OX596199.1, forward strand.
ACTATCTCGAGAATAACACTCGATATGACCCTATAATATTAAAAGAATTATCCACTAACTCCTAATCGTTAAGGAGTTATACATTCCATCATCAGCTCAGCAACATGAGATTATAAATACCAGACGTAAATACTTGAATTGTTTTATAACTAAAATAGATTGTACGCGCCTATAATACTTGAGGGTTTCCCTCGATTTGCCTAAGATTCCTTCATCAGATCCAGATTTGGTGCCAATAGGACCAACTCAAGGATATACCTTTTCGAATAAAAACAGAACTCTAAAAATCGGCTTACAATTCTCGAAGATATCAATATTTAAAGAATCATCCACTAATTCCTAATTGTTAAGGAGTTGTACCTTCCATCATCAGCTCACCAACATAAGATGATAAGTACCATGCGTAAATACTTAAAATTTTGGAAATTGGTTAACAATTCTCAGAGATATCGAGTAAAAAAAAAAAAAAAAAACAGTCGAATTGAGAACCTCCTCCTTTTTTTGAAGTCGGTTAAAAATATCTCGGCTTGTAGCTAGATGACCAACTGACATGGAAGCAACATATAGATCACGTGAAATCTAAATAAATAGCGTTATCGGGTGCGTTACGTAAAATGTCAAACTGCATCTATACTAAAGTTCGTGTAATTATTTACAATTCGCTTATAAAGTCACATCTAAACTATCTAATCGAAGTATGGGGCGCAGCCGCTAAAACACACTTAGAACCACTCCAACGAACACAAAACAGAATAATAAAAATACTACATAATTATAATTACCTAACACCAACAAAAGAAATTTACACTAAAACCAAAATATATTTGATCTTAAGCAACTATATATTTACTCAACTTGCATCTTGATATACAAGATTATAAGAAGGACAATCAAATCCAATATGCAGCTAGTAAAAAAAATATACACTTATAATTTAAGGAATAAACAAAAACTTATTCTAAAGAAAGCTCGAACTAACTACGGAAAGAAAACTATATTGTTTGACGGAGTTCAACCATATAACGAATTACCTAACAACATTAAAGAATGCGAAAACATTACCTTTTTAAAGCCAAAATGAAAAAATACATATATACATTACTATAGTTCACCTCAAGTTGTGAATATGTGTGTTATATGACCCGTATTTCTACTATCTTTATCTATCTGTACCTGTACCTGTAGCTCCATGGGTAAATTTAATTAATTTTAATTTAACTAAGTTAAAAATGAAATTTTTAATCTCATTGTAAATGAGCTGTATATTTTTATGAGAATAAATGTCTTTAAACCTAACCTGAATCATCAGACACGAAAGAGGATTCGTCCTCATTATGGAAAAAGTCCCCGTAACGGAAGGGCAGTTACTAGGCTTCTTAAAAACGTGAGCACTCATACAATAGTACCAGGTGTTAGCATCACACGTGGTTTTTCACGCAAAGCCGATACCTACTCAGCTATATCTTTAGATACTTTAATTACAAGCTAATACTTTGACTACCAAACACGTGTTTTATTTTTAGAAAAAGCAATGCCTGTAGACTTTCTTTAAAACGACCCACGTATTTTTAACCGACTTAAAAAAAATTAGGAGGTTCTCAATTCGACTGAATTTTTTTTTATTCAATAAAATACATAAACTTTCCATTCTTACCTTCGATTCAATCTTACGCATATTTGAGTATTTTACAATGTAATTTTCGCATTATTCGTAGTAAATTTTAATGCATCCCAATTCTGACACAATGGAACATATATCGTTGCTGTATTGCTGTGGAAACCTGGAAACCTATTAATAACACAGAGAAAGCATCTACAAGCAAAATTCATTCACGCGACTGGTGGCAAGGATTGTGTCCATCAAATAAAAGCCTTTATCTTCTATTGCTGTAAGATTTTTGAGTAGTCCACGTCGTCAGCAGCCAGTGAGAGAAATTGGTCTTTAGTTAGGAGAACACACACAAAAGATTGTAACCGATTGACGATAGATCGATTAAACAAAGTGAAATGATTAATATTTTTAAACATCGCGATATAAGTACTACGTAGTACATATATCTCGATGTTTTTAAACTAAAATATAAAAATTGTCCATTTGAATGAAAAAGATCCCACATGTCATGAAACGGATGAAGTTTACGACGATGCCAGTGACAGTGACATTCAATTGTAGATTACAATAGGTACCTATTTATTTTCGATTATTTGATTTAAAGATGCCTACTCCGTTTATTTTGTGACAAACGAGATGTTCATTGAGTAGCGTTAAGTAGGTAAATCGTAATGAATTTCAGTGTTAAATTAATATTAATAAACTAAAACTTACCTTTTGATTGATTATGTTAAATATGAAAAATACACCGTATTATACAGTATTCTCAACAGTATTATACTTGGATTATTGTATTAGTCAGGCTGACCTTGAATTTGTGCAATACAAAAATTACATATAGGTATTTTACAGAAAAGATACAAAGTTTCGTAAGAAACAAAATGTATCTTTCGCCATTTTCAACGCTACTGTAGACTCCGTCGCGTTGTTACTTGGAAACTTTGTAAATATGTTTCTCTACCAAATGTACTAGTTAATAAATTATACAAAAGTTTGCAGCAGTTTCGTAACATAAATGTTGCTTTCTCAGCCGATACGCCAAGTCGGAATTCTTGTAGAGTTCGTTTACATCATTGGGTCTTGTTAAGGTCTCGTGTTTAATTGTTTCTTGAGTTATAACGCGGTGTTATGAGGACTTGCAGAACTTGATTACGGGTCTTTAATTATTCACGGTGTTGTAGAATGTTAAATGGACCTAAAATCGATCTGTTTATAAACAGCACCCACATTCTATACCTAAATAAAATGGCTTTAAGTCGGTATTATTGCAGTATGTAAGGATACAATAGTGCATAAATTTATTGATTTGTGTCACATTAAATGATGTACTTTTGTGTCATTCCAAGCCCTTGTTTCCTTGTGTAAGCTAGATGTGATGCGATACCAATGATGCGACTTGAATACTAGAAACTAGTTTCTGTGGCCTACTTTTCAAAGCCCTTGCGGCCTCAAGTATTCTAGTAATATTCCAAGATCCCAAGGGCGCCAGACGGTACTTATTTTCACAAAACGAAATGTGTGGTATAGGGTAGTATCACGGCTTACTATATACGTACCAGCTAGTATGACAAGTGGGCCAATTTGCAGGTATTTAAAAAGCTTTCAGTCCTAGCTTACGCTCATTCAGAAATCTGATTTAGTTACTACGTTTTCGCGGTAAAGTTGGGATTGAAATTAAAACACACAACAAAAAAAAAAAATTCGTGGTAGAGTTTAATAACAAAAAAAAATTTGCTTAAGCTAGTGATCACAAACTTTTTTTATGTGTATATGTTGGGTAGAATACTATTGTACATCAATATTCAACATTGACAGACACTTTCCGTCAGCAGTAACTTCCACCAGATGCAATAAAGCTCCCAAATAATTAACGGATATTTGCTTATAATTTCATTTACACCGAATTTTTTTCCTGATAATGTCTAAAATGATTCAGTAGAGTTGAGAACCTCCTCCCTGTTTTTTGAAGTCGGTTAAAAATAAAGGAACAAACTACTTATAAAAATCTATTTCGATGAGTAAATGTATGTCTATGTCACGTTACTATTCGAGCTTATACTCACAGAAGATTTTGCATGCTGTCTGGTAGTTGTTTGACCCATGCAATTAGTCGGCCTACTTAGAAACATTCCAGATATAGTAATTAAAATTACATTTTATACATAAAATTCAGGATATTGTTGATATTTCGTTATTTTTGCGGGGGCTTTAAAGTGTGGTAGAATTTACTGCTAACGGAAAGAGACGGCTATGTTGAATATAGATGGATAGTAATATTTTACACAATATACATAAATATTAGCAATCACAATATCAGTTAAGTGAAAAATATATTTTCTTAACTTTCGCATCTGTTACCTGTATCCACTAGCCAACTAACCAAACTATTTAGTGCCCGTACATTTATAGTAGATGTAAATACTTCCCTTTACCACACATTTTATTTTAGAGAAAATAACAACATCTGACGTTTCTGCGATCTTAGTCTATAATATTATCGTTCAAAATATAAAACTAATATTTCATTAGTTTTATAGACTAGTTAGTTAGTTTTATAGAATAGTTTTATGAATGTATGTGGGCATATTTTCATGCAGTTTGATCTAATAGGTAAATAATTAATAATTTTGCACACTCTATCACTATTTTGTGTATAGGCACTTCTTGTTTCTACTTGTTGGTGCAAGTGAAAGTGATCAGCAGCTTAAAAAAAATATTCAATATCAATATTATTACATAAAAATTAACATTTTTGCCTGTTCTGATTTATGATAAACAATAATTAGGAACTTATATGTACCAAGTTCAATGGGTTGTTAATCAGTATTTAAGACTGTTTCCTATTTGTTTTCAGGACGGATTCTCGTGTGTAATATCGATGCACGACGGTGTGGTCATGTATACCACCTTATCTTTGACCACCACACTTGGTTTTCCTAAGGAAATGTGGATCGGTAGATCTTTCATAGATTTCATACATCCAAGGGTAAATACATTTTTAAACTAGTTTGTTTTGTTTGAGAAATTAAGTAAGCGATAAATTATTACTAGCTAACAACAAACAGTAGCTCTATACCAGTGGTTCCTCACCTTTTTTATATAATTACCACTGCTCTATACGGTTCCTGAGTACCAAATTATATTTCTGGATTTTCTATGAGCAAAAGTGACGGGCATTATTTGAATCAATAAATATAGACAGATAAATATAGTACCATCTTTTTATAAGTAACTTTTGTGTTATGCAAAATGTGATCCCCAGAAGATATAGGTATTTTATTAATTTCTTACGTCGCGACGTCTTCCAAAGTAACTTTTGTATTCACTGTTTCAACAATTATTTTCAGGATCGGAGCACTTTTGCGTCGCAAATCACTATCGGCCTTGCTGTCCCGAAAATTGTAAATGGTACGCAAGAACCAGGTAATTTTTCTATTTCTAACAGTGTATGGTGCCATTGAATGTCCATTGTGCCATAAATGTTGTAGCAACGTAGTATGTCGCGTAAAAAAAAAATCGTAAGTCTTTGTTCGCTTTTCATTGGTTTTTGTCGACTTGCATCCATGCAGTGTTTGGGCCGACATTGAGTTGTTGACGTAATGCGTGTAGCATGATAAACCTTTATTATCGGTCATCATCGTAGCTTATGATAAGCCTTTATGTTCAATTTGTCTACTATTCATTTGTCAGACTGCTTTCTGAAACTTTATCAGGGACAGGTGAAACAGGCCCTTTGTATATTGAATTCAGATATTTTCAGGCAAATTTATTGTTTTAAAATTAGCATACAGTAATATAAAGCTAATAAAACTTTAAATTATCAGCAACCTTCATAATTGTAAAACTTTTTTTTAAATTTCCGCATTCGATTGTCTTTCTGGGTCCGGCCGTTATGCCCCCATTCCGGGTTGCCCCCGGCCGGTATGCCCCCACATTGAAAAATTTGTTATTCCGGTTTGCCCCCGGCCGCGTTCCCCAACAGTTTCTCTTTTTGTCATGATATTCGATTCAGTACAAGATTTCAACAGTATTTGCTCAAGAATCTTGTTAAATAGAAAATGAAGGCACACCGGCCGGGGGCAACCCGGAATGGCGGCATAACGGCCGGACCCGTTATTATTTCTCAATATGTGTGCCAAGGAATGTTAAATTTAAATTGTTGTTGTCTTGCCAAGGTTGTCACGCATGAGTGAATTAATCAGTTATCGGTTAATAACCTCTTTGTTATTTAGTTCAAATACCAGGGAACTCTATATCGACCATGGTGTGCCGCATCAGACGCTATAGAGGGTTGACAGCCGGCTTCGGAGTTAAAGAACGTGTGGTCACCTTTATGCCGTTCTTGCTGAAGTTGTCGTTCAAGAGCGTGAATGACGATAAAGGCGAAATCATCTACCTGGTTATAAAAGCTACGCCTTTCTATTCCGCTTTTAAAGGTAAATTTAATATTTTTTAAACATATAGTACCTACCTACTTGAATCATGTTCTGCTACCTTTAGCGCTCCATACGAGACATATAAATTCTGACAACGAGTACAAAAGTTATCTTTTTTTGAGCTCGTTGTCAGCAGTGATTATGAATGCAATTTAGTTGTAATAATTAGAATCTGCGGGTTGTCAAACTTCATACTAGAATTATAACTACGAAAGTAACACTATTAGAGATATACCAACACCGACCTAAATTATAATATAGTTAAGATTATTAACTTTTGCGTCGCATTATAATGAAAAATAACACCACTACCAAAGGCCACTAACGCCAAAGACCTTTGCAAAAAAAAAAAAGAAAGATATATTGTATTTAAATTTAAAAATATACTCACCCATTTCCTTATTCTTTCAAAACTTCACATCACTTCCTAGCGGGGTAGGCAGTGCGAACCGAACGCCATATAGCACGATCCATACACAACTCACTCGCCTCTTTAAAAATCTCTGACATTTTAAAACTCTGCTTCTCAAAGCGCATGCAATGTTGAATTAAAATAAATAAATATCCTACGACATCACATACATTGACCTGACTCCGAGGTAAGTAGCTTAAGCACTTGTGTTACGGATATCAGAATCAACAGCGGTGTTACAAATATATTCTTAAATATTGGATATTAACACCCAGACACAGAACAAACACAAGTATTCATCATACGAATGTTTGTCCTGGGTGGGGTTCGAACCCACAACTCTTGGCGCATGGGGCAGGGTCACTACCCAATGCGCCATCGAGCTTGTCAAATACACATAGGTACACAAGTTAACCATTTATAATGTGAATGCGCCATCGAACCAGTCGATCGAATGTTGAATATTTTTATTCGTTAAATTTACATAGAATTTTTTGGACTTCTATTTCTAACCTACAGAATAAACTTGTCGTTGAACTATTATAAAGTAGATTACAATGACGCCGGCAATAATACAGTTAAAATGTACATAGTACGATTAAATTATAATTAAGAATAATAAGTAATCAATTAATGGTTTTGGATTAAAAAATATCCATATAAGCTCTATTGTTATCATGTAAGCTATTTACAGAATGAATAAATTTTTACTGAAGTCGTGAACCGTTTGGCTTTAATTTTTTTTACATAAACTAAACTAGCTCCATAATATTTCCTTGGAGGGGTAGGCAGAGAAAATTGAGCGTAATAGTTCCTTTCTTCATAGTTAAAAACTAGTCCATGTATGATATTTTAGGCAATTGGCTCCCGACTAAGTGAATATTTTTAACTACTTACGTAGCTTACTAATATGTATCAACTAATGTAGATAATGCAACATGAGATGTGTAAGTTTATGTTCGGCGCTGCGGTTTTTCTTCTCCATGACAGTTCGCGTTGGGTACGAGCATTAAATATAGCCTATGTTACTCGTTGATGATGTGACTTTATACTGGTGAAAAAATTTAAAATATGTTTAGTGGTTTAGGCGGAAAACCGTAGCAAACAGACAAACAGATTCACATTCGCGTTTGAAATATAAGTTACGATGAATGCACGCTGAAGTTAAAGTCTATGTACTATTGGTACATCCATTCAATGTAATAGCGGATTTATACAATCCTTAGCCAATGTAATATTATGTATAATAATAGTGATTAGCTAATGTCGAATATATACTTTCAGTGCCCAATGAAATCGTCACTAAACCGATTCCATTCGTGATGCGTCACGCTGCCAATGGAAATCTTGAGTACTTAGATCCTGAATCTGTCCCATACTTGGGCTACTTGCCCCAAGATGTGATAGGAGAGGATGCGCTCAAGTTGTATCACCCTGACGATTTGTGTTACTTGAGACAAGTGTACGAGGCAATTGTGAAAGAAGGCGGCCTCACTAAATCTAAGCCTTACAGGTATATTACATTTTAATGCTTGAGCACCATATCTACATTTAATGTAGTTATGTTACCGTTATATATTTATATCGAATGATTATTTATTACAGAATGATGACTCAAAACGGCGATTATATAACACTGGAGACGGAATGGTCGTCTTTCATAAACCCTTGGTCCAGAAAGCTTGAGTTCGTAACAGGAAAACATTACATCCTTAGGGTAAGTTAAACAAAGCGACTGAAAAGTTTAAATATTTATGTTGCACTTTTTTGTGGTATTGTTTACTACTATAATGTAATGACAACGGATGTGTAAAATTATCCAATCCGTCTGGCGCCCCCATCTTAGGGTCACGAAGGTAGTAGCTACAATGCAACTAGATTCGAATAAACTAGCTATAATGTATGTAATAGGACAAACAAAATCCGTATTTATTATATTGTAGGACATACCGCAGTAAGACCCATCTATGTTGCAGGGCCCTACAAACCCAGATGTTTTTCAAACACCTGAGATAGAACCGAAACCAAAAATAAAGGAGGATGAGAAAAATAAACAACAAGCTCTTCGGGACAGCATCAAAAAGATTTTGAATGAGGTACCTACATATTTTAAATTTGTTTATATATATTGAAAGGTTTAAATCGTAATATTTAGTTCTTATGCTTATGCGAATGTTCATTACATATATGATGTTGTTTGTCGGTGTAATCCCCAACTGAATATTACAGCTCCATAGAGTTTCAACCATGGATAAAATTCCGAAATCAAGGTAGATAAGGCATGGTATTTTTTTTTAACAGAATGTCCCATTAGTACAAGTTTTGACACAAATGTTCACTTGTTAATGTAAGGAATAATTGCAGTATAATATTTTTGAAGAAGCACAATACGATAATCAGACCTGATTTATGTGATAGCCTCGTTGGGGCTGTGATCCAGATTTGTTATCTAACGCCAGGGGCGCGTGTTCGATGGCCGCACTAAGATAAATAGTTGTTGATGAAACGATGTTTTAAACTAGATCAGTGTAAATCAATATTTAATATTGATACTTGTATTTTTATATTAAACTGTCCTAAGCAAAAAGTGAAGTTACTTGGAAATGGCTGGCATGTCGAGATATATCATTAATCATTGGAAATGACTAGTAATTTGATTAGAAATAAAAATGCACTGATCAAAATATATATCCGATCATTGCTTAAGAAGGATAGCAATGATGCCCATATTTTCCAGATTTCGTTTTCTGACCTATTTAGAGTACACTTGATTTATGATAATTATTTAGCAATGACAATCAAGATCATTTCGGGTGAAGGACGTTGTCCATTGTCCATTCTGACTATTTGAATCCGATTTAAAATCGACAAATGTATCGTTGCCTTTTACGTTCAGTGGGGACACGCTGGACAGTATTCATTGTATGTAGATTTGTAGTAGAATTCAAGTTACCATCGGGCCATTGAATAGTAACCTTTAAACATTTTTTATCGTTTTGTGGAAGAAGTGAAAGCCAAGTTCTTAGCAAATGGAAGGATTGGAAATCCGTCAATCCCGTGAAAAAAAAGGTGTGACGTAATGTAATTTATTAATAACTTCAGGGATTAACAAAGCCGGCTGAAGTAGCAAAGCAACTGATGAGCAAACGTTGCCAAGATCTCGCTTCTTTTATGGAGACCCTATTGGAAGAACAACCAAAAACAGATGAGGAACTCCGCCTTGAGATACAAGATGCCGACCAGAGTTACTACGTGAGTATACGCCTCGTACGACATGCTTGAGTCGAAGTGTCTCATCGTTTTCTAATCTGCACATATCATTCACATTCATACCTCTTTGGGCTTTGATATTTGGTAGCACAAACACGGAACCCATTATAAACACAGGTTGACTGTCAATTCGTGAAATTTATTAAAACTAGGTTAATGTTGTTCTTATTTTACTTTAATGTTATGGTGTGGTTGTCACCACAGACCAATAATGCGATTATTTTTGCAAATACCAATGCTGATCTAATGTTGATTTATATGGACGATAATGGTTATCATTATAGCAATAGGGGAGATATATATCATTATATATATCATCCCTATATATATATATATATATTATAAAGTTGAGCAATAGGGGAGCGGACTAAAAATTCTATTTAGTCCGTCAGTTAGATTTTAAAAAATCTTTAATTTTTAAATTTTTCGTATTTTTTAATTTTTTTGTCTAACAAACACTGGCAAAAACAGCGGATTCTAGTTGAGAGTGACGTCACACGTAGGTACAAGTCGCAAACCTACCCCAAAGTTTTGATGCTCTATCTTTTTAATTTTTTGTTTTTTGATGAAGCAAAAAAATATGTGTTACTATTTTTATATAATCTAACCGACAGACTAAATAGAATGATAGTTTTTTGACCCACTATTACCACGGCAACTTCAACATATACAAACAAATGTACAAATTTAAAAATTTATCAGATAACTTCTTGAAATGTTGCTCTACAACAGGTCACAGCCACTTTTGTTACTATTTTAAGATAGTTGACAGACCACGATGCCTTCGTATAAAATGTGAAGGTTTTAAGCAAATTTTGGAATGCGCATAAGTTTAAATCGTAAACAAATTTCCTGATTTTATCTTTAGCCTCCACAGATGGAATAATTAAGGCATTATTAGACAAGGGAATATCTCTGTTAGTGGATTAACAGAGATATTCCCGTATTACAAGACGTTATGGGGTTAAAAGAGTTTCTAAATCATGTTTTATTAAAACGTATTGTGGTGCACAGAACTATATTTTAAAGGGAAGTTCATATAGATAGCTACGCACAAGTAGCTTTTGCCCGTAGCTTCATCCGTGGAATTCAGGCCGTTACAAGAGAAGACGTCTTTATGTCCCGCGGGATATTTGAAATAACATTGAACTACATAATTTTAATTTGGAGTGTTGGTGGCGAGCATACGCGCGCGCAGCGCCCATAATATAAGTGCTAACTGTAGCTGCCTTTGGAAAGTGTTAATGATTATAAAAAAAAAACACCTTTGCCACAAAACGGACTTCGTAAAGCTCTAGGCTACTAGACAATAGACTACAAGATATAATATTTACTTACGAGCTGACCCGGCGAACTCTGTTCCGCCTTGAGAGGCAATAACAATATGCAGATTTTAGGTGTTATTAAGTTATTTTTTTTTATTAGAGAAATAAAAAAGAAAAATAAGTCCATGTCATATGCGTTTACGTTTTATATTTTACGTTTTATGTCACGTCACACGGGAATGTGGTCGAACAGGATAGAAAGTTTCCTATATTAATGATTATTGATTTCTGACAAAATAAATAATTATCTAATTTTCAACCATACTTAACCATAGAGTTTTAGCTGTAATTTGCGTTTTGTTATTCCATGTTAGATACGTTTTTGTGATAATACGTTTTATTTACGTTTTATGTCACGTCACATGGGAACGCGGTCGAACGGGATAAAAAGTATCCTTTGTTAGGCTCCTGGTTCGAAATAACCACTCCACAATTTTTTAACCAAAGTGGTCCGCTTTCTTTTATATAAATATAGATTTTCAAAATAAATGACCCTAAATTCTTCAAAATTGATACCCATATTAATTATTTACATTTATTACCCCTATCGCATTCATATTTCCACCCTCTTTAAAATAGATGTCATTTTCAAACTCAACGACCCAAAATTCCCCGAAAACTCGATTTCTTACATTTTTATCCCTAGCACACCCGCTTTCCTTACCCCTAGGCTAAGGTTTTAGAAAGCAAGAAACATATTAACATTATTAGAAATATACCTATTAATTTATTAAGTTTTTTGAGAACTTAGACAATGTATAAGGAAAACCATGAAACGACATCAAAGTTGATTTTTAGACATTTCAACCCCTTTCCGCCCTATTATGGACTGATAATATTTTACTTCTAACATTTCGGATTAAAAATTAGATATTATTTTTAAAATAAACGACCCAAAAACCTTGGAAATGATACCAAAATCGATACTCGTCATTTTTTATCCCTATCCCACCCCTTTTCATCCTTGATTTGAGTTATAAATAGTGTAACTAACACGACTTTCTTTTATATATATAGATTAGGTATTTAGGTAAACCTTACCAGTAGGGCTTGTGGATATGCCTTTGTTACGTCATCTTGTATAACAACTCACCGCTGTGACAATTCATTGCGTTACAATTCACCCTTATTAAATATGCCTTTTAGCGCTCCATATCCTTTTTTCTCTGCTTTTTACTTTTCTGTTAGGACAACTCAGCTTTGCAATCTGGATTGAAAGTTTAAAAACAATTGAATGATTTGTCAATAATACTTGACAAACGATTGGTAATTGTTATCCATAGAAGTATAAAATATCTAATGTAGAAATAGATATTTTGATAACTTGTGTTTTAAATTTCTTTTAGGAGGACAAGCTACATACGTCACAACATACAATAGCAGATCTGATATTTGATAAAATTGCTGATGTTACATTTGACGAGAGCCGTCGTAAAAATAATACAGGAAGACGGATCTATAACGTAGGCTTATTATTAATTAAACGTTTAAATATAAAGTCAAATGTCCGTTACCTAATCAATGTTGAAATTTAGTTAATAATACAACGTGTAAGTGGCATTGATTTGGAAACTAAAGCGTGTTCAACCTAATAAACTTGAAATCTTGAATCGTCGCTTTGTTCCGAAAATATTTCATCTTAAATTGTTGTTATAGTTCCTTATAACCAATAAAACGTGAAGTTAAACCACCTAGTTTTGGTGTTTACAAGTAGAGTGGTAAAAGGCTGTATTGCAAGACAAGTACTTCACAAACAAAATACATTTGACGGAAGATTTACGTCTTCTTTATTGAATTTAGCTTTGTAAAGATGAAAATGTCCAATGTAAAATTGCTAAGGTTTTCAGAGTCCGCCTACACGTCGTACTACACTTTCCTAGAAAGTGAATCTTTCTCTCGCTCCTCCAGTGCTGTCTAACAATGATAGTGCTTTCTTTCCTATAAGTTCCGCCTGCACTTGGTTCTATTTCATCTTTGGCGAAGAAATCAAATTTAATTTAATTTTATTATAATATGAAAATTCATCAGCCAGACTGACATAAAACTAGTGGTTGAATATTGAAGATAACAAATTCTATGCTATGAAAATATTATTTTCATTTGAAAACAAAACTAAAATTTGTTTTCTTGTGAAAGCAAGTGCTTTCGCAATTTTATAAGAATTGTTACAACAATGCTTTTTCAACATCTTCATTGATTCCAGCTTGCTTGAAAACGGAGCTTTTTTTGGCTTTTTGATTAATTTTATTTTTACCTAGGTTTGCTATAAACGATGCTTTTAAATTTTGTGGATACTGCTAGTTTTGTTGCAAAGAGCATATACGTATTTGTTTGTTTGGTTAAAATTTTCTGTCTTCAATAGTAATTGTACTTCACTTTAGATCCGACATTTAAATGCGTCCTTGTGTGTCAGTTTAACTGGAGTATTTTCATATACATGCACGTCTTTGTTGGTAGTGAGAGGAAGTTAATAAAAAAAATATCTCGCCAGTGTCACGAGTCGAAATTGTTAAGGAAATTGGTTAACTTTACACCTCGGATGCAATCTATCTATGTAATGTAATTTGATGCGGCAAAGAACATAATAAGACAATAAATTTTTTTATATTCGTTTTAAATTAGGTTTCTTTATTTCTAAACGTAGGGATTATCACAATGTTCATGGGAAATTATAAATATACTCTGTAACTTGACGCTTAGATTACCTTGTAAGATAACGCACTTGCGATTCCCCTAGTATTGCAGGTGTCCATGAGCTAAGGTGATCACTTACCATCAGGTGACCCTTATACTCGTTTGCCTTCTCTTAATATATAAAAAAAAGATACTTGTGATCGATAGATCTGATAAGGGATACATTTTAATTGGACGTAAAATTTTCCACCATGGAAAGTTGTATTAAATACTAGTGTTTATAATAATTACGAATTAATTTGTATTATATTATAGACTGTGTTATTTGGTAACTGTCGATATGGTTGATTTTGTTCTTGCCGCGTATTACGCATAGCTTATACTGTCGTATTGACTTACAATTTCTTGGAGCACAAAGACTCGTGACACTGATGTTGATGGTGTGTCCCTATAATTTGAAACAATTTATAAACATTAATCGTTGTTACAGGAAAGAGACTCAATGCTCGGTGGTATATCCCCTCACCATGACTATAATGACAGCAAGTCTAGCACAGATACACCGCTAAGTTACAACCAGTTAAATTACAATGACAACTTGCAGAGGTATAAAAAATAAGAAATTAATCTACAAAAACCCTTTTAATAAGACGTCGAGTGCGTTCCGTATTGGTGCAGCTGAGTATATACTAGTTTGAAATGTTTGTATTATTTTAGGTACTTTGACAGCCATCAGCCCTTCTCATATGAAGACTACAATACTGTGACCGGAGAGAATGTGCTGGGCTTAAAGAATTCAAGGCCAATGCCTTCGTAAGTACAAATACCATATTAACGTTTAGATTCTTTAGTTTAGTTTTGAAACTAGTTTCCTAACAGTGTTGAAATCGTATGCCGCACACGTTTTTTCACATCCATAGTTTGTTAATTTAGACAATACAATTTCTTCACTAAGGTAGACTTTTGTGGCTAGCGGTTGGTGTGCCCAGTGTCGTACCCAAGGCCAGGAGCGTCTCGGACAAAATCTGCATTGATCTTGCATTATTTTTATTATGTGCTTGCCCCACGGGGGTTAGGAGACCAGCGAGTGCGCCGGCTTGAAGTCGGCGAGTCCGGTAGCCGCGCCCCCGGCCAGCGCCCTTTGGGTACCCTTTGGATCCGTAAAGTTCGATCGCATTTACCGCAAAAGTCCACCTTCACTATTTAACAGTGGAAAATCTGCATACAAACGGTATTGATACAAATACTTTTGTAAAAATTTACCATGTTTCAGTCGTATTGTGTGTGTGTGGTGGCTATTTCAAAAAATACTAGATTTGTATACGTGTTTGTTTCAGCAACTGCCTGTCCCCTATGGCTCAGAATTCCGGCGATTCGGCGGACGTGACCAGCTCCTGCGAAAGCGGGCTGGTGGTGCGCGAGAGCAGTCCGGTGGCTCCCTTGGGAGACTATCAGCACGTTCGGCTCACTGAGAACCTGATTACTAAGTAAGTGTTATATTTCAGCAACTTGCAAGCGACTATTATATTACATGCCTATGTATTTGAGTAACTAACGCATTAGAATGGGTAGTGTATAGAGTATTTAATACTGTTATTTTTATATTCGATCATATGTATATATTAAATCTTAATGCATTGACCTAACCATTTAAACACCATTGTCTTCCATTATGTCGCGTGCTTAATTGGGGTTTGTTTAGACTATCCTTTAAGTTCTTAGTAAGTCTGGTTATTACGTTGATACGACTGCATATATATCAAACCTGCATAACCCTTAACTAGGGTCACTGGACAAATTGGCTTATGATTACAATCGCTTAAACAGCGTGTAGGCATACCTGGCTTGCAATCAGAGCTTAATGTTTATTGGTTTTTATTGGAATGTATTTATCGCAAAAAGGAGACCTTTTCTATTTTGTTGCTGAATAATAAATGGGAAATTGATTTAGATGCAAATTATATTGGTCCGTTTTTTGTTCAATAAGAATCGGCCAATAGTTTACTATTTGCCGGTAGGCATAACAGTGACATGGAGAAAAAATTGCTTCGGGCACATCGCGGGACGCGCTCGAACAGCAAGGGAGAGAGAGAGAAGACTTCGAATGAGAACAGGCAGAAGAAGAAGGAACATCTTGCTAGGTGCAACGCCTCTTTCCAGCCCGCCGCAGTCGCCACCACCTCCATAGAGGTGCCGGTCGTGAGAAAGGTAGCGTTTCACATGATTCATTATCTCTTGTTAAAGGGAAAGTTCCCTCGGTAAAAAAAGTTGATTATATTGCGTCCGACCGATAAGATATCCAGATTATAAGTATTAAAATAGGTATTACTTTGGCCTAAGTACATTTAATTTTTACTTTTATTAGGTTTGTTTTCAAAGTCGGTTTTTTTTTGTTAAAAATTATTTTATTATTTGATTTTAAGTGATAGGTAGAACTAACCTGTACAAACTAAACATTTTGGCAAGTTGAACCGTATGATGTAAGCCCAACAAAAGGGTACTGCTTTAAATCTATGAGGAATTCACTTAACTGTCTATGGTCTCCATCATCAGACTTATAA
The DNA here is from genome assembly GCA_951394215.1 of Glyphodes perspectalis. Lineage (NCBI taxonomy): Eukaryota > Metazoa > Arthropoda > Insecta > Lepidoptera > Crambidae > Glyphodes > Glyphodes perspectalis. The sequence continues at coordinate 14,906,595 of OX596199.1, forward strand.
TGGCACTTATGAGGTCATAACTTTGCACCCGTATAGGTATACGGGTGCAAAGTTCTCATCAATATAAATCAATTAAGTCCAAACACTAAATAGTTACTGTAAACCGTTAAGAAGTTCCCTTAACTGTTTTTCGTCTTCATTATCAGACCACTAATGATAGTCGCACGCCATCTAGGTGTAAAGTCTTTATTAATACATATTAATCAAACCCAAACACAAGGTAACTGCTGTAAATTGTTGAGGAGTTCCCTCGACTGTCTTTAGGCTTCATGATCAGATCGACTCCATATTTTGATTAAATTGTAGAACTTTAAAATACTTAATGAAAAAATCACAAATGCACTAGTTGCCCCTACGATTTTCGAAGGTTCCCATCGATTTTTCAGGGATGCCATCATCAGATCCTGGCTTCCTTATCATGGGACCACCTCAAAAGTGAACTATAACCAACAAAAAAAAAAATTTTGAAATCCGTCTATAATTGACGGAAATATCGGTGATTATACATAAAAAAAATATATTATACATACAGACGAATTGAGAACCTCCTCCTTTTTTTTAAGTCGGTTAAAAATGCCGAAAACGTGTTTTCTTATTTATTAAATACACGGAAATTGACGAATATACAGCGCATCAAACTTTAGGTTCTTAACTAAACCCTTGTTTTTGTAGGATTTAGGGCTGATTTTTCAACAGTCAGTTATAAGATAACAAACGAATATATCACAATCCGGATGATTGTAAAATGTCATTGCCTGTTTCTTAAGTAAAATACCGTATGACATCCGCAAATTGGTAACTTTAAACTTTATCAGTCGGTTAATTCTTGTCTGACCATTGAGAAATCGGCCCTAAGTGACTTCACGCAAAACTTTAATGCGTTGTATCTTCGTAATTTTTTTGTTAGCTGGACAAAAGAAAAAAATACGTACACGATGTTTATTAATGGTTATAGAGAAGAAGAGACAAAAGATTATGCCACTCGGTTCTAGTTTTGAACCAAACACCTAAATAATTAAATTACCTTTTTATTCAAATAATAATCGAGCAGACAGTGCCCCGAAAAGTAAACTATGAAAGTAAAGTATCGTATTTTTTTTGCCATTTGTAGATTAGTTTATATTAAAGACTTTTATGCTTAATATTCTGCCTATCTCGCTAGGGAAGTGGCGTGAAGTATAGTTAGTTAGTTATGCTTAATATCTCATACCAAACCTTACTAAAGTGCTGGGTCTAGTAAATTACCATGTTCCACTTATGATTATTTCTAGATTAACAAAAATAACCTTTTAAAAGGCCATTTGATAGTAGACGCTAAAAGTGAGAAAGACGTACATAACACTATGGTATGTTCATTTCCATAAATATAAACTAATAAGTACTTTAAATTATGACAAATTCTGAATTGTCCACGCAAGCCTGCATATTTGCTGGGGTTGTGGTTTTTTTATAGTTCTACTATAACAAAGAGTAAGGTAGACACATCTCATCAGGCCCGCAAATCCCTAAGGGGTAGGCAGAGTGTAACAAGCAGTGAACTCCTGAATCATATTAAGGCAAAAATAAAACTGAGTTAGGTTATAGCGAATTGTGAAAAAGTAGTGACAAGTGGCTAACTCACTAACGAATAAGAAATACACTATAAGTAGCTTTTTACGACATGCTAGGCAAGGAACACAGTAGGTACATTATTTTTGAGTCCCAGATCAACATGTTAGACATTCGGAAATGGACTTATACTTTGGTCATTGTCGGTCGATTAACAAAATGAAAGTGGCTTTGACATTGATTCATAATAATTTTTACGTTCTATTTTTATATGCAGTCTCGCCTTACCGGATATCGGGTAAATACACAATTTTATAAACGTAATACTACTTTTTGCTTAGGTTAGGGAGATATCTAATCCACTTTAATGCTATTATTAGATGTCATTACAAATTATGCAAAATTAGAAAGTCATTGTTAATGAACCTACTCATATTGTAATGCGTTTTGAGATATTGAATCATAGCAAATATATACATACATATTCTGAATGATTGTATGTAACATGTTGTTTGTGACACTAAAATCCATACTTTATTATTATTTTCATTCAAAAGCTTGTATCGGGCTTCCATGAGTGCACCCTGGGCTGGATTTTTAGGCCATTTTAACGCTGTAATTGTGGGCCTTAGTATTTTCTTTCACGCTATGCTATGAATGGGAGGGGAAATATCTTTCTGTCGTGCATTTGAATTCGCTGGGGACCAATTTTTAAGTGTTAAAGATAAGTGACGCAACTGTTGAGGCCCGTGATAAATTTATTTTTGGTGACCCTGAAAGTATACAGTGTCCTTCAATGCTCAATTCCCTCTCACGGCTCTCAGGCCCTGTGATTACTCCTTCTGCGACTCTATAGCAACGCATGGTCATCATATTATATTAATATAACTCATCATACATACTCAAGATATGGAAGTGTACATCTTAAGTAGGTTACATAGTACAACCAATATTATGTAAAATTTGCAAGAAACATACGACATACTTGTCTCTACATTATTTATTTATAAGTAATCTTAATTATCATCGTTGTTAAGAATCTTTTTATAATCGGCCACCTCTGTACTACGAAAACTACTCAAACACTTAAAGCGCTGTTACTTGTTATAACATGTAATTTATTGATGTTATTTAAATTAAAAGACTCGGGGAGTTAAGCGCTCATCGAAGCAAGAGGACTGCGAATCGGTGGCGCACAAGCACCAATGCTCCTCGCGGCAGGCGCGCCGGCGCCACGTGACCAGCGCTGCCCCCGTGCACCCGCATGCAACTATTACTACCACCGTTGGTGAGTAACTTTTACTTCGGAGTAACTTTTTTTTTCTCGTTCCCTTCTCTATCATGTGATCAGTCATGTTGACTATAAGCAGATGCGGTGAAGTCATAAAGGTTTTTAAGGTGTTACTCCCAACAGATTCACCTCTTCATTTGTAAAGTCAGACTTCGAAGTAACTGTTTGTTTTTTATAAAAGGCTACTTTATAAAACTCGAGCTATCATCGATTATAAACTCACAAACCCAAAAACCTATACACTATAATCGTCTTTTTTTTAAAAAGACGTAGATATTTTAAAAAATGGGAGATTATTAGTTGTTTTTTTTTCTTTGGGGAATATGTGGGAAATAATAATTTTTCTTACACCAAACGTGGGAAATTTCGACAATGCATTTGGGGGTTTTGGCATATAACTGCTAGTAAAGTTTTTTATTCTTAACATATCTCATTAATCCCACCTTCACTATTAGTTGCCATAAAACGTAACTGTATTTTATACGCAAGTGGATTATCAGTTATTTTGTAAAAACTATTGCTTTTACGGATAAGCTTATTGAATAAGATTATTGATATTTCTATTACTTCACATATTGAAGTTAATTTAGTCGTAATCTGGAACAGTTATTAAGTCAACTATCAAAAAGAAATTCTTAAGATGGACAGGGTATAGTCTCGTCATGAAATACATTACATACAACTTTTTGAAATTGATTTATTTCAGCTGTTACTGTTAATTTTATATATGCAATATGCTTTTAGGTATTTGAATATTTGTATGGATCTATTTAACAAAATTTTTCAGGTTTTAACTGCTAATACCCTATTGGGTATTAGCAGCTTATTTAGCTTTACAGCTATTGCCTATAGCAGTTAAAACCTAATCGATAATAATCGATTAGTCATACTGCACTTTACTAGACTGCTCTAGCATTGACTCTCAAATTACTGTATGAATTTCCTTAAATACATAGACAAACCTCCAAATTATTAGCCGTCCAGTGATTAGCTAATCTGGCTTGCAGAAATAATCGAAAAATTATTTACTTACACATTTTTCAGCTGCCGCACATTGGCACCCAAACCCCGTAAACAATATGAACACCTTCATATTAGGCGTGGGTATGCCACAACAGATGTCCATTATCAGCCCTGTCATATCGCAACAAATGGCACACATGTCAGGTATGTATTGAATTTAAATGTTTTTATGAACTTGGACACGAGTGGTTTAAAAATTAATGGAAAAGATTTTAAAGCTCGCTGGTTCAGCTACTTTTTAAGTAATGTTCGAATTTATTTGCACTACACGTGAAGCATAATTTTATGTGTTTTCCTCATTGAGATATATGTACTACTCACTAGAGAAGACACCGCAAATCCTTACTTTGTCCCGTTCAACTGCGGCGATCGCGCCGCAACTCGTTCAGCAGTCAGCAGTTGCATGCTAGCTCTTTCGCGCCTAGTACATTCCACAATTACATTACATGTAATTGTATGTATTACATGTATTTGTTATGTTATCTAAAGAAACACAATTACATTACATGTAATTGTATTTCTTTAGATAACATAAACATTATATGCAATTCTTCAACAGATGTTATTAATAGTACGACACCCCTAAACAGACACGATAATGAGGAATACAAAATATTATTAGCCACTAGTTATTCAGAATCTGATATAGAAGCTGAGCACATTGTAATATTTTGTCCGATACTCTCAGTTCCCAAAAAATCCCCTTTGGTTTTTAGTTTATAGTCGGTTACGTATCTGGCTACATTGCTCAAAATCTTGCAAAGTCGTTTAAATGTAAAGTATGCGTGGATGCATTAATAACCGCAGAAAGGCTGCCACATCATAAACTTAAAACTATTAATGATCATGGGTGGATCGTCATATGTGTCTTATAAGACGTTTACAAAGTAGGTTTGTGAAATCACGGAAACTATCATACAACTTATAAAGCAAAGTGGTAGAATTAGCCTCTCTACGAAATACTATTTAAGTTATATTACTGTTAACACTTAAGAACATTTTATTCAGACAAAGGTATTTATGTCTTTAGTTTAAAATTATTTCTGTCAACCAAGCACATTGAATCACAGAAATCATAATAATCAGCACAATTCCAGCGTCTTTAAAACATGAAGCGAAAACCAATAAAAGTATTAATTATACATCAAAAAGACAAAAGATGACTAAACTTATATTGTTTAAAGGAAATTGAATAAACTTTTGTAGCAAAAAACATTTCGTCTGTTTTTTTTATAATTTTTGAACTGTATAGGTAAAATACATACGTCGTCCATTCTGTACTACTCCTGTCAAAGTCTTTAAGGATGACATTTTGTTACACTTTATTGAAGGATACGCATAAGCGCCATGAAAATCATGGCGCTTATGCTTATGACCTTTTTGCCGAGAAAAAAATTACACCTTCGTACCAAATCTAGCGCTGCGGTTTCTAGCTATGGTTTAGACAGTTTGTAAATATTTAAGTGCTGCGATTTAAAGCTATAAATTACAAAAAATAGAACAGTGCAAATATTTTACGTGGCTTCTCTAGTACGTAGACAGTCAATTTACAATTTTGGCCGCCCTAGGCCCCAGGCCATAATTCTCAGAACTAAAGCGTCATCACTTAATTTTTATCACGATTGGCCGCCTCTAATATCTGGCCGCCCTAGGCCCGGGCCTACTGGGCCTTAGGATAAATCCGCCACCGTAGTACTTATATCTCGATGGTTTTTCTATTATACTTCGCATTATAATTCGGTGCGATATAAATATATTACAAAATATTTTCAGGCATGCTTCCAATGTACTACGTGCCATCGCCTGCGCCGGTTGCGTCCATGCCTCACACTCACAACGTGCAAACAAACAATATGGATATATCCAATAACGATCCCAGCAAAATCAATCATTATAGCTATAATCCTCACATTCCTCACAATTCTCATAGTGCCCATAGTCTTACTCATCATAATTCTAACAGTCCTCATTACAGCCGTAATTCTCATAATGCCCATCATACCCATAACGCCCATAATGCTCATAATGCCCACGGCCACAATACTCCATGTAATTCGCAATTCGAAGGCCCTGCAAGTGAGTATTGTATTAATTACTGTTGCCTTATTAATATAATAGCTATACAAATATAAAAGTTTGCATCTATTCCGCCATGTTTGTGATTCGACCACGCAAATGAACGTGAACGTCAGAATCGCCGGTCAACAGTCGTAATTAACTTTGATTTTGAAAATTTACTTATGTATTGCTTATGTTTGCTTATCACGATTTGAGAATTGCTTATTGCATGATTTAAAATAATTTAACATTTAAGGTTGACCGTCCATTCTGACGTCAGAATACCTATTCAATCTCTGTAGAGCAGTAACTATGTAGAATTACTGAAATTTTTGTGGACCAAAAATTGCTTATTTCACAATTTATAAGTTTAGACCCTAATATTCAGTGGTGGATTTACACTAGGGGCAGTCGGGGCTAGAGCCCAGGGCGGCAAATTTTCTAGGGCGGCAAAATTTCGAAACTGAGAAAAAAGTTTCTTTACAATATATAGTTAACAAATTCTTTTAAATAAACATTTTATCTTTCAAGGAATATAATTTATGCATTATGTATTAAATTAAAATTTTGTTTACTGTAATATAGGAAATTTAAGTGAAAACTATTCAAATAGCTTAATTTATTTATTTCCATAAAGGTTTGAATTAATAAAAGTTGATATTTTTATTTTCTGGAATTGATAAGTTGGAATTGATAAATTAAACATAATATATAATAAATAATATATAATACATAATAAATTTCATGCAATTAATTAGTTATTCTAATTTTTAAGAAATAATATATCAAAACTATTAAAATAAAATTTAAGTCATAGGGCGGCATTTTCTTCAGTGCCCCAGGGCGGCACAAATTTAAATCCAGCCCTGCTAATATTATTTCCATTAGTTAAGTACGAGCTCAAAATCGCAAGTGCCTGTTAATATCATAAGAGCAAAGTAGCGTATGTTGAGAATTGCGTTTACATTACAAAAGGTCTTAAAATGCCTGCCAATATTGAATGAGACAAAATTAATCTACCCTCGATAATTTTTATAACTTACTCGACGTACATTTTTACTTGCCTTATCATTAATGTCGTTGCGTTGAATCGGGTGTATCCCACTATTTCTATTAAGTATTTCTATTGATAGGAATACTGGACCTGATTAAGACTAATTGTCCCACTATTTCTATTGCTGTCGGCTGCGACTTTGTCGCAAAATTATTTGTACCCAATGAATAATGAGTGATGAAATAAGTATGTGTTTTTTGTTATTTGGGAACATTTAATTTCGCTTAAACGAGTATTTTTTTTTAATATCGAGAAGTCGTTTTTTTATTTTTTATCAATACATAACAAATACCTAACATAATTGCGTTTTTTCAAGCAATAGCAATCTGTAAAAAACGCTGGTCCAAAACCAATGAAGAGCAAAACCGAGCATTCGAATAGTAGTAATATAGCAGTAGTGCTGGTAGCGTTTTTTGTCGCAATAGAAATAAGGGGATAAAAATTGAAAATATCGCTTGTCCCACTATTTCTATTTTTAGAAAATTATTGAGGGTAGATTTATTTCGTCTCACTCAATATTGGCAGGCATTTTAAGACCTTTTGTAATGTAAACGCAATTTTCAACATATCTACGTTACTTTGCTCTTATGATATTAACAGGCACTTGCGATTTTGAGCTCGTACTTAACTAATGGAAATAATATTAGGGTTTAAACTTATAAATTGTGAAATAAGCAATTTTTGGTCCACAAAAATTTCAGTAATTCTACATAGTTACTGCTCTACAGAGATTGAATAGGTATTCTGACGTCAGAATGGACGGTCAACCTTAAATGCTTAAATTATTTCAAATCATGCAATAAGCAATTCTCAAATCGTGATAAGCAATACATAAGTAAATTTTAGACATAATTTCAAAGTTAATTACGACTGTTGACCGGCGATTCTGACGTTCACAAATGAACACACTGATACTTTACAAAATCGACGTTTATTATAGTAATAGATCCTTTATAATATTGCTAAATGGCTTAATTTTGTCGTCTACGTAAAGAAGTCGCTGAACTGAATAGGTAAAAGCGGAAATTTTATGGGAATTGTTTCCGTCTGTCTGTCTGTCTGTGAGTTTGTATTCTGCCAGTTTATCTACAGACTCTTTTCAAATGAGTAGAGGACAAGACATTCAGAAAATGGTTTGGAATGATATCTAATACAATCTGTAGTTATTAAACTTTCGGCAGTGCTTATGTGACAAAGACAAAAATCTGTAGTCGAAATAAGTCGAAAAAACATTTCATCTAATGATCCATTGTTTTTGGTGAGAAACAAATCTGACACTGGAATTCCATATCTATCTACAATATTATCAAAGAGGATAATATTTTAATGTGTGTAACGAATCAGTTCAACGAATTAACTCAAACTACTGGACCAGTTGAAAAAAAATATTTCACCGTTAGGTAGGATTCACATCAACCGGCGCGCATCGGCGCGCAGCGCAACGCGCAGGTGGAATACGCGCGTCTGCGCGTGTATCCGCTGGCATCAACCCAGTAAAGTGTCACATCGCAGTCAGTCTCCCGCTCACACTGTATTCTGCACCCGAGCGCATGCGACGGTAGCCGAGCGGAGCCGACGGTGGCCGAACGCAGTCTATTATGTTCCGAGGAATACGCTGGGAGCCGATCAGCTTCCGACGCATGCTCGCACATCCGTCCGGAATGAAAATGTATCAGTTGGATGCAATTACGACTTTAGGAACTGTTAATAAAATACTATTATCTTTACGGCCTTGGAGGTGCGCTCCGATGCTATCCGATGCGCGCCGGTTAATGTGAATCCTACCTTAGTATTCTACATTATCTCTGAGTAACATAAGCTATATTTGTCACTAGACTAAAAATCAGGTAATTAATGTCCATCCGTGCGAAGCTGGGACGCGCTTCTTCTGTTACATATAACATCAAACTAAATTATCTAGCTTCAAGAAAATTTCCTAAACCCACGCAATTTTTTTTTTATTTAAGGTTCATTAAATATGTATGTAATTATTATAATAACATATATTTTTATGTTTTTCAGTGCAATGTATGATGTACGGACAAGCAGTGTACGGATCGCCCTTTATGTACTCGCCCATCGGGCCCCAAGTGTCGAACCCAACACAGCAGACTATGATGGCCCAAACGATGCAATATACCAACTCCCTCTATCCTCTAGGGTTGGCCAGCAGCAACTATGAAGAAGTAAGCAATCATAACAGTATATTTAGTAAGAGTCCCTAGTATGTACATATATAGTTCGCAAACTCATAGTGCTATACATTGCTACTGTCTGACCACCCGTCTAATACACATATTATATATTTTATATTTATAAATATATATAAATACCCATAAACTATTATACTTGTATAAAAATATATCCTAAGTTATATTATTTATAGTATAACAATAAATTATAGAGTTAAGTTGTTATGTGGCTAATGTTATTTTTTTATTTTTTGTGACTTTTTTCGTTTTTATGTTTGATATTCGGAAATATTTTACATATACACAGATACAAAACATACTTTTGAAATAAATATCCATATCAGGATTCGTTTTATAGGCGCTCAGCAATCTTTTGATCTTTATCCAAGTGATCATTGACGTCTGCACATTTGATAATCAAGAGTCTTTAAGTAAGAAGTAATTTATTACTATTTTAATTTGCTTTATGTTTGGTATCATATAATCTCATACGTTTCCACGAAATATTATTGATGATTCAATACGTAATTGTAAGAACGATAACCACTAGTTTCATATGCATCGGAAATATATATATTCATCCGATAAATAGTTTACATTAAATACAGCTTCATAGACTGTCAGGCATAGAAATGTTTTAGAAGTATGTATTTTTAGTTTTGTGGATGTTGTTTTTATTTCAGACTTTTTTTTGTTGATGTACCTCGCCTTGAAGTTGCTTGACTTAATTCGCAATGACTATATAACACTCGATTTATAAAGAAGTAATTACTTACTTTGCTTAGTAGTTTCTTAATTAAGTCATTACTTAGGGCTAGAATTCTTGCATAATCTTATTCTGTAGTCAAGTCATATGCACGTCATATGCACGTCACTTAGCTAAGCAAATGCCCAAGTAGAAGTCGGCTCTTGGTGGTGGTTTCTCTCTGGCAACATTTCGTTGTCGTGTTTCATTTCACCAGAGTGTAAACGTGCTATCTAAATTATTATTACAAATACTTGTTAATATAACATAATTTGTATTTCAATGTAAAATGTAGTCAAATTAGTTGTAGAAAAAAAATGTAAGTAACGTTTTAATAATACTTTTAAAGTAAATATAAATATCTTTAAACTGAAATTAATGTACGGGGTAACAAAACGTTTGACACGATATAACCAAACCAAGTTTTGGGTGGTTAATTTTTTACTCTGGGATTATTCACTGCGCGTGATTTTAAATTTTATAGCATAATTGCTTTTTTTTTAACCGACTTCAAAAAAAGGAGGAGGTTCTCAATTCGACTAAATTTTTTTTTTATCTCTGGTTGACAAGATGTTTATTTTGGATTAATCATTTCGTATTGTCGGCATAAAAACGTAAGGCAGTAAGCAACTGGAACTCTGGACTTAAAGGAAGCCTCCTTTGAGTGTCCGACTGTAACGCATAAGTAATTCTCTGTAAAATCACATTATCATAACATTTAGACTGGCCCGTTGGTCGATTGGTCAGAGACCCTGGCCACAAAACCAAGGGTCGCGGGTTCGAATTCCGCTAGGGGCAAATGTTTCGTGTGATTAACATGGTCATTTGTTCTCGAGTTATGGATGTTTATAAACGTATTTAAGTATGTCTATCCGTTCACCTAGTATCCATAGCACAATTATAAGCTTAGTTTGGAGCTAGGGAATTGGTGTGTCAGTCTGAAGAATTTATTATTTATTTATTTATTCTTGGAAAATCGAAATCTCTTTTTGCAAAAAATGAATAATCATATAGATTCACATCACGACAGTAAAATTTGGGATTTCTAGGCTCAGTCACCTCATCATCAGCCTATCGTTGTCCACTGCTGGACATAGGCCTCTCCCAAAACACGCATATCCTCTATAACTGCAAAAGCTGCTTCGATGCTTTAAATGCTTTCCATTTTTATAAAATAACCTCAAAATCAATAACTCAACCACCGCGCTGGCACAAAAATGACGATTCTAACGCGTGTTCTTATTGCTCAAGTAAGGGAAATGGTGATTATAACTTGGCTAAGGGCTGATTTTTCAACAGTCAGTTAAAAGATAACAATCGAATAAATCACAATCCGGATAATTGAATAATGTCAATGCCTGTTTCCTAAGTAAAATACCGTATGACATCCGCAAATTGGTGACTTTATACTTTATCAGTCGGTTAATTCATATCTGACCATTACCGTATGACATCCGCAAATTGGTGACTTTATACTTTATCAGTCGGTTAATTCACATCTGACCATAACCGTATGACATCCGCAAATTGGTGACTTTATACTTTATCAGTCGGTTAATTCATATCTGACCATTAAAAAATCGGCCCCTAAGAAGTCTTACTTTTGACAGTTCTAATTACAAGCAATTACTTAACTATAGAATAAAAATGGTTACTTTAGAAATTACTTTTGCTCACGAGTTCAATTACGAGTGTTAGTCTTGATTATATAATCTGAAACATTATATTACCTAACAATTAAGTATATAGGAGTTACCAATCCTGAACTGCGCCAAATATTATATACATTTAGAAAGAAACTGAAGGTTGATTTTAAATTTAAACTTTATATAGGTACGTGTAAAAAATATTTTGGGTAATATTTTAGAGTAAAGAACTAAAAAATTGTACTGATAGAAGCAGGGAGGTTTCCGGAATGGTAGAGGATGTACGGATCAAGTCTTCTCTCTTCGCAACATCGTGGAGAAGCATCTGGCCAAAAGTCAGAGGGTTTTTTGCGGTTTTGTGGATATGGAGAAGGCCTTTGACAGGGTTGTACGAAAGGACCTTTGGGACATATTGCCGAGATATGGGATTGATGGAGCATTGCTTCGTGCTGCGCAGTCCACCTATGTGGGCTGTACGGCATGCGTGCAAGTGGAGGGCAGCCTGTCACCCTGGTTTGACGTCAATATTGGTGTCAGACAAGGATGCGTGCTGTCTGCTCTGCTGTTTATCCTATATCTCGACCATTGTCTCCAGAGGATAAGATCTATGAATGTTGGAGTGCGTTTTGGTGACCTGGTTGTGAACTGCCTGCTTTACGCGGACGATGCCGTACTTCTAGCAGAGTCGGCATCGGATCTGCAGCAACTAGTCACAACATTGAAAGATGATTGCAAGGAGAGAGGCTTACATTTGAATGCGAAGAAAACAAAGATTATGGTGTTTGAAAGAGATGAAACCAGAACGGATACAAGGATAACGGTTGACGATGTAGTGCTGGAACAGGTGAATGAAATTGTATATCTAGGATCTGCATTTAGTAGAGATGGAAGGTACTCCGCTGATATAGAAAGAAGAGTGAATGCAGGGAATAGGGTGAATGGAGCGTTAGGAAAACTTTTAGGCAGCAAAATCTTAAGCCAGAAGGCCCAGCTCGCCATACACAATGCGGTGCTGATTCCTACGCTAACATATGGAAGCGAGAGTTGGGTATGGCAGAAAGAGCATGAAAGTAGAATAAACGCGGTCGAGATGCGTGCGCTGCGGAAAATCTGCGGTGTATCGCTCACAGACTGCGTTCGGAATGATGATGTAAGAAAGAGAATTGGTCTGAAGGACAGCGTCGGAGTCAAGGTAAGAAGAGACATGCTTCGGTGTTTCGGACATGTGGAAAGAATGGATGACGAAAGATTGACTAAACAGATATGCAATGCGAATGTGGAAGGATGTAGGAGCCGCGGAAGGCCCAGGCTCACCTACCACGACTAGATTGGTCGTGTATTAAAGAAGGTGATGTTAGGAGTCATAAAAATCGTAGAGCTTGTATGAAAAGGATTATGAATGTTGAAGAGGCGAGTGAGGTGTGTAAGGATCGTGCCATATGGCGTTCGGTTCTCTCTGCCTACCCCGCTAGGGAAGTGGCGTGAAGTTTAGTTAGTTTGATAGAAGCAGTTTTATGGTAAAAATGCTCCCAAATCGACGTTATATAAATATTAATGATATGCTTTTATTTTACGATTCTAGATTTGCGTTACAAAAAAGGGAACATATAGAAACAATCACACAGTTGAATAAACATCGTCGTATAAAGAAAGTGCAGCAAGGCGGCTATTATAAAGTATTATATCCGTTTTGATGCGAAGCTGGTCGCCGAGCCGTGTACTGACTGCTTATCAACAAAAGCTGAGTCTTGTGGAGCCCCTCCCTAAGTTTTACATACCACTCACCATTATCGACGCCATATACAAAATTATATACGAGAACAAATATCGCCGACATTTTTGTAATTTAATGCATAAATATGAACCTTCAATTTTATTGTAAGTAAAATACCAATGAAATTGTATTAAGGTTTTTAAAATATATTCTTCTAACATCTATGCGAGTCAGCAACGTTGAAAGTCTTGAGTCCATGAACCTTCCGTTTAATAGATTATCCTATCATGAGACTTAAATATCGAAATAAATATTCTTCGCCTTTTTACCCGACTTCGACTGGTTTTTTTTTAATGTATATTACTCGATATCTCTGAGAATTGTTAACCGTTTTCCAAAATTCTTTTTTTGTTTATTTGAAAGGGTTTACTCCCGAGATGGTCCCATTGGCACAAAGTCAGGATCTGATGAAGTGATCCCAGGAAAATCAATGGAAACCCTAAAATTTTATAGGCACGTACAATGTGTTTTCGACATTTTCTAAGATTTTTCAAGTATTTACGCATGGTACTTATCATCTTATGTTGGTGAGCTGATAATGGAAGGTACAACTTCTTAACGATTACCAATTAGTTGATGATTCTTCAAATATTTATATCTTCGAGAATTGTAAGCCGATTTTTAGAGTTCTTTTTTTGTTCGAAAGGGTAATATCCTTGAGTTGGTCCTATTGGCACCAAATCTGGATCTGATGAGGGAATCTGAGGCAAATCGAGGGAAACCCTCAAGTATTATAGGCGCGTACAATCTATCTATTTTAGTTATTTTCTTCTAAAACAATTCAAGTATTTACGTCTAGTATTCATAAGATTATCTGAATTAATCTAGTATTAAGAGCGGTGGTAGCTAAATGGTAAAGACACGCGCCTCTTAACTGAGGAGTGGTCGTTTATTGGTCAATGAACGCTATAACAATTAGTGCATTTGGATACTTACTCTAAATTAACATAGATTGCTTGGTTATTATCATTTATTCAGTACCTATATGCATATGAAATATATTTATTTACGATATATAAGTATTTATTAAACAGAAACAAATATGGATTTTATATGAAGGTGGCATTGCGAAACTTGTCCTTACCATTTCATGCAGAACTATGTAGTACGTAATCAACAAAGGACATTGATTTTATTGCATGCAATAAATCAATATGCCGCTTATATATACGTACCTTCTATGTATTTGTATATACATACCTTAGCTTGCCGATACCATCTGCTTAGACGCGGTTATTCACATTTGCTGTATTGAATTGGGTTCGAAATTGTCACTTACACTGCATCCGTATGTTAACAAAATATTCTGATGGGATCGGCAAATCATACTCACATAAGACGCTGACGTACTTAGTTCCTTTTATTTAAAAATATGTTCTATTGGGGTTCTTTTTTATTGTGAATAAGAAATTAATAAATAATATAAAGCTCTAAATATAAACAAGACAAGAGCACTTTTAGTAATTTGTTTAACATAAAGTAAATATCAAGTCAAAGTAATCCTCTGACTCAGTTTGGATTCTCACTTTTTAAAACCCTTATGGTAATTGGTTGTTAATTTGAACAGTAACTTCATGTTAATGTTTACACGAGGAACTGATAACGGCAGCGTTGGATGTTGTTATTTTACCATCTCCGTTAGCTTAACGCTTACTTATCCGCCATAATATAACAAATGCAGGCGTGTAAGCCCAGTATGCCTCTAAGGCCCAGCAAGTCCGGAGGCGGGTGGCGAAATAAGAAACATGGCGAATCTCAGGCTGCCTCATCCAAAACAGATCTCGGCAGCGCAGATAGTAATTCTTCGACCATCGCTTTGATTCGGGTACGACCACAACTTTAAATAGACAATTTACAATTCCATGTATCAATTAAGAAGGCCTTATTCGCACATTGCACATAGCACCATTTGAGCTGTAAATTAACTAATCGCCATGCATATCATTACACAGACTTCAATTTTATTTCTGCGATTAAATAAATGGCACTACGAGCAGTTCATTATTAAGTATTTAGAAATAGATGATTTCATGTGTGTAAGTTACGCGGTATTTAAAATTTTTGCTTTATCATACGTAGTTTTGGGTCTTTTAATATTTGACACATGGAGTGGTAATTTTTTTTTAAGATCTAATGCAGGCAATAAAGTTAGTTGTTGTTGTTATTTTGTTTATTTTAAGAGCGTATCGTGAAAATATTCTACTAAGTTAATACTCCATTAGCGGTGTTGATCAAGACTAAATGCAAGTGAAATAAGAAATAATTGTATTGATAACTACAAGTAAATCACAGGCTTTAATTTCGCACAATGGTTACAATTCAGTTCCATTCCGAGGATGATACTGGGTCAACGACCACTCGCTCACCGAACTTTTCACTTGCAAAACACATTTGCTACTATCACACTGTTTTGTCACATACTTTTTAAGAGCTGTCAAAACAAAATCACTTGATAGATTTTGTATGGGCTAGTCTCTGAGTACTGAAACTAATGGAGATGGCATAACTACAAAAAAGTTAAGCCCAATCTGAGTGAGAAACCAATATGACGCCTTTGTGTAGTGTCATTCCACTTTACTTATTTACATACTATAAGTCTTTTAACAATTTATTTATGACGATGTTTTTATATGTTACAAGTTAGATTATGTTAAAATTACAAATTTTATCAATATTGGCACAATACACCACAAATTCCACTGACATTGACAACTTAAAGTGAGAAACCAAAATGGTAAGCCGGGTTCACTTAGGTATTTTTATGACGTCACTCGATGATGCTACCGAAAAAAGTTAAGTCAAAGATATTGTTGTCTCTTTTTACGTGCAGTATTGTAAACTTGTTAAAAAGAGATAGATAGAGGTTTATGAATACGATATCGATATTAATCATATTTGTATAGCAGATTGTTCGTATAGAACATTAGGTCGTCTCCATATGTTTCAATACTCAGAGGGGCTTGTCAACGTGTGACGTCACTTGTTTATATAGTCAACTGACTTAATATAAAGCAGTTTTTGTAAAATTAAAAATCTTGAGACTCAATATATCGATACTCGATACTTTCTTTTTCAGAATTGATATTTCAAAATTTAATATAAATGGTGTCAACATCCAAATTACAAATTGCATGCAAACTGATAAAACCTGTAATTTAAATAAATAATTTTCTTTGTACATTTAGACAATATTTTTAGTATTATGCGGTAATTCTTCTAAATGCTTTTTTAGTTTTTTCGACTGGTTCACGCTTTTATAGGTATCAGCGGCAATTCTCAAAGTCACAGGAAAAAGGACAGATATTACGACCTGTGCTTCTCGTCGCATAGTTACAGTCGCAAGGTCCTTAACACGGGCTCACAGTGTCGGTCTGGTAAAGTTGTAAGGGCTATCGTCCTTTACGACCTGTAAGGTTGAAATTGTAACGATACTATTTAAGTTATTATTAACAACAACAAACTCCTTTTTTATACTTTTTAGGTACATAGAAGGATTAAACTACTCAACAAAGTTAGTTTAAATGCCAGTTATGCTTTTATTATGTTTTGACGTTGTGAAAATTATTGTTAACTAGCTGTCCCGGCGAACTTCGTATCGCCCAGTAAATGAAAATCGACATTGATTTGTCAATTGACATTTAACATTGACAGATACGAATCCCACCGTTTTATATGAGAAAATACTTTTGCTTTTATTTTGTTTTATCGTCAATTTTTCAATGTTTTTAATAGGTATTCTGTTATTCTGGACGAAGACAAATCCAACAAATTAAAAACAACGTAAATCGGTTCAGCCGTTCTCGACTTATAAGTGGTGTAACAAACACGACTTTGTTTTATTTATATAGATATACGCACAATGCATGCTTATTTGAATGATGCCTTCGTAAAACTTGACTTTTTGAGATGTAAATGTTTAAATGTTTACAACAGAAAGTACATGGAAGCCGCTAAGTGATAACGTGTATATTCAATAACGATTCATTCGTTTTTAAATTCACATTGATGTTTGTTAAAAACATTTTTAACCAATTCCCTATTAGTCAAGTGAATAAACCCATTTACTAGAAAGTCCTCAGGAACAGCTCCCGATTTTTGAAGTGAGTGAGTGACAAGTAATAAAGTTTACTACTTCTTTTTTTACGAATCATATATCTCATGTTGGTCTTAGACAATATGTCAACAGTGTCCCTTACATAGCATGACAAAAAGGTGACCAATGGTGTATCGAATACTGGTTATGTGATCGTGTGGGCGGATGCTAGCCACTTGTTACTACTTATTCATAATTTTCCATCTTACCCAACCCAGTTTTTATTTTAGCCAAAAATGGTTAAAGGGGCTTTTGATTCTGCCTACCCTCTTCGGGGATTGCGGGCGTGATGGTATGTGTGTATGTATGTATGTTGTTACTTATATCTCAGTGTTACACAACAATAACTCAAACCAAATTGTTCATAACATTTTTGAAAAAATAATATATAATTACCTTTTTTTCTTACAATTAATGTAAATACATATCATAAATGTATCCTTTTTCTTCGTTTTCAAAGGGCCAGCATGCCCCTTCAACCACATTCAGCCAAAAATAAAAACCGGGCTGGGTTAGATGGAAAATTGTGAAATAGCAGTGACAAGCGGCTAACCTGTCGCCTACACAATCACACACCCAAAACCCGATATACCATTAGTCGCCTTTTACGACATGCTAGGCAAGAACCACAGTTGAGATATTCTTTTTAAGTCCCAGACCAACATGGGACAGTGGGCTGGGTTGGATGGAAAGCTGTGAAAAAAGGAGTGACAAGTGGCTAGCTCGTCGCCTACTCAGTCACATACCCAAAAGCCCGTAAACCATTAGTCGCCTTTTACGACATGCTAGGCAAGAACCGCAGTTGGCACATTATTTTTTTTGGCCCAGATCAACATGGGCCAAGTCCCAGACCAACATGGGACAATAATAAATAATAATATATATTTATTTAAAAATATAAATCGCTCCTTCCCCGCTTCAAAAGGTTTCTTATTTTCAAAAGTATATAATAACCTACAGAATAAAATATAGTCATTAAAATCGGAGCTGTTTCTGATGGCTTACTAAGATTGCCTGTTTTGCGGCTTTATTGACTCGACTATACCTTATGGTGATCCTAAATAAAATGAAAAGAAGTGATCTTTATTTATATAGGCTTTAACAAAGCACTTATAAATCGTCAAACAAATTCAATATCAACCGGTTCAAAAGGTAGCTTCTACCGAAAAGAAACTCCATAGTTACTCTTTTTAAATACCAAGTCTTATCTATACTTATAATAAATCTGTAGAGAGGTCAATTCTGTACATGAAATATATTTTCAAAATAACTATCAGGGGGTGATTAGTGATCGATACTGATGCCAAAAATGCAATTAGTAAATTTTTTGTCTGTCTGTCTGTCTGTCTGTCTGTCTGTATGTTCCTTATAGAAACAAAAACTACTCGACGGATTTTAACGAAACTTGGTACAATTATTCTTCATACTCCTGGGCAGGTTATAGTATACTTTTCGTCAATCAATACGAGCGGAGTAGTGAAGGGAAATGTTGGGAAAACGGGAGAAGTTACTCCATTTTTTAAGCTTCCGTCGCGTGTGCAGCCTTAATGGTTAAAGTTACATAGAAATCATGTATGACGGAAATAGTCTTTATAATATTAACCATAAACGCGGGTGACACCGCTGGCACAGCTAGTAAATAATAATAGTTAAAAATTTTATACAAGTTAAATCTATTAGTGCAGGTGGACAGCCTATTTTGAGGCCAACCAGCTATTCTTATCATTTAAATAGTCATCTAACTTGTAGTAAGCCTTTTTAATCAAACAATTTTTTATATGTAATTTAAACTTATTAGGTTAGTCGATAAGACTTTGTGGTAACATATTAAATAAAATATTTTTACACTTAACCCAATGAAGGAATTACCACTCTTATAAAGTCTGTGATTTGGAACAGAAAGCTTGTGTCTATTTCTACTATTAAAAGAATGTGTATCTAATTTTTTTTGGAAACATCTGCATGTTCTTGTAAACATACATGATACAGTTTAAATTGTACTGTGATGCTAGTGTTAATATATTGATATCTTTGAACAGTTTTCTGAGTGAATCACGCGGTCTGAGGCCGTATACAGCTCTGCCGGCTCTTTTTTGTAATATAAAAATTGTCTGAATATTAGCCGTAGAACCCCACAGCAGCAGACCATATGACATGACACTATGAAAATAACTTAAATATACCAATCTTGCCGTTTCAACATCAGTTAGGTATCTTATTTTCCTAACTGTATATGCAGCGGAACTAAGTCTCCCTGGTAACGCTGCAATATGAGGCGCCTATTGTAATTTCGAATCCAAGGTGATCCTAAGAAATACAGTAGAATTGGCAACTTTAATTGGTTCATTGTTCATTATAATGCTCGGTCACCTGCCTTACATGAGTTAATGAAAATTTCAAATATTTAGTTTTTTTTTTGTCGATGTGAATAATGCTTTATCGGATGTTCTATACTAGTATAGAACATCCGATAAAGTATTATTCACATCGTCAAAATTTTCTTTCTCTCTGTCAATTTTAAAAATTAGTGAAGTATCATCTGCGAATAATACCGCCCCACATATTATGTTCTTTGTGTAGTAGGGAGGGTCATTTATAAATATTAAGAAAAGCAGGGGTCCTAATATCGAGCCCTGGGGCACTCCCACGGATAGAGGGGCACCAGAAAAATTAGTACCATTTATATTAATTATTTGAAGTCGGCCAACTAAATATGACTTCATAAGACTAAGGGAATTCGTTGAAACACCATAATGCTTTAGCTTCATCAGTAAGGTCTGGTATTCAACGCAATCAAATGTCTTAGATAAATATTTTTTTCAAAAATCTTAAGGCTGGTAATATAGAAATAGGTCTATAGTTAGACGGGTCACTCTTATCACCTGACTTAAATAATGGAATCACCTTACTATATTTCATCAAATTTGGAAGCTGTCCAACATCAATAAATTTATTAAATATTTTCGCTAAATGAGGGGAAATTGATTGTATTATGTGTTTAAGAATATGAATTGAAATTCCCCATAAATCCGCAGACTTTTTAGAAGCAAGTCTTTAAATGTTTTTAAAACTGTTGAATGGCTGTTAAATGTGCATGTGATAAGTTGCTCTGTACGAAAATATGATTAAGACCATTCAAAACATGATTTATTTCAAAACGTATCATCTGCAGAAGATTTTTTTTGATTACACGAATTATATACAAATGTTTGACCATAAACTTTTTGTTCATTCGGTGTTGAAAAATTAGTAACATAAAAAAAATAACCAGTGTAGGTAAGGTATGATTTATCACATTCTGATTTACCAGAAGCTACAATGTCATTTGACACCGAGACTGTCGGGTCTACAAAAGTTTTGAAGGTTAGGTATATGTAAAAAAAAGAACAGCATTATTGTTATAATAATTGAACGTTGCTGTGTGACCTCTGTGTTGTGTTATTTTTTTGCCATACAGCAAATAATGAATATCAATATGTTGAACCTTTATCAGTTTGTTTTCTACCTTACTAACAGAGCAAAGAGGCGGTACCCACCTCCGGGCCTTGCCGGAATGTGCAGTCTAAGAACATCAGGATGAGGACTAGCGATGAGGCAATCGAATCGAGGACGGACGGGGAGTCCAGTTATTCCTCGTTTTATTCCTCTTTCTTCAAGACAGACTCTGGCAGTGCTGAGGAGAGCGGTGACCTTAAAAAGGGTCGGGATAATATGAGGGTATGAATTTTGTTTGAACATTGTTAGGTGCATACTTATGTTCTATTAATTTTCTTGTTACGTTTATTTGTCGGTCTATTTGGTTTAATCTTTAAAGCTATAGGTTTTTTAGATAGATTTTTATTATGTTAAATTATCGCTTTATTAACTTGTAAATACTGTTACGTGTAAAAATCACACGTTACCAATCCTAAAATTATAATATAATCTCGCATTTATCCTCGAATGGCATGGTTTCTAAAAATATCATTTACTTTGACGTAGACGTCAAGTATGTACCTGGCTAGTAGGGGGTCATGTGCCAAGGGCGTGCTCGTCGCGACTCCTGCCAGTCCGATCTCTCGGATTGCAACCTTGGACCGATGTAATTTCGCAGAGCGGGGTAGGGCGTTCCCCCGATGCGACGAGCACGCCCTTGGCACATGCGACACCGACGAGCCCTCGTCGGTGCGAAAAGTGGCGAGTGCGGCGAAGGGGGCCGCCACCCTTCACGCCACGTCGGACACTACGGAACGAGGAGAACAGAGTGCCGTATAGGCACGTGGAATGTAAGAGGTGGAATGAAAGTTAAGATGTATGAGATGATTGACGTAATGAATGAGAGACGCCTGGATGTTCTGTGCTTGACAGAGACTAAGCGGAAGGGCAGCGATGCAGATGAGCTTCCCGGTGGTATGATGGCTCTGTGGTCTGGTGTGGAACAGAATTGTCATGCCAGCGGTGGAGTTGGAGTAGTGCTTTCCTCTCGTTTAGTCTCTGGTGTGAAAGACTATGGATTAGTTGGCCCGAGACTCCTCTGGGTTCGTATTAAACTGGGTATTACGCGAGTCTTTCTGGTTGCAGGCTATGCGCCAGTAAGCTCAGCCAGTCCCCAAGAACTAGAGGAGTTCTGGGAGTCTGTTAGAGAAATTCTGGACCTGACTGAAGGAAATGAGAGGATAATTATGTGTGGAGATTTGAATGGTTGGGTTGGCACCAAGCGATCTGACTATGAAGCAGTCCTTGGCCCATATGGAGACAAGAGAGTGAATGATGCTGGTAAGCAAATCTTGGAAGTATGTTTGGAACGGAACCTCCTTGTGGCAAACACTATTTTCCGTCATAAGGATATTCACACGTATACTTGGAGACGGAATGACCAAAAAAGTGTGATTGATTTGATTTTATTCGATAGCCGCCTCCGCAATAGTATATTGGATACAAGAGCCTACAGAGGCCCTACTCTTGAAACAGACCACTACCTGGTAGTATGCCGGTTTGCTGGGCTTTTCAAGAAGTGGAGGCACTGTCGAGTGCGTACTTGCTGGAACATTTTGAAAGAGAGCATGGTGGACAGTGCAAAAGAGGCATGTGGATGCGCAAAGAGACGTAGAACAATGAAAGGTGACGCATGGTGGGATGAGGAGGTCAAAGCCTCCGTTGCGAGAAAGAAGAAGGCCTGGCTTGATTATGTCTCATCTTTGCAAATGGATGAAAGTATGCTTGAGATGAAGAAAGAAATATACCGTTATTGCAAGAGTGAAACCAAAGCTTTAGTGAAAGAGAAGCGTGAAAGAGTAGCTATGAATGAAGAAAGGAGACTGACGAATAGTTTCGAGGCTAATTCCAAGCTCTTTTGGAGGGAGGTTAAGAGGTCTCGGGGGTATTCGTCGGCATCCGGAATGAGTAAGATTAAATCTAAAGCTGGTGACATTCTTGCAAACCCGAACGAGGTGTTAGAACGGTGGAGTGAATATTTTGGAGAAATGTATGAGTATGTCTCTGATGTTGGCACTGAGAGTGAGGCTATGTCTGATTCTGTGGTGCCAGCGTCTGATGAAGACATCACTATGAATGAGATTAAATGGTCGATACGAAGTCTGAAATGTGGAAAGGCCGCGGGAATAGACAAGGTATCTGCGGAGATGATCAAGCTAGGTGGCGCTAGCGTCCAGGACGCTTTCTGGTTCTTGTGCAATCTATGCTGGAGAAACGGAAAGGTCCCAATGGACTGGAGACGGGCAGTCATCGTGCCTCTGTACAAGGGTGCTGGGTCACGTATGGACTGTGCCAGCCATAGAGCCATCAGTTTGATCAGCTTAGCAGCAAAGGTGTATGGCAAGATTATTGAGAGGAGAATGAGGGTGAAATCTGATGGAATGTTGTGGGAGGCACAGGGAGGTTTCCGGAATGGTAGAGGATGTACGGATCAAGTCTTCTCTCTTCGCAACATCGTGGAGAAGCATCTGGCCAAAAGTCAGAGGGTTTTTTGCGGTTTTGTGGATATGGAGAAGGCCTTTGACAGGGTTGTACGAAAGGACCTTTGGGACATATTGCCGAAATATGGGATTGATGGAGCATTGCTTCGTGCTGCGCAGTCCACCTATGTGGGCTGTACGGCATGCGTGCAAGTGGAGGGCAGCCTGTCACCCTGGTTTGACGTCAATATTGGTGTCAGACAAGGATGCGTGCTGTCTGCTCTGCTGTTTATCCTATATCTCGACCATTGTCTCCAGAGGATAAGATCTATGAATGTTGGAGTGCGTATGGGTGACCTGGTTGTGAACTGCCTGCTTTACGCGGACGATGCCGTACTTCTAGCAGAGTCGGCATCGGATCTGCAGCAACTAGTCACAACATTGAAAGATGATTGCAAGGAGAGAGGCTTACATTTGAATGCGAAGAAAACAAAGATTATGGTGTTTGAAAGAGATGAAACCAGAACGGATACAAGGATAACGGTTGACGATGTAGTGCTGGAACAGGTGAATGAAATTGTATATCTAGGATCTGCATTTAGTACAGATGGAAGGTACTCCGCTGATATAGAAAGAAGAGTGAATGCAGGGAATAGGGTGAATGGAGCGTTAGGAAAACTTTTAGGCAGCAAAATCTTAAGCCAGAAGGCCCAGCTCGCCATACACAATGCGGTGCTGATTCCTACGCTAACATATGGAAGCGAGAGTTGGGTATGGCAGAAAGAGCATGAAAGTAGAATAAACGCGGTCGAGATGCGTGCGCTGCGGAAAATCTGCGGTGTATCGCTCACAGACTGCGTTCGGAATGATGATGTAAGAAAGAGAGTTGGTCTGAAGGACAGCGTCGGAGTCAAGGTAAGAAGAGGCATGCTCCGGTGGTTCGGACATGTGGAAAGAATGGATGACGAAAGATTGACTAAACAGATATACAATGCGAATGTGGAAGGATGTAGGAGCCGCGGAAGGCCCAGGCTCACCTACCACGACCAGATTGGTCGTGTATTAAAAGAAGACTAAGCGTTCGGTTCTCTCTGCCTACCCCGCTAGGGAAGTGGCGTGAAGTTTAGTAGTAGTAGTAGTAGCATTTATCCTCGAATGGCATGGTTTCTAAAAATATCATTTACTTTGACGTAGACGTCAAGTATGTACCTGGCTAGTACTAGGCTGAAGCCTGAGGTTGAGAGTTGTTTAAAAATAATTAAGAAACGATTTTACTGTGAATCTATCGTAGTAATTTCTTAATATCAGCAATAAATCAATTTATCAAACTATTTCGTTACGTACTTACTTATTTTTTATTTCAATTGAAAACAGATAACAGGGTTTTACATATTTTATCTTTATAGCTTATAAAATACAAAAAGTCGATCCTAACCTCCAAGTATGTGATTTAATTTCCATTGTACTTCATATGCCATGAATAAATACTGTATAGTAGAATATTTTCATTGTTTCTTCTAACAGACATCCACATCAGAATGGGACAAGACTACGCCAGATGATCAGAGCTCTATGGAGGCGTCGTCCGCTTATTATAAATCTAAACACCATAATAAGGTTACCCGGAGGAAGGCGGAGCCTCCGTGGATGGAACAAGTAAGTATTTTACAGTTTTATACAAAAAGCTTAACCTTTAAAGTGCATATACCTATAAGATTTAGCGGACATCACACCCTGAAAAAAAGAATAAACTTATGTTTTTAAAAA
This sequence comes from Glyphodes perspectalis, assembly GCA_951394215.1. Lineage (NCBI taxonomy): Eukaryota > Metazoa > Arthropoda > Insecta > Lepidoptera > Crambidae > Glyphodes > Glyphodes perspectalis. The sequence continues at coordinate 14,931,680 of OX596199.1, forward strand.
ATCATGAACCAATTGATAGCTCGCTAGATAAACTGCGGTCTCTATATTATAGTGCGACCGTTCACAATACATTTTATCGACATACTAATCCTTGTTATGAAAATGGAAGCGCGAGTGTTGACTGCACTACATGCAATAATGCACCGACCCTACGAACTTACAGAGCTCGTATATAATATAGTTTGAAAAAGTGTATTCATTCATTTATATACAAAAGGTTTTATCTTGGGAGCGCATAATAGCTGTTTAAAGGAATGTTTAACAGCTTTTAGGATTTTTTGAAGAAAATACGTTCAGGAAATAAGTTTATTGATTACTGATATATTATATTAAGTATTGTATATTCCATTACTTGTCACTCCTTTTTCACAATTTTCCATCTAACCCAGCCCATTGTCCCATGTTGTTCGGGGACTTAAAAGTAATGTGCCAACTGTAGTTTTTGGCTGACATGTCGTAAAAGGCGACTGACCAATGGTACATCGGGTTTTGGGTATGTGATTGTGTAGGCGACAAGCTAGCCATTTGTCACTACTTTTCACATTTTTTTATCTAACCCAGCCTAGTTTTATTTTTGGTTGAATGTGGTTAAATGGGCCTGCTGCCCCTTTGACTCTGCCTACCCCTACGTTGATTATGGGCGTGATGTTATGTATGTATGTATATTCTATTATTATTTTCAATTGCAGGTGTGCGTGACTTCAGAGTTGATATATAAATACCAGATTCTGACAAAAACGATGGAAGAAGTTTTGTCAACCGACAAACAGAAAATGAGCAATTTTTCACAGGTGCGTGCGCTTCTGATTTTGTCATGATTATGTATATTTTGTTCCTTAATTAAAATGGCCGTTTAAAATTTTATAAGAGTTATAGCTTACACTTTCGATATCTTATTAGAGTATTTTTTTTGTCCTAATGCGACTTTCTTGTCTTCCTGCTATTACTATGAGCAAAAAAGAAATACATATAACCGCGAATATTAGACCAAAATGTCACTAATTTACTATAGAAAAATCGTTAAGAGTCCCCCACTATTTTCAAGAACTTCTCTACGTAAGAGTTTTTGACACGAGCTATTTCCTTTTTAGCCCTCACTGGTTAATGAACAGTTGGGACAGTTGTACCTTGATCTGCAATTGGAAGGAGTAGCTGCGAGGCTAACCCTTGAAGAAGGCATCACCAGTTCTAGCAGCTCTGGAGAGGAGACGACCACCAATGTGACTAAGGTACGGCAAAAGGTACAAATGAGTTTATGAACACATTCAACGAACCATATTGCAACATGTTATGAAAACTCAAGTGTATAAAGACAAGCTTGATGGCGCATTAGGTAGTGACCCTGCCCCATGCGCCAAGAGTTGAGGGCTCGATCCCCACCCAGATATTATAAATATTTTTATGATGAATACTTGTGTTTGTTCTGTGTCTGGGTGTTAATATCCAATATCTAAGTATATATTTGTAATACCACTGTTGATTCTGATGTCCGTAACACAAGTGCTTAAGCTACTTACCTCGGAGTCAGATCAATGTATGTAATGTAGTCTTATATATTTATGTGATATATTTATATTATTACAAATTTAATCGTTCGGGAGTATACTCTGTATAGCAAAACATACCAATACTTAATTAAGACTTTTTACTCATGCCCGCACTGCCGAGGTAGGCAGTGTCAAAGGAGTGGTAGGCTTCGTTTCCGATTTACTCTTAAGGTAGTAAGGTATCTTAGATTGTTATATAATGTCAAAATAGAGAGTTTACATAAAAACATATTCCCATGCTTGTCTGGGACTCAAGAAAATATACCAACATAATTGCAGTATAAAGCATTGCTGCAGCACTGATAAGGAGAGTGATAAATAAATCATTGAATGAGCTCTCTCTGCCTACCTCGCTAGGGAAGTGGCGTGAAGTTTAGTTAGTTAGAATGAGTATCTGTGGAATGGATATTGGAGTATGGAGTGAGAGATTGATGTGATGAAGTAATATCTCGGTAATTTAAGTTCGGCTAGCAGTGACTGTCCGCCGCATATCCAACATGGTTTTTTTCGTAACCAAAATAATTTTATTGTGTTTTTAATTAACATTTTCAGTGTTCAAAAAAAAAAAGAGAGCACAGCAAGCTTGTGATGATATACGAAGAGGACGCCCCCCTGCCCCCTCCCTCGACAGACGACGAGATGATGCCAACTACTTAATATAGAGCAGGCAGGGCAATAGAACTGTCCCGTTGCGTCGCGTCGGAAACATTCCGTTCCAGCGCCGTGCTGAAGCATTATTGTCTCGAGCTGAGGCGGTACATTGACGTCCTTGCCTTCTTCACCACTGTTCGCACAGAGGTAATGACAGTTAAAAAAATCCCTAAAAACAAAACAATTTAAGTACATTTATTTTTAACATAAAAGTGAACGAGTGAATGAGGTGACCACATTGGATCCTTATGTTATTGGTTTGACGCTAAATTTGATGATATTGATTGATTTAGTATATACTGCAGATACACTATTGTCGAACATCAGAGACCGTTTTGATCTTTCATGATAACATTGAATGGTATTCTAACATGTATAATACCAACGTAACAGAGGAGATCTGATGCCCTATAATGAATCCAACGTATTAGTATAATTATTGGATTATAGATTACCTTAGTTCAAAATCACGGTATTTTAATTGTTTTCGCTTAAACATTAAATTATTAAAGGAATGTTTAATGTTTCAACTGCCCGAACTTGGGATGAATTCTGTAGGGCTTGATGACACCATACATCGACAATTCCATCATTCCGGTATAAAATCTTATTTAATTCATGAATTCAGACATAATTTTCAAACTGAAGTCATTGAGAGTCGAGCAGAGAACATCTTGATATCATAGTTTGCGATTATACAAATCTATTATCCACAATTTAGCAGTTTATAAAAGTATGTCATTTGACAAATGGTGTCAATGACCCTATTGTCCGCGGGGAGCTGATGGCACCTCTGAGTACAGAAACCAATGGACGACATATTATTCTATACGAACAAACTGCTATACAAACATGAATAATATCGATATTGTATTTATAAACCTCTATTTATCTCTTTTTCACAAGCCTACAATACTGCACGTAAACAGGGACAACAATATATTTTACTTAACTATTTTCGGTAACATCATCAAGTGACATCATAGAAATGCCTAATTGAAGCCGGCTTACCATTTTGGTTTCTCAGTTGTCAATGTCAGTGAAATTTGCAGTGTATTGTGCCAATATTGATAAAATTTATTATTATAACATAATCTAACTTGTAACATTCAGAAACATCGTCTTAAATAAATTGTTTAGGGACATATAGTATGTAAATAATTAAAGTGGAATGACACTACGCAAAGGCGCCATTTTTGTTTCTCTTGGACCTCAATTTTTCGTCGGTATGACATCTCCATTGGTTTCAGTACTCAGAGGATGGCACCGGGTTGGTCGTGTTAATATCTACGCGCATAGCGAATTGATATTAATATGTATTAAGGATAAAGATAAATAAAAATGCCAATATTTAATATGGCTTATGTAAGAATAATAATGTTAAGTATATAAGCTTAGTAGACAGATATGTTTGGTCGGGGTGAATGTTTACTATGCAGTCCAACTATAGATGTAGTTTAATCAGTTGTCTGTGACAAACTTTACTATCCAATACAATTTTGAAATAATTTTGTAACAATTTGAATACCGAGTTTATCTCTTACAAGACTTACGAACTCTTTGGTGGAATAATCGATTCCGTAAAGACTGCATTGTAAAGATGTTTGTAGGCTGTGAACAGGATAGAGTTAGCTTCAGAAGCCACAATTGCACTATTGCGTATCTATATCTAACTTAGGTCATATAGTTCAAATTACTGTAAAAATTTAACGTATTTGCAACAAATATGTAAGAACATGTATTTTTGTAATGACAACACTCCCCCTTAAGGCGGAGTTGGGTCTGATTGAGGCCTCAAGAGTTCATGGAGGATCAAAGTGATAAAGAAAATACTAGACAAGTCTCTACGAGTCTTTCTACTTATGTATAATCAAAACAGAATATGTATATTTTATGAAATATATCAGACAGATCATTTAAATATTATATAAATAAATATTAAGGCTTATAAACTTATAATCATATACACAATAATCTTTGAGAGAGATTTACCAGAACAAGTGGAAAAAGTTAATTTAGTGATTATACAACTATTATAATATCTAAAAAATACAAAACTTTTTGTCAATTCAGACGAAGCTTAGCATAATTTTGTTAGAGGTTTTGTTTAGGCCATGCCTCATTCTAAAAAAATAAAAACGAAATTAGTCCTGTCATGAACTCGGATGATTTTCGTAAATGCTTATTAACCAAACCTTACAATGTAGGTAATTGTAATGTTTTATGTTACAGCCTCATTTTTAAGATTTTGTCTTATTTTATTTTTTTATTTTAATATAATTTAGTAATAAGAACAAAGTTGAAATAGTTGATGTAATTTAAAGTGGTCAGCGTAATTTGACTTGGTTGAACCAGCAGTAGCTTTTCCTGTGACGTGTGTATTATAAGAAATCTGAATGTATGAGTTGTACATTGTAAAAGTATGATTGTTTAGAAAACTTCTAATACTTTATGGATGTCTGCTAATTATATCTTACTGGTTATGTCTAAGCACTTGAAATCTCTGATTTAGGAGCTTAAAATAATATAATTTAAGGTGATAAGAATTCTGACCTCAATATTGATTTATTAAATATCTGATGTCGACGTGTTGGTGTCAACCATGAGGTCAGATTTCTGAGGTCCGATCTCCTTATGGGGGTTTCTAACCTGCGTCTATTTTAGTCTGGGAAATATATTTTTTGTATCAGGTATTGTGGTCACTCCCCTTTAGTACTAATTATTATATGTGATTACTGTTTTGGAGACAACAATGTGTACGCCCGCACTGCGCATAGGCAAATGCTGTCACCCACTTTAGACGTCTCACTATTTATGTTGATAGCTTGAATTTACTGCACGCATTTTCCCACTAGTCATTGTTGGGCTTACATATGTACAGAAAAAAGAAACTATATTCATGTACTGTCTATAGAGTAGTAACAATAGGTGCAGAAATATATAAACAGAAAGAAAGAATTTATTGCGATCTGTTTACATAGGTAATTAAGATTAATTGATTGATTATGTAAGATTTGTCAAGATTTTACTGTCGTTATATTTATTGGATAATAATTATATACTTAGTTCGTTGTTTTGTAAATACAAAAACTTTATAAAAATTACTAGTTAGAAAATATAATACCTAAAATACCCATTTAAACCTTATATATTATTTTACATAATCTCAATAAGTTTAATAAAGATATACAGAACGGTAAGCATATTAACGCACAATTTGAATTGTTTAATTCAAAACTGGTATAATAATAATGCTGTAACAAGCGGTCCTCATAAAGTTTATTAAAAGTTATAAAATAAATTAAAGCCGTGGAATTTAACATCAACCAAGGTCAATTTCCACCCTGATTAAGCATAACGCTAGGAAAATGATTGAATGTAGCATTACATAATACAACAAGTCTGATTAAATCTTTAAGTTCCGCCTCCAGCGATGTTAAGTTACGTCCGCAATTAAAACACATCATAACATAAGAAACAATATGTGCCCTTGCGAAAATAGTTCAACTTATCACAATTTACTTGAACTCTATATACTTACTGATTAAAAAACTTGCAAATAACAAAAATTCATATATAGATAAAGAAGAATTGGTACGAATCATGATCTAAAAAGTAATGTAATTAGTGGTATTAATAGTACGAATAAGAATTCGATATTTTATTTCGAATTTTAATACATATATCAAATCATCATGATTTAAAAAGGAAGGAAAGCTTTTAGATATCAGTTGAAAAGAGATGCAAATTGTCACTCAACATAAACAAATAACAAATGTTGGTGCTGCCATGCCTTTCGAAATGTTCTACTTATTCAAAAAATTAATAAACATATGAAATAAAATGTATATCTGTAACTCGATGGCGCATTCGGTAGTGACCCTGCCCCATGCGCCATGAGTTGTGGGTTCGATCCCCACCCAGGACAAACATTCGTGTGATGAATACTTGTGTTTGTTCTGTGTCTGGGTGTTAATGTCCAATATTTAAGTAGGTATATATCTGTAATACCACTGTTGATTCTGATATCCGCAACACATGTGCTTAAAAGCTACTTACCTCGGTGTCAGATCAATGTATGCGATGTAGTCTGATATTTATATTATTATATTTATTATACACGAATAATATAGAGTTGCTTTATTTACATTACGCTACGTGTTAAATTCTCTCTTTCCTATAATTTACACTTTTGATGAATTTAGCGTTAGCACAACGGCTACACAATGATTACTTGATTACCCAAGTTTACATATTTACCTATACTTTAGGTCGCTATATTTTTTTTATCCCTTGTTTGCATGAAGTTAATATTTATGTACTGAGTACTAGTTTATGCCATATATTCATACGAAGTAAAAAGTTAGGTTATTCGAAATGTACACACAATTGCAAAAAGCGTTGAGTAGGTTTTTGTAGAGCTATCAACAAATGTGTCACAATAAGAGTATTGAATAGATAGACTTTAGTTGTTAACATTGTTTTAAGTTGGTTGTAATTTAAATATTCTCTTTACTACGTTTACATTATGTACATTGATTTATATTTTTATCATAAATAATATATTAGTCTTAAGGATTTTGATAGTTGTAAATCCTTGAACTATACAGTTTATTAGTATTATTTAACTATACATCATATTTTAAGTTTTTGTAGTTTTCTTTGACCAAATAAGATAATTATTGTATTTAAGTTTTGAGTTTACAATATTTTAAATAGTGTTTAGAAGTAGGTCGTGTCTACTTCTAAACAGTATATTTAACACTATTTAAAATATTGTAAATGGTTAACATATATGTAGTTTTTGTTAAGTGTTTTATGAGAGTTTATTTATCCGTGAAGTTTACAACAGGCACATACCAAATAACGGTTAGTGCGGATGTATTTAATACTAGATGTTTGTGGATAGCCACAAACTACTTGCTTGTTTTGCCGTAAACAGTTATATTTATATCCTGGTATTGGAAATTTCCATACTATACGGAATATTTAATATGTTGCCATTTTTTTGCGTAAAATCGTTTGTTAATCATGTATTTAAAAGTATATGTTTTGAGTGTATCATTGTGTTAAAGAAATTACAATTCTTAATAAACGGATGATTCAAATTACGAAGTTTATCATTTATGAAAACACCTTTATTATACAGTCTTTGACCTCGTACTTTGGCAAAAAAACAAAATTACGTAGGTAATTGTTAAGGCTAAAACTATGAAATAACTTTTTATTCTTATGTAGCTAGGGCTACATTCAGTTTGGGTAAATACCTAATACAATAATTAAAACAGATTTTCTAACTTTACATAATATCGCCGCTCTATGCGACTCAAACACGAACACGAAGATCTATGTGTCAGTCACATAGATCTTGTAAATTATGCAAGATGTTGATGCTGTTTTCACCAATAGATAGTGATTCAAGTGGAAGGTTGTATGTATAGTTACGTATTGTTATGTGCTCATCGTGTGCAGCTGGTGCGCTAGTAAGTATATGTTACTTCTGACTGCCCCATTGGGCTATTAGTAGCATGCGCCGGTCATATCGGGTAGCCGTCTCACCGGCCTATGAGAGTGAAGACAGAGTCGTGTTTTTCCATCTGTGTTTGCGCAGACAAGTGTCTGCGCAAACACAGTTGGCTAATTCTCGTTGAGTTTGACTGTCATGACAGTTTCGAGACCGAAATCCCGATGATATTATTTGTAACCGACTTCAAAAAAGGAGAAGGATCTCAATTCGTCTGTATGTATTTTTTTTTATGTATGTTCACCGATATTTCCGTCAATTATAGACGGATTTCATTTTTTTTTTCTTGGATAGAGTTCACTTCTGAGGTGGTCCCATGATAAGGAATCCAGGATCTGATGATGGCATCCTTGAGAAATTGATAGGAACCTTCGGAAATCGTAGGGGCGACTAGTGCGTTTGCAATTTTATTTATAAGTATTTTAAAGTACTACAATTTAATAAAGGTTTGGAGTCGATCTGATCATGGAGCCAAAAGACAGTCGAGGGAACTCCTCAACAATTTACAGCAGTTACCTTGTGTTTGGGTTTGATTAATTGGTATTGGATGAGGACCTAACACCTAGATGGCGTGCGACCATCATTAGTGGTCTGATAATGAAGACAAAGAACAATCAAGGGAACTCCTTAATGGTTTACAGTAGCTTCTTAGTGTTTGGACTTATTTCATTTATATTAATGAGAACTTTGCACCCATATAGGTCATAAGTGCCATTACAAGTCTAATGATAGAGACCATAGATAGTTGAGGGAATTCCTTAAAGATTTACAGCTGTTCTCTTTTGTTGGGCTTACATCATACGGTTCAATATGCCAAAATGTTCTGTTCGTACAGGTTAGGTCTACCCATCACTTAAAATCGTAAAATAAAATGTAAAAAAAAAACCGACTTTTAAAACGAACCTAATAAAAGTGAAAAAAAAAATTGCTTAGGCCAAAGTAATGCGTATTTTAATACTCATTAATTTGAAGTCGGTGCCAAGTAAATGCTCAAATTGGTATAGGTACAATTATCCCTCAACAGTTACATTTTCGGTTATAATATTAGCTTCAATTGTACCAAGTAATTGTTTAACTTCGCACCGACTTCAAATTATCTAGTATTAAAATACGTATTGACAACACCAAAAAAATCCCGCGATTTTATGAGCACTAGAAGGTTCCATATGAAATTTAATATAACGTCACATACCTAAAAACCATACTCCATATACCAAGTTATGGTGACTAATAGATAAGTATAGAAGTTCCGAGGGAACAATATACCTAATTATTAGTCAAGATCAACTTGTCTCAGACACCAACTAGAATTTATATAAACCGCCAAAAAACAGGCAATTTACATTTTGTCTTTTATGCCAATTTTGATTAGCGTGATCGACAATGTTCTACCTATAGGCAGAACGGTTTAGGTGTCGGTGTTATTATAACTAATTGATGTACCTACTGTACATACCTACATATATAGTGAAATCATTTAATAAGAAGTAGCGACGACGGAGCGGGGCTAAGCATATCTACTTGTTACATAGGTACTACTGACATATATTATATATGTACTTTACGACCTATTCTCATGCGCGCTAACAGCGTACTATGCGAACGCGCACGCCTGGCTCCGGTACGGCGTCATCCTGTGGGGCGACAGCGTCGATGCACACCACCTCTTCGTCGCGCAGAAAAAATGCTTACGCGTAATATTTAATATAAGACAGACTGACAGCTGCAAACCCTACTTCAAAAAACGAAAAATATTAACCCTTCCTTGTATATACATATTGGAAATAGCCCCATTTGTACATAGCCACCTATCATATTTTGAATTCACAAAAAACCTCTGTCGTAAAGATAAATTAGCTCTCCCAGAACCCAAACTAGAAATATATAAATTAAGTCTATATTATAGATGCATTCTCATATATAACAAAATACCTTATAGTATAAAATTAGAAACAAAACATAATATATTTAGAATGAAAACAAAAGCACCCCTACTTGATAAGTGTTAATTAATACTCTGTTAAAGAATAGATACATGTCGGACAACACATTAAAATAGTAACTAAGATATTCAGTCTAATGGCAATAAGGTAATGTGTTTATGTGCAATTCAATCATGGAGATACTTGTTGTGATAATTTTTTATAAATTCATGTCAATAATAGTTAATTTAATTATATTAAGTGCCCGCGTAACTATAAGTAAATAAGTTAATGATATTAATAAGTATGTAATTATAATACTTATGTAATTTTTAAAAGCACCTACTTAAGTATATTGCTACACCCTATCAGGGTCCATGTAACTGCATTTCAAATGTTTTGTTATGTGTGCAATTATGAATAAATAAATAAATAAATACCTACCAAAAACCCAAAAAATTAAATTAATTAAATAAAAATTACATAAGATAGCATCACGCCCGTAATCCCCGAAGGGGTATAGGCAGAGTCAGAGGGGCAGCAAGCCCTTTTAACTGCATAAATTATCTACTTAGAAAAATAAATTAATGGTACCTATCTTTTATCTAGGATAATTAAAATAAAGTGTAAAGATCCAGAGAATGTTCCCTGGAGCGAAAAGGCGCATCAAGTTTATTACATGCGCTGCGAATGCACTTAAACACGTTGTAACACTGTTTGTGTAAATGTATCGCGTCTGTGTGCGCGGCACTCACACAAACGCGCGGCGCTACCTGCGCAAGAGTCGCATTCCGTCACCCACCTCCGCCATTGGCCGCCGAGCCACGAAGCCTTACGTACCAGTTCGTTTTTAAATTTTAGAAAGTTTTGTTGTGTTTGTGTCTCCGAGCCGTTATTGACGAAATGAACGACTCGTAATCGCTCAGGTTAGTTGTGCATTTTTAATTATTTATGTGCTTTATAGCATAATGTAACTAAGTATGACAAGTAATTACGTGCCCTTGGTGTGAAGGAAAACCGTGAAGCCTTTTCTTATCGCTTGAATCATTACTCTTATGACACCAAGTTATCCATACTAGGCACTTGCTTACAGTCATTTACTGCTACCTTATTTCATCTAAAGCCACTATCGTACGTAACACTAAACGTTCAATATTTATATTAATTACTTATCCTAATTGTCTTAACACTATTTTGTATAGTTCTCACGTGATTTTATCGAGTACAGTCGCTGATCTTAAGTTTTTGTCAACATTCCTCAGTGATGAGTAATCTCGAACAATACTACAGACATTTTATAGACTGACCATTTTAACGGCATTGAAAGACTGGTAACTATTGTAAATCCCAGATACACAAGGTGTACAATACTATTACAAATCTCTTTTGTGTTTCATGAAAGCTACCGTTGACTACCGTTGACTAAAGTAGGTAAAGGTGTCCAAAAATACTATGTAAGTAGTACTATATAAGCAACCAATTAGCACTCTTAAGTAATAGTTCCGAAATAAAATGTCGACGTAATTTCATATTAATATATAACCGCTGGACTATTTTATGTGGTAGAGTAATTGAAGGCTTAGAAATATAGGTACAACACTTATATAACGGAAGTATGATTAGGTACGTTAAAGTTCAAGCTGTTTAATTACGATACAGTAGTACTTAGTGCCATTTTTAATACTTACATAGTCAGTAATTAGGTACTTTCGATAGTCTTAAGTCGGGCGTAAATTATTGTAAAACCTATTTTTAAAATTATTTTTTGTGGAATCTTCGAAAGCAGGCTTCATAGTTGATATCTAATACCTAAGTGAGTCTGAATCAGGTAATAGTGCTGTGTATTCATACGAAGATGTTAATATACCTACTAGTTGCATAATATTGCGGTGGATATATAGTGGTAGGAATAACGACTAGGATTACTTACTTATTGATCAAGTCTAAACGTTTGCATAACCGTTACTAATAGATAAACTGGGTTTCTAACAACACTACTTATGCATTAAAAACAAATGTAACATCTTACCAGATATCACATTACATCCTCATTATTAACACTACATTCTCTATGTCCGATATACCTACATATAGGTACGTACGCATACTCATATTTATCCTTGAGAAACCAAAATTGCATTTAATTTCTATATATAAATTTATGTACAATCTTGTGATATATTCGGTTCTCTTCGCGTACCCCGCTAGGAAAGTGGCATGAAGTTAGGTTAGTTAGTAATATACCCACCTAAGTCACACAGTTAGTTTAAAAATTCTAAAGACGGCTTAATAAAAATGGTTCTTAGTCGGTAATTAAGTTTTAATATCACTCTTCCGGTAATCGTCTTATGAAAACTACCGCTGTATGTATGCAGATAGGCGACCTATCGTTGTATATAATTCAAGGACAAACCACGCTACGTCTTAAGTCAGTAATTTAGAAAGCGTTGTAATACTTATTTCGAATGTGAGGGAATCGTAATGTTATGAATTTGTATTGGAGCGAAAGAAGCATACGGAATGGAAAATTCATAAATTTTCATAGAAGTCCGTTCACAGCATCGACAAATCTATGAATGTCGCCAACTTTCAATGTAACATTTCAGTCAAATGGATGCATACTTTACAGATACATTCGACTTCCAATATTCCAATATTGAAAACAAGGTTTCTAGGTTTTCTTGAAATTAGATTATAAGGAAAAATACTACTCATTCTATGACTTGCCATCTAATTGTATTGTTTCATGGGTTTCTTCATGTTAAGATTGATCGCTAGATATTTTCATCATATCAGTGACACTACGACTGCACTTGCACGTGTTGTAAATATTTATGATTCGGTTCCTTTCTTGCTAATCCTTATAGGGCAGGATAAAAAGGCGAACCTAGTGTACTCTGCTGTGATAGTTCATATAGGTAAGATTGAGACTGTTTAGTAACCTAATTATTTTAGGAAATATGAAAACCCGTGCAGTGCACTGCCTGGGGGCCCTGATATATTTAATGCGGCCCTAAAATAGCGTGCCCTCGTAACATTCAAATGTTAAATATTTTTATTGAATATCCTGCTTGACATACCTACATACATAACATCACGCCCATAATCCCCGAAGGGGTAGGCAGAGTCAAAGGGGCAGCATGCCCCCTCAACCACATTCAGCCAAAAACAAAGTCGGGCTGGGTTAGATGGAAAATTGTGAAAAAGCTGTGACAAGCAGCTAACCTGTCGCCCACACAATCACACACCCAAAACCCGATATACCATTAGTCGCCTTTTACGACATGCTAGGTAAGAACCACAGTTGGCATATTCTTTTTAAGTTCCAGACCAACATAGGACAGTGGCCTGGGTTGGATGAAAAGCTGTGAAAAAGGAGTGACAAGTGGCTAGCTCGTCGCCTACTCAATCACATACCCAAAAGCCCGTAAACCATAAGTCGCCTTTTACGACATGCTAGGCAAGAACCACAGTTGGCACGTCCTTTTTTTTTGTCCCAGATTAACATGGGCCAAGTCCCAGACCAACATGGGACAATCCTGCTTGATTTTATACAATTTTGTATCCCCTTTACGAGATGTTATCAAGTAGAGTCGTTTCAGATCTTAAATATTGTAACTATGCGTCAGCGATGAATAGTCTTGAACGATACAGGAGATGGTTCCTCTATGGGCTACGAAGGCTTGATGGGCAGTCCTTCAATGTAGTAACCACACTTGTAAAATTCTCGAGCACAGTTTATGGATTCTAAGCCTCCGACACGCAAGGGAAATAATGCAATGTGGATATTATTTTAACTATCTACAACTAAGGCGTGATAACAATTAAAAAAGTTTGTTTGTGAAAGAACATCCATTAAGAGATTTCGCCGTGCCGTGCCACAAGCGATCGCAATTTTCATTTGTCATTCCAGCCTGCGTTTACTTTAACCGCATATGAAAACACAGTGTACAGGTGAGCAAATAATAGGTATTTGATACAGCAGAGAAGCGTAATATCCGGCGCAGTGCCGTGCCTCCAATCATATCCGGCCAACGAGCCCGGGCGACATATTGCCCATTGATTTTATTTAGGTACCGTCTCTCATGGAGCCTGATCGGGGATTGTTAACCCAAATATTAATTGTAAAGTAATCGTTATTGATGTTGAGCGGGAAATGGTGACGAGAAACATTAGTGGGTTCAGGTGCCGTTCTCAGCAAGCTTTGTTTGGTCTGATTTTACTTTATATCTCTCTGCGATTGCATCTTCAAATTTGGTGTACAACATAACTTAGGAATATATTCACATGCCTCTTTCACCAACTTGGACCGGACTCACTTCTGTGGTTTTAATCTGCTACACAGCGCACGCATGTAGGCTTGCATTTCATTGTATCGACTCTGTAAATAAACACAATTCGAATTGCCAAAAAGATTTCGCTTAACATGAGTAGTCATTTGCATCATTTCCAAATAAAGTGACAAATTCACAGGCAATTTATGGCAGAACTTTCAATATTCCTGCTCTCCTTTGTGATTTGACTTCACACTTCATATGGTCGACATATCCCATCACCCATCATAATCTGGTTTTCTATTTCTTAGACGGGGGTTACTGATCTTATTTATATGTCATTAAGGATCCCTAAAAAGGACTTAAGTATATTATTTATTATGTAACTAGCTGTGCCAGCGGTGTCACCCGCGTTTATGGTTAATATTATAAGGACTATTTCCGTCATACATGATTTCTATGTAACTTTAACCATTAAGGCTGCACACGCGACGGAAGCTTAAAAAATGGAGTAACTTCTCCCGTTTTCTCAACATTTCCCTTCACTACTCTGCTCCTATTGATTGTAGCGTGATGAAAAGTATACTATAACCTGCCCAGGAGTATGAAGAATAATTGTACCAAGTTTCGTTAAAATCCGTCGAGTAGTTTTGGTTTCTATAAGGAACATACAGACAGACAGACAGACAGACAGACAGCCTGACAGACAAACAGACAGACAGACAAAAATTTTACTGATTGCATTTTTGGCATCAGTATCGATCACTAATCACCCCCTGATAGTTATTTTAAAAATATATTTCATGTACAGAATTGACCCCTCTACAGATTAATTATAAGTATAGATTTATCTGAACATTTTTTAAAATATTTTAACGGAAATACATCTTAGGTCCAACTGTTTTCACGTCGGAATAACTTTTATTGTAGGTATCTTTCAAGCCCCAGACAAATACCTCTCTTTACAATTCCCATAATGGATGCGGCAAACTGTTTACTGCGAATTGATGGAATACCACGCAGAAGCGAAGTACGTATGTATTTTGTATTGATTCGCTAATGGATGTGCCCCCTGCATATGCCTTAGGGCTTCGAGGGTTATCCGCCGTACTCTATAGGTATTAGGTACTTAGGTAGGTTATTACTACGGTTAGGTGGGGTGACGTATCCCCGTGCTTTTGGAAAACATTGTGCATTAAATTAACATGTCAGTTTTAAACATTCGACGTAGAACAGGCAATATAATTTTAATTAGTTTGGTAAGGGGTACAATCTCCTGATAGTGAAGGGGTAATATTAAATTAATATTACCGATACGCATTAATATTAATGCGTATCGGAAACTTTGTCTGTCATTATTAAACGGGAAGATGCGCGAATAGTTTTTAAAATGTTAATCCGTTCGCTGTAGTTTAAATGTATTAATTGTCAGTTAGTTCTACTTTTAGTTTTTTAAGTAGGTATTATCTTAGTTTAATTGATTTAGTAGTTTTAGGTATTTGCTACTACAGTTAAAGAAAAATTGCCTACAATGCCTACATTGTATTTTTTTTCAATTCTGTGTTTCACTTAATACGCAAGTCAAAGGATCTTTCTTTGGTTAGCGCGTTGAAAATACTCCTATAAATATTAAAGATCTGCTATGGAATGGGATTTATAAGTTAGCTTACTTGATATTTTAATTGTTTAATCATTATCATTGATACAGTAGGACTTGCATGATAATAACTATAGATTCCATAGCGATTAAGCTGAGCACAACATGTAAAAAAAAAATAACGAGACAGCACGCGAACTCAATATTTCTAGTTTATCTTTCATGATGTGCAACAATAAGCAAGCAGGTAATAGTACCTAGTTATATACGGAACTTGATTGTAGAAATTTTAATAGCTATGAGAGCACATTACCTACTAAGTAATTATATTTTATATACCTAGGTACTTAGATTTCTCGAGATGAATGCCAATACTTTTAGATAACTATGGGAGTTGGGATCTCCTTTAACTAATACTTATTTAGAATAATTAAAAAGCTTATACAACTGATAATTAATAATTATAACAATTATTAAAAGAAATAAAATAACCGATGTTGTACTGACAAATTATAGTGTAATGAATTTAACTGTGAATGTTTCATAATCCTCAAAACTTGGTAGGTAAATAATAAAGTAGGTACATATTAAAAGATCACGCCTACATTTCCCGAAGGAATAGGCAGAGTCTGAGGGGAGATAAGCTCCTTTAACTAAAATCAGCCAAAAATATAATTGAGTTGGGTAAGATCAAAAATTCTTAAGAAGAGGAAGGCCAAATAAAGGATTGTAATAGTTTGTGTAAAAGATGATATGAGTGAAATGGGAGTGGATAACTTGACATCCAATACACCAATATAATAAATTATTACAATGTTACTCTATTAAATTCTGGCGTTTTTTTGCTGGCTATAGTACAGTTGTAATTAAATCGTCTCGTCTCGTACGACCCTGATAATGCCACCCTCAGGTAATACCTACCTATGCGGGGGAAGAATCGCATCGATGCATTGTGCGTGTACAATAGTATACCTATCACGCGTTTACTGTCTGCGAGGGTAGGTTACCGATTTTACTATTTTTTTATTAGTGGAATTTGCTGCTGTCTGTATTATTATTAAGGCATACACAAAGTAAGATCGTATATGCGAGCCTACAGGTTTTCCATTTATTGTATACTAGCTGTGCCAGCGGTGTTACCCGCGTTTATGGTTAATATTATAAAAACTATTTCCGTCATACATGATTTATATGTAACTTTAACCATTAAGGCTGCACACGCGACGAAAGCTTAAAAAATGGAGTAACTTCTCCCGTGTTCCCAACATTTCCCTTCACTACTCTGCTCCTATTGATTGTAGCATGATGAAAAGTATACTATAACCTGCCCAGGAGTATGAAGAATAATTGTACCAAGTTTCGTTAAAATCCGTCGAGTAGTTTTGGTTTTTATAAGGAACATACAGACAGACAGACAGACAGACAGACAAACAGACAGACAGACAAAAATTTTACTGATTGCATTTTTGGCATCAGTATCGATCACTAATCACCCCCTGATAGTTATTTTGAATATATATTTCATGTACAGAATTGACCTCTCTACAGATTTATTATAAGTAAGTATAGATAATTATAGTTAATGTGTTAAATCTAAGATTTTCTTTGTACTCAATAGTTACTTACCAGTAATCTTCAACTTAATAGCGAACATACATTATTTAATTGTTTTAAACCTTGCGCACAAAATACTTCAAGTGCAGGCGAGTCATGGTGCCCCATGTTGCATACCAATGAATGAGGACAATTGTGTTTGTCATTCCTAACGCTGCCTTCGGACCGACTTTCCTAAGACAAAAGCATTCATCAATATATGGCATCGAAACAGGTAACTGTGCATTTGGGTACCTAACTGATATTTTCTGTACAAGTAGCGCTGTAAGGCGTAGGTAAATGAATTAAATTGTGATCCAGGTGTTGTTATGTGTGCACTACTCCCATACCTAGTTCATGGTTCGCTAAGCATTAACGCCTGGATCAAAAGTGAGTGAGTGAGGTGGGATGCGTGTGAAAGTTTGATCTTAAAATTTGCAATAATTCAGGCTACTTCGAATGCAATACCCGCTCAGGGACAAACAGTTGCTGATAACATTGTCTAAGAGCTACTTTTATATTGGTGTTGTAAGTAAATCCTTACGATACTAATATAATGGACTTTCCATCTATCATACAAGGATTGTGTGATATATTAAAAGCAGAGATGTACAAAATACTTTTAAAAAAGTATTTAAATACAAAATACAAAATAGGTATTTCGTATTAGCATTTTAAATACAAGTATTCCAAATAAGTCACAACTCTAATTAAAAGTAATAAGTTAGAACAACCGTGAGTGTATTTAACTACGTGTCGTGATCAAAGACGGATGGTCGGCAAATATTCGATATCGCGCGCGCCTCTCAAGGTGATCCGCTAGTTAGATCACCGTGTCATGTCACGTTCAAAACAAATAAGTGAGGACGGGCTATGTTCGGGAGTTCACGTAGAAAAATGCACTAGTAATGCATGATGTTGAACATTAGTTCTTAAATGGACACAAGAAAAGTTTTACGTTGGACATCCTTACCAGTGGATGTAGCCACTTACCGTAAAACTGACTTAACAAAAATATGTAGTAGGTACCCGATTTTACCTGTATCGTAATAATCTGGCAGGTGCAAGTTTTTGAAATTGAAATAATTTTTCATTGGTAAAAAAAAGGTATAGGTAAGGTAAGTCACCCACGCATCTCTGGAATCCCGAATTATTAGTTTTACTAGCAACCGTACCGAATGCATAGTACCTAATAAAAATTACCAGTATTACGCGATGGACTCAGTGTGGACCACAGAACCCACCCAAGTATGCCACAGTTTCTATTGTTCGAAGTGCTAAAATGAATTACAACCACTAGAAATTCAATAGCAACATTATTATGTACGAAGGTTCACTCAGACAGAAAAGTATTTTTAATTATCAAGCATGGCGCGCTGAAGTTCAAGTTCTGTAGAGGAAAAATAATAGTGAGTTCTTGGAAATTAATTGCGTCGTGTTGTTGGTAAAACAACGTTTTATGCTCACATAGAAAAGTTAAATCACTTTTGGACAAATCTTGTAAATAAGTATTGTCGATTTAGAAATAATCAATGAAAAGTATGAGTATCAAATATATCTATGATATGTAAAGCTGTCTGTATACTGCTTTACTACATCGGCGATGATTAGAAGTAATCCGGCATCGAAGTATGCTAAGTAAGTATACGTATTTGATGAATGTCACATAGTTATGTCACCAACTACGAAAGAAGTTGCAAGTTGCATTTTTGAAGTTTCAAGAACAGAACTTATCCTAAAGACAATTTAGCCAAATATGTTCAATTGAATTGACTTATGTTTAAAATTTAAAAAACGGAGTGACAAGTATAGTTTATTTATCTGGTACACACTAGCTCAATACCCAATACACCGTTAGTCGAGTGACATGACAATCTTGGAGAAAAAATAAAAATCTAAATCTGTGTCCCCGACTAAAACTTGTAACTTGATGTAAAACAGTTCCACGAATTTAATCGACCACCATTTGGATGTTTGTTAATGGCTGAAATATTCATAACAGCAAAGTTTTGTCTGAAATGGCTATAAATTGAATAATTCCATTCAAGGGTTCTTTTCGCGTAGCGAATGGGCTCGCATGTATGCTAACATTAACAAGTTGTTACTTTCGTCATTAATTTGTAAGGAGGTATCATAAACAATTCACCTAAGTTGCTTGCGATTTTATGAAGATATAAATGAAGTAAAGTTTAAAATAACATGAAGGCGGAATTTTAAATGGTGTGCTATTATTACGGAATATCTACAATTTAGTTAAATATAACATTGTAGACATACTTAACCTTGTGAATTATTAATACTTTCAAACAGTCATGGAATAATAAAATCATTGTTATTATTTGAACTTGCGATTTCTGTATGGATCGTTTGATTGATATCTGTGCAGTTAAATCAAATAGTTTATTTAAATTAGCCATTAAATCAATTCATAATATAAACAAAAATATCGGGTAAATAAAAACTTCTGTAAGTAATCAGTCAACAGGTATATTACTTTCGAATGTACTATAAGTAGAGAGAAACTGAATGCGAACTGTTCAATTCATAAACGATAACGATCTGAAATTCTAAGTCTCAAAGGTTCCCATAGAGCGACGTATAACTTTATTGCTGACTGTTTTATTTTTTTTTCTACGTACGAAGCTTAGTTCTCAATTGCCTGGAAGAGTGGCGCGGAAAATCCAGACTGAATAATTTTCACTTGCCTGCCTGCTAAGAATTTTACTATTGCTTTATTATGAGTCGCCGACTAAGGTACGTTTGAGTGGCGTTTACTAAATGAATTTTATTATTACTTTAGGGGAAGGAAGAGATTGTTTATTTTAGGGCTGGCGGAAATCATTAAATTACAATATTTTATGAATATTACTCATTGTGAGGTATTTAGTAAAAGTTGTGAAATATATACTATTATAAATAACGTTTCAAATCTGAGATGTAGTTTTTGAAAGTCGTATTTCAATATAAATTCCAGTAATATATTTTTTAAACCTAACTTTACCGCTAAAAAGAGTGTTTCACATTAAGGATGCTATTGCTTTGTGACTTACAATACATGCGATTTGTCCAATATTATGCCATTGTTTCATGAAAGACATCAGACGATATGGATGTGTCCGTCAAAATAAGTGCTTTGTTTGGAATTGAAACGAAAGCAAACAAAGTTGTTGTGAGAATATAACAGTATCTATGTAGGATAGTGAAATGTTGATTACGCGACCAGCAGATATATATAAAAAAAAACAGTATATTAATATCATTACAGGTAAGACCTACCTACCAAACCTATTTTTTTACTTGGGGAACTCCCACGAACTGTCCCCCTTTGAACGGGGATCCAGAGGGCGGTGTGTCGGACTTGAACCGACTAAATCTCAACCACGAGTCGTGGGCCCACTCTCGCGCTGTGCCCTCTGCTAAGCCAGAGAGACACGCGGAGAGTGTCTCGTCTTAGGTCTGTCGGTTTGGGAAAACACTCCACAACCGACTAAACCTCACGGTGGTCATTCTTCGGGCGTGACGCAGATTCCGGGCTCCCCACTGCGGGACTCTACGCGAATTCTACGTCTACGCCGCTGCCGAACCATGCGGCCCATCTCGAGGGAGAGGCAACCTCGCCCCCAGCTCGCGGTGCTTATGACGGCACAGGCCACAGTGTCACCCCATCCTATTTAACGGACGAGGATCCACGTGTCGTCATCTTCTCTGGGGCTGCTTAACGAAGTAAATGCAGGCCCCCCCGCAAACACTCCACAGCCCCAAAGGCCCTTTTAGTCGCCTCCTACGACAGGCAGGGATACCACAGGAGTATTCGGAGCCCCCCCTGTAGGGCGCACGCGCGCTAACCTAACTCAACTCCTACACCAGGCATACCCTGTCTTATGGAGGTAGCGGTACTAGGTTTAAAGGATTTTCCTGCATCCCGCAATTTCTGTAGGCAGAGTTCAAGAAGCAATAAGCTCTTCAAACCACTTTCAGTCAATTGCAAAATGAGTTAGCTCATTAGCTAACTCGTCACCACTATTATGCTATGGCTTATGACATAAAATCCAATATCCAATCATACAATGCAGGTGTGTGTTAGAATCGAAGCAAATGGAAGGATGTGATCTCTGCCTACTCCCATGGGAAAAAGGCGTAACTTTATGTATGTATGTATGTATGTATACAATGCATCATAATCATTTGGCATATATTTTTTACGTCTCGTACCATAAAAGGGACAAATTTTTCAGTTTTTTTGTTCAGTTCCATAAAAAAGTATGTGACGATTTAATATTCATCTACTTTAGGGAATGAATCATAATTCAGTTGGTGTTCAGCGTTGGTTGCTTAGCAACCGCGTCACAAACTTTAACTAAAGCCTCTTCAGTGTTCATTATGGTTTACTGTATTGTTTTCATTTTCCCTGTTTGGGCTGATATATCCCCCTTAATTCGATTGTGGGAAATAAAGTGACTATCATAAATATGACGTGTGACTTTGATGTAGAAACTTGTGGTGTCATGGCTTACAGGTACGTTGCAATTCCGATTGACTCATACAAATCTTATCATTTCATGAGTGATGAACCGCACTTAATTCGTTTCCCTAATTTCCATTAATAAATCGGAATACTTCCTAATACCACACACTTGATAACTCTAAATAGCTCACAGCTGGACCATTCATAAATCAAAGGAAATTGCCGGAGTTTTGTAGCTCTATACTCTCTTACTCAAACATGAAAAAAAAAATTGTAATTGCTGTCAATATTATTGTAATATTATAGATCGAATTACCTTTAAAACTAGCACTATAACTAACTAACTAAACTGGCACTATATTTTACTCATAAAATGTTTTATTAAAACATTCCTTAGTTTTAAAAGTCGCTGTAACATCTGCAATATCCCGCCCCTTTCCTGAGAGACTTTATAGGTACGTATTTTTGCAACTACAAAGCGATTATGACGTCAAGACGGCTACGCTTTCTGAGAGCAAGCTTTAAAAAGGAATAAAGTACCATGGTGTTCATTATATCACTGCTGCAAATCGTGCTCAATTCCTTTCTAGAATATTCAGGTTCATTCTGGGTCAACCAGCGAAACTAGATCCTTCTCTGTTAATAAATTTATTTCAGTTGTATAGGATGAGATCCGGGTTCGTGAATATTAAAGGATCTTGTTAATGTAGACGGTTTCAAAAGGTTTTTCCCGCTTTACTTGTTTACGTTTAGCTCAAGCGTTAATACTAATTGTAGGTAAATGTAGGTACAGGGACTCGATTAGCTAACATGGTTTAAAATGCACCCCGTATTTGAAACTGCATGTTAGCCTGTTAGATACATTATTTATTCTAGTTAGGTAAGATAACGAAAACCATACAATTCATATCCAATAAGTTTGGGATAAAGAATTAATGATGAAATTAAAAACGTGATTTGAATAAAGCGTCTGGAAGGAGTTTGTCATCACCTGAAGTTATATTAAAACTGAAATATTTTAATATTTGCATTAGCTATATTTGAACTACGCGTTTCTAATCTACAATTCGCTACTACTCCAGTATAAGGTACAGTAAAAGCATTTGCATGTATTCTAAAAATTTACACTATTTTACATTAAAGATCTAATAGAGAATAAAAATTACTAAAACTACAATAAATAAAGAGAGCAATCAATTTCTCACATCATGCGCTTCACGTAAGAGCTTGCTTGTTTAGTTTTCAATATCATCTATATATGTAGCTCAGTTTGTATGTCGTGCAGTACACCCAATCGTTTAAAAGTGGTGAAACAGCAAACATTTTTAACCAAAGGGGCTTTCGTCCGCGTTTTCCATTAGTTTGGAGAGTTTTTGTCGCGCGGAAATTGATTATTTTTTTGATAACCTGCCCAGTGTTAGATGAATGACAATAACCGAAGATTAATTAAAAAGTTCGATGGGAACATAACCTCTACTACTCATCTATGTACATATGTGACAAATTGAATATGTGGAACAAGCCAGGTTTTATCACATTAGCCATTTAAACAAGTCATTGAAAAAACAGTGCCAGTTAGAATAATTTATGTAACTAGGTTAAAATGTTTTTATTTTGTCACTGAGATGTTAGTGAGGGCAGTTGAATTGAACGGATATTAAGTCATTATTATTTTTGTTTAAAAAAGACTAAATACTGTGTTATTAAGTGCTTCCTGCATAACAAATTAACTAAGTACGGATAAATGCTCAATGTAATTCGCCTAGCCATATTATTTTTGAAGATATGCAAATATTCTGTGCTCTTACTTTTCAATAAGCAATCATTCGTTTAAGTTAGCGTGAGTCATACTTATTTACTATGCAGAGAAAGTGTATGTATACTCAATGCTGCCTTCAAGCGGCCGTCTCTTTCGAGGCTCAATGCCAAAGCGAATGGGTGGAACACGCTACATTTAAAAACTCGCTAACATATGAACTCCATTTGGTAATTCTGGAAAAACATACCTTAATTCAGAAATTCGAGAGTATTTTAATTCGCGTAATTTATGCTTGGATAAATAGTGCTAATTTTTATATATACATATCATTACGCCCGGAATCCCCGAAGGGCCTAAGAAAAATTAAGGTACCTCAATCACATTTAGACAAAGATAGAGTTGGGTTAGATGGAAAAATGTCAAAAAATACAACTTAACGAGTAGTGTATTGTCACTACTTCACTTTTATGACAGGCTGGGCGAAGAATAATCTCGTTCATTATTTTCGAGTTCCAGACTAAAATGAAAATTAAGTAACTAACAACTGTGCGGAGATAAAAAAATAAACTGTTACACCTAGAATACACTTCCATTCAAGTAGACCAACGTAATGCGGCAGCGTGTTAGTTACCTGCGAGCGATGACTCACCCTGAGCGGTTATGGCAAGTGTTAAGAAAAAACGTTTTTGGTCAAATAATGTAGAGATGTTTAGCGTTAACAATGAATTTATTATCAGGACAGGTAAGCATTTAATGGTTAGTCATCGCCTGTCAACTGTTTTTTTATCACATTTATTAGACATAGGGTGATTATTTGAAAATAGAAAAATAAACGCACGCAACGTATTCCGAGTAATGTACTTGCGTAACAAATAATTCAAAAGTGTAAATAAGTCAATTCACATCATCACTTGAGACACAATTCCATGTACAAGATGTTTTAAATCTTTAAAAAATATTTGTGCACTGTGAATTTTTTATTTCGTCTGTAAGTATGGAACAAATACAAACTGCGATGTAGACAGTGATTCTAGTTTAAAATGAAATAGCAATTAAAGTTCTTTACATTGAAAATTGTGTCCAGAGAATAGTGATTATCCTGGGCTACTAAAAATCGATATCTCTCCTCTTTAACGAAAGCTACTGAACAGAATAAATTTAACTTAGTGTACCTAAATAATACAACGTGTAACAGCCAATTAAAATAATCCTAATCCTAACTGTAGTGCAAATGCGAATGTTAGTTTGTTTGTTGCGATTCCTCGACTAAATCAATTACGTAATCGTTTTGAAAATTGTTTCAGTATTGGAAAGCTATATTATCAGCGAGTAACAATCCTATATTAAGACTATATATTATCCACGTATTCCCACGTAATAGCCTTTTGATAGTTATCCATACCAAATTTATTTATTCATGGTTTCTTTTTTATATTTATCTGAGAGTGATGTTTCGCGTCAACAAGTTTTATGCATAGGTTTCTGAAACTCTAGGTGTAGTTGCTCCAGAATCAAACGTAGTACTAATGTGAAGCATGTGAAGCGAGCTTTAGAATTGACATACATACATAACTACATATAACATCACATCAGTAGGTAATCCCCGAAGGGGTAGCCAAAAATAAAACGACCTGGGTTAAGATTAATAAGTTATTGATTAAAAATTAATTATTCTGTACTTAGGAAAATTACACTTTCACGGGTTTAACCAATAAAATAAATAATAAATAATAAATTCTCCAGACTGACACACCAATTCCCTAGTCCCAAACTAAGCTTATGCTTGTGCTATGGATACTAGGTGAACGAATAGACATACTTAAATACGTTTATAAACATCCATGACTCGAGTACAAATGTCCATGTTCATCACACGAAACATTTGCCCCTAGCGGGATTCGAACCCGCGACCCTTGGTTTCGTAGCCAGGGTCTTTGACCACTCGACCAACGGGCCAGTCAATAAATCGATAAAAAAAAAATTGTAACTAGCACCCACAATAACGCAAAATGCGCAGGTGTATCTGTGGGGTGTTGCTCGTTGTGTACAATTGCGATTGTGTAGGTGACGAGGTATTATTACATTACTAGCTTATGCTCACGGCTTCGCTCGCGTGGTAGCCTTTGTATTTTTCGGATGTCTGAAATTGTTTCATTAAATCGATTTATTAGTTTTTTTCGTGAAAGAGTAACCATCCACATATAAGTCTGTTCCAAAATTCGCGTTTTTAATATTAGTAAGACTAATTGCGTGCTTTTGTTTCAGGAGCAACATGTCTCGCGCCGCGTGTTTACTTGCGCTGGCCAGTGTGGCCACAGCCCAGCTGACGATGGAGGGCATCAAGTGCGGCCAGCTGTCCTGCGCCCTGGACGAGTACTGCTCGCCGGAGACCAACCGTTGCGCCTCCTGCAGCTTGGTCTGCAACAAGACCAACCACAATTATGACTCGGGATTGTGCGTTAAGGAGTGCCAAGGTATGACCTTACTGTGAAAGTTTTTAAAAATATTAATATCATCACATTGTTACATACATCCTATAAACATATCACGCCCTCAATACCCAAAGAGGTAGACAGACTTTAAGTGTGTTTTAAACACTTAGCTAAAATAAAAACTGGCTTGATGTAAATTGGAAAAGATGGATAAACACATTCAAACACCAAATACATACCTATACCATTAAAGTAAAAAGTTTGTCAGAAATAATAATAAGATAAACATAGGCCGTCTTATCACAGTTGTTTAACATATATTTAAGAAAAATTCTACTACAAATTTTCTTAAATATGGGTATATGTAAAACAACTGTTTTTTTTATTTAAGAAAAAATGTCGTACAATTTTTCTTGATGTCTGTTAAGTTTTTTGTGGTTAGACGGAGAATGTTTATCTCCGAAAAAAAAAGTATGTAGGTAAGGATAAAACATAAATATACATTTTTATGCCAGATACTTTGATAAAAATCCTTAAGGATACTTTTTCTAGTATAAGTACTGTTAGCAATGTTTGATTTTGATTTTCTTACAACCGTGTAGCATTATTGTGATGGCTTCACATATCGTTGAAATCCTAGAAGGCGATGACTAATATACTTACTATAACTGATAATAATACTACTTGCAACATACTAGCTAATAGAGATTTAATTTTGTAGGCCACAAAGTCCATAATAGCTTTTAGAAGGCACCTCGCATAACCAGTTTCGTGACCACAACCCGCCCACGGTTACTTGTGCTGTTTCAACTATGTTGCTGTCTCTATCACACCTGTAGCCTCAACCGGGGCTCGGGTCAAAAATCTTGAAAGTTTCATGGTAAATAATTCGTGTCCATTGGCATACCTTTCCAAAGTTATATTATAACCTACCTATGTCATGTTGAAAACTAGTATTTTCAATGAAAGCACTTATAGTGTACATATGGTGCAGAGATGTTAAAAATGGTATATATAAAATATTTAAATTCGAAATGTAAATACATATAACTTTACCCATTTCAAATACAAAATAGTTTTATATTTTGTAAAGGCTAATTAAACAAAGCGGAAACCGGAAACCTATGCTGCATGTCACAACTCCCGTAATCCCCGAAAGTACTGTTTGACTGTTTGGAAATAAATTGGAAAAAGGCCTTCATATATAAAATCCGAAATGTAGGTCTAGGTAGATTTTGGGGAGCTTTGACTTCTGAAGGTAGCTACTGCCGACGAGAAGCGAGCCAGCAGGAAAAGTATTTGTTACTCTGCAGATACAAAAAAAATTTAAAAAACGGTATTTCAAATAAAACAAAAATGCTTGTCTGGAAAAGCATATTTTCTATTTTGTATTTTGCATTTTAAATACAAGTATTTTAAATAATTCACAACTCTGATAAGGTTAATGTACGTACCTACCTACCTAATATCATGATTGCGGATGTTGTATGTTACATTTTAACGTCTGAATCGTTTGTGAAGAAATTAAGTACGTCACTATTCGAATCTAAGGGCTCGTTCAGGGAGACGCGGGGTGTCAGGGGCGCGTTGCGTGGTGCGGGCTGCGAAAAGCACAAACATATGGTGGATGTATTGAGCGTTCACGGAGAAGCGTTTTTGCACGCGTTTGTTTGAATTGGTCGTCTGTCGCGTGATGGGCGACGCCGCGGTGGACGCCGCTGGTGACGCGGCTGGCGACGCTGCGGGTTTCGCGGTGGTTAAAGCGGCCATGTTTGTTCTCACTAGTTCGCTTTCAATTTGATTCTTGACTGATTATTATTTATTACAAAATTTTGTCTTATATTTATGGAAATATCACACATTACCGAAGCCGCGTGCGCCGCCGCCGCAGTAGCGGCAGGCACTGCGCCGCGCTCGTTCATGAACAAATACACTAGTTACCTTATGTTTATTTTGGCGCGTGAAATGTGGCAGACCGCGTGCCTGTCCATGAACGGGGAAAACGCTCGACGCCCCGCGTCTCCCTGAATGAGGCCTAAGGGGGAAGAGTATTATTATTATCTTGAGAAAATAAACACTTCTCGGGAGACGTGCTAATGAAGGGCTCTGTCTGCCTCTAGGCTAAAGATCATGTTCACACTATTATTATAAAAGCAAAAGTAAATGTACATTGTTTTTCTATAAAATTTTCACGGCTGAATCCCAGAAAATATTTTTATGCAATATAACTCAAAGCAAACTAAAATTCTAAGTTAGAATAATATTGAAATATACCCCACTTTCCTCTCTCAATATGGCTGATAAATAAGATATTAATAGAAAACATTTAACTTTTTTTAGTGTCTTGAAGTTGAGTATTTTTCCTAATTTTTATTGTTACGTACATGTAAACAATTTTAGATCAGTTTCGTTTGTTATCGTCCAAAGAACTTCTCAAAATCAGAACTTAATCAAATCGTATTTGTTTTTTGCTATTTAATTAATTTTTTATTTTTTATTGATATTTCTAGTTAACCTTTGCTTAAATTGTAATTTCTAGGCATATGCATTATTAAGAAGGAAAACAAATGTTTGGCTTATATTATATCTTAGTTTGTACTTATCTATTAATGGGTTTTCTAAATAAATAAACCGTTTCAAACATGTGCACGTATCTGGGACTAAGATTAAAAGAGGAAAACGTTTCCGAAATGAAGACTAAGAAATGCTTCTTTTAAAATACCAACATTGTTTTTTGTAATATTGGAACCCGCTGACTGGTATACCGGTAGCTAGCTAGCTTTTAAATTATAAGTCCAGAAAAATATTATTCCCTTGACTTTTCCTGAACGTTAAAGTCCTTTCACATTTCAAGCATCTGTTCCCTTCATCAAAGAATAGCGACTTGACGATTTACTGTGGAAATAATTACAGTCATGTCAAAAGCAAGAACTAATAAGTTACGGAGGGACAGCGGAAGCTCATTGCGATTTACAAGAGGCTCTTTAGTCTAGGTACATCCGTCTAATTACAAGTGCTGTCTTTAATACAGCTTTTGTTATTCAGGAACAAGAAACATTATTCGGTCTAAGCGGGTCCCTACTAAGTATGAGACATAACGCGAATGAAGATAGTGGTGATAAACAAGAAATTATCTCGTAATTCCTTTATTTATATATTTATATGTGTCTACATGGATTTTGGTGTGTGAATCAGCCCTAAGGCAAACATAGGTTTATTAATGAGACATATTTTTTTGTAGCTACATTGTCATAGTATAGTAGAGTTGTACTCGTACTTGTCATACTAGGGAAACAAACTATTAGGCAAGCCTGTTAATACGGTTCAACAATAAGAAGATTTTCCATAGTACAACTCCTCAGTACAACTCTCTTAAATTAATTAAAGAGCTCAATCTTTAATTTAATTTAGATTTAATTATAATGTGGATTCTATTAATTTTCATTCATTTATTTAGATACATTAAGTCGAATTATCAAATTACTATTTTTCCTCTGTGGATATATTTTAATAATTTCACGAAAATATTAATTGGTACTAATGAAATTAGGAGCAAGTCTGTACCACTAGACATAGGCCGCTGGCGTCTATCGCTGCGGCACATCCCACAACTGATCACCTGAACGCAGGAATGCGTAGGCGTTCGGCGAGGGGAACGACAATACACATACGACATGGTCTGTTGACTTCAACAGCAACGCTTGAGCTCACAAAGGCAGGTGCCTGCGCACACAGACATATCTACCTGTCCGTGTGAGCACAGTAAACATCTGTGTTAGTCATTATGCTCACATCGGTGGCTACTTTTGTCTCCGTTATCTCTTGTTTACGCTGTAGCCTAATAGCTCTAGTGGTGTTACAATTAAGATGTGTTCCGATTTGTCGCCGGCAATCGAGACGTAAATAGTTTGTCATGTGTATAATGATTTACCGTCCTTTGTGATGTTTAAGTTAAATTTCGAGCCGCATTTGCAACGACGGCATTGCTTCTATACAAGGCTGAACCGTCGAAACACTTACGCATTGTGTTTATGGCCTATCCAAGGTTGCCTACGTTTGGTTTTTGACTTGCACGCAGTCCAAGTTTAGCTGCGAACTGCTAAGCTATGTAAAAAGTGAACAGCTGAATACAGCAGTGTTTTCAGATGATTTAGTAAGGTCCCATATTTAACAATCGCATATGGTTCAAACTGTAGTTGACTAGTTCACTCTACTCTCCTTTGAAGCAACATTTTCTATCAATGTACATTCTGCCAATTTTAATTGGTTTATTTCAGTAGAAACTAATTTACTACCTAGTAAAAAAAACATTCCATTTTGAATATTTTGTCTATTTTAAAATATATTTTTGTCTATTGAAAATATAAGAAAACAGGCTGATGGAATGGAAAAAATAATTTTACGCTCTATAGAAGCTTTTAACGTTCATTTATGTTCCAATGTAGCTGTCTATACAAACACTCACTTGTTCAAAAATTCTACAGTTGGCATAATTGATTGAAAGACTTTTAGGTATATTTATTACTGTTGAATTTAAAAAAAATTGCGTTTATTATTTGGCAAATAATTTTGCAATCATTTTAAGCCAAAAACTTTACAATTGTGTCTGTCTCAATGTAAAACCACACCCGTATTTATAGTACACCTGTATTCTTTTTGTAATCCCTTTTTACTGTGCACAAGCATCGTTGCGTTTTGCAGTTAGCTTGGCCATTCATAAGTATAAATACTTATATTTAAATGTACAAGATCTGTATAAATAATACGCTTAGTCTCTTGTAGGAAATATCCATTTAATACGTAGCCAAGATACGCTCAACATTGTATCTGGATTCTGTATTAAACACAGAAACTAATTTCAATTCAATGCAAGACCTGGAAAACTTGTAAACTTCATCCCCACAGTATCGCGGCGTTGTCATGCCATAGATCAGACCGGTGTTGTGTCCCAGCGCGGAGCAGGCTAATGACCTATAAAAACTAGTATTTGCCTTCGGCTCTGCTGTCGTGTGATTCAGTTTAACGGAGAGTCTATCTTGTGCCCTGTGGAAGCTATCAATCTTTTAGATGTGAAGACATAATTGATAAACGATGGATTTAATAATTTTAGAAAAGACATGTTTAAAATTATAATGCTACGTTTTTATGCGTAAATTAACTAGGTACTTGAATGTCATTAATGACATTATTTTGCCACGTCTGAGAAAGGACATTGACTAATTTTCCTATTGGAGAACTTTAAATATCCCGTGCATCCCGCACGAGTCTCCATGTAACATATTGCATTTACGTAAAAAGAAAATATCTTACCTATTATGAAGTCAAGGAATGAAATATAAGATTCAGAAAGGAAATTGAATTATCAAGATGCATTAGTAATAAACTAATTATTAAGAAAACAAAAAACCCGACTGCAAAGTAAAAATATAACGGAAAAGCAAAAAACAAGCTCTACATTTTCTTTTGTGACTTTCTTTTAGCTTTAGCTACTTACTGTTTTACTTTTTCTTCTTTAGCTCTTTGTAGGTAGGCACCCCTTTTCCCCTTAAAGTATCGAATCAAATGACACCTCAAATGTCAAAATCCGTCAAACCGTTTAGGCTGTAGGGCGTGCCAAAGAAAATTTTTTAGGGTATTTTATTTTGGCGCCAAAAATCTGCCATTTTGATTTTCTAGAATTTTTTATATACCTAGTGTCAATCACACAATTACCACGAATCAATAACACCTTGCATGTCAAAATCCGTTAAGCCGTTCAGGCTGTAGGGCGTGCCAAAGAAATGGACATACATACATACATACACACATACATACATACATACATACATACATAGATACATAGATACATACATACATACAAACATATATACATACATAATACATACATACATACTTTTGAAAAACATTATCCTCCTTTCTTAGGCATTCAGGTAAAAATACAACCGTGCGAAAGAATTAAAAAACAAAAAATTCAGTCGAATTGAGAACCTCCTCCTTTTTTTTTAAGTCGGTTAAAAATAATGTTATGGCATAACAATGACAGATTGACAGTTATGAAAGAGTAAAAAGTATGTATCAAAAAAGTTTCAAAATGTTTTTGCGGCCAGATGATATTTTTTTTTTTATATCTTACCCATGCAACAAGCGATGCAAATATCAATAAAGTTTTTTTAATTTTGGAAAATTCCAATACACATAGAACTTTCGTAGTACAGCATAGGACTTTTGGTTAACTTTCCATATGGGCAATTTATTGAAAGTCAGATAAAAATTACTCAATAACATAGAAAAAGTGGAAGTGTGTGAGCTAAGATCGTAGTAAATGGAAAGATGTTTGAGGGGGAGGATGTGGAGAAAAAAGTGACGTTATGCATTTTACGCATTATTTGATGTATTTGTTTTGTGTTTTCAGTGTACCTGATGGACTTGCGATACCAACGAAAAGGCGACGCAGCGCCCGCTTCAGATTACGACAGTAAGTAAAACAATGGTGTTTTTTTATCTATTATTTTATTTTTTATCAAATATGTTAATATCGAATGGTTATTTCATAAATAAGTCAGCTTCTGTTTGCGAGGTTGCTAATGCAAAAATGCTATTGCGAATTATATTTTTTATTCATTCATTTTTAATCACACTGTATAAAATTAATTTCCCCCTTAGAGATAAAGTGCTTAGCACATTATTTAATTAGTATTTTGGATGTTATATGATAACAAAACCAACGTCGAAGGCCCCTCGCCAGAACTAAAATGCGTTGTAATTTCGTGAAATTTGTGTATTTGATAAATTAAAAAAATACGTAGGGATGTACTCTTTATTTTTGAATAATCTTAATACTTACATGAACTTAAGCTAATTGAAGAAACATGTATGTGTCGATGATATCATCAAGTTAATAAAAATACAAAATGACTTCACATGCTTATTTTGTAACGCAAAATATAATAGTGTGTTAAAACTAAAGTAGGATGTTTGGTTAAGGTCGACTGCCACCTCCTAATCTCCGGCTACGCTATCATGTCAAGAATACTAATAGTTCGTTAATCACCTATTCCATCAGCATTAGTTGGCTTCCATGAATGTGCAGTAGGTAGACTTGGTAAAAGGCTTCTAGAGTAAGCTAGGATCAATCAATACAATATGGGTTAGTTAGCTATTAGACGCCAGCTGGCTTGGTGACGTCTTATTATGTCTCCTATCCAAAGTACCTTACAACTACGTTCAACTCAAAATGACTCATTATAGAGAATCTACGTTTTTATTTTTGATATATCTAACGTTTAATGAACCATTAACACGACGTTTGAAGTTTGAACCGACTTATGACTTGAATCTGAAATTATAATGGAAAACATTGTTTGTCCCTATTTTATTTATCAAATAATGCCTGCTTTTTATTATATTTTGAAGTAGAAATTATGTTTATTGGCAAATAAGTAGTAATACATCACTGTTTAACGTGGCGATGTTAAGTAAGAGTTTACAATAATTCGTTTGTATCGTTGGTATTAAATCAATTCAAATCTTTTATTGATTTTTATAGTTTACATCCTTTGCTTATTTACTTTTTAATTTTACTTGGTAGTGGCTTACAATTTATTTATATATATTTATTTATATTTGTCGTGGTTAGTAATTGAATCAAACAAACGTTATACGACGTGTTTATAAAACGGTATATAATAATCGATACAAAGTATTACAAAAAGTAGTATTAAACTGTAGTCGTGTATGACTAACAAACAGGTTTAGTGGCTATATAAATTGCTAGTGGTGTTTTGTTAGTTGTAGAAAAACTGATTGTTTATTTAATCACATCAAACTTTGTATTAGAAGTGCAATATATTTTTTTTTAACTTTAAACTATAGGTTATATGTACCTACTGTAGGGATTTGCAGAAAGTAGCCCTAACTTGGGTAAGTGTTGAATGTAGTGGGGATGTTCTCTGAAATGGGATATGGTAGAAGTGTTTTAGACGGGTAAGGGTATTTTATTTCGAGATTTATGCGAATGCAAAACAGCGATCTAATTTGAAGAAAGTATTATTGGTTTGTCCAGCGAATGTGTATATCTTGTTTATAAGATACATAATACAAAAATGAGTAAAACGTAAAAAAACTGTGTTCCTTGTCTAGCATATTGTAATAAGCAGCTGATAGTTATTGAGTACAGGGCTTGTGATTATGTAGGCGACGCTCTAGCCGCTTGTCATCACTAAATGTGGTGGCAATGAGTTCCTGAGCTCATTGCTACTTGCACTCTGCTTAACCTCTGGGTGTTTGCAGGTATGTATGTATGTATTATATTTGGACAATGCATCAGAAGACTAAAATTAACACATCGTTTTACATTGAGGAAAATAATGTACATATATTATAAAGAATTGTAAAAAAAAAACATGTTGTTATATTAAAAAAAGAAGTTAATTGACCTGAGTAGAATAACAAGGCAGCAGCGAATACTCTAAGCAATTTTGATGGTTTAAATTTTTTGATAGTAATGTAGTTTTATTGATATGAATAATTGCTATGAGAATGCATATGCGAAATCATTGATTTTAATAATAAGCTTGGCGATAATATTGCATAAAAGCTTGCGAATTTTTTTATTTTCTTGTAGGTATATTCCTGTCGAAACGACTTCTTTGGTTTTGGTATCTATATTGATACTTACATATAAAGCTGAAGTGTTTGCTTGTTACTATAACGCGTCAATCTCTGAAACTACTGGTTCAAATTGAAAAAATATTTTTGTGTTGTATAATTAATTTATCGAGAAAGGCTAAATATAATAAATAAATAAATAAATATCCGACTACATCACATACATTGATCTGACTCCGAGTTAAATAGCTTAAGCACTTGTGTTACGGATATCAGAATCAACAGTGGTATTATAAATATATACTTAAATATTGGATATTAACACCCAGACACACAACAAACACAAGTATTCATCATACAAATGTTTGTCCTGGGTGGGAATCGAACCCACAACTCTTGGCGCATGGGGCAGGGTCACTACCGAATGCGCCATCGAGCCAGTGAAAACATATACATTATTATAACATTACCAAAAATGCGGGTGAAACCGCAGGCACAGCTAGTGCTTAATAAAACAGTCTAATAGAATTAATGAGATTTGTCTTTAATTCATCGATTCTCGTTACATAAAAATAACATCAGTTTTTTTTTTATACCAATAACGGTATCAAAATGCGATTAACTGGTTATCAACACACAGCGTAAACTGCTAGACCTAGGATATTGGAACTTTGCTTAGAGGCCAGTCATAATGTAACTATATTTTTTGCTTAGCGACGGTTATAAGTTTCCACCTAACCAAGCCCAATTTTTATATTTGGTTGAATGTAGTTAATGGGGCCTGCTGCCCTTTTGACTCTGCCTACCCATTCGACGAATGCGAGCGTGATGTTATCTTATGTTATTTAGTTCATAAAAAAAAAATGCCTATAAACCTAATATCATAAAGTGTAAACAATTATTAAGCCTGCTATAGAGAATTTTCAAAATGTTTGGTCTCAAAGGTATTCACCGGGAGGCGCAGATAGCGCTAATCCTCAGCGGAGTGGCGCTGGCGGTCCTTGTTTTACTGTTCATCATCGTCTGCCGCGGGAAGTTCTCCTGGAGATACATCAAGCAGAAGCTGCAGCCAACTAAAGTAAGAATCCTATTCAAAACTTTGAGTCTGTCCTTGAGTGAGCATCGCGAACTAGCAGACTGAACCTTTTATTACGCAGTATGGGGAATACTCTTAATTTTTTATATAGAAATACGGTGTAGACCCTTTCTAATGTTAATTGCTACTCCTCGTCGAGGAGGCTTTTTTCTCATAATCATATTACATTTATTAATTACAAAGAGAATGAATTCGTTTCGCTCAACATGATTTATCGCAAAAGTCTGCCAGTTCGCAACTTCGGCTCAGGTTCACGTCTGTTTTAAGACCTTGGTCCTCCAACAGACATGGTCAGCCCACTGCCGCTTAAGTGACTAATATGAAATAAAATGAAAAAAATATCCATAAAACACACACAGGTGGAACGTCCTGAGGGCCGGGCTGGCCGCGTCTTTTGTTTGGAGTTGAAGTGACAGCCTCTGCGGGGAGACGGGGGCGGCTAAACTCAATACGATTCATGTATGTGAGGATATTCTAGTTTGCTGAATCAATGTGGGAACCTTGCATGCAGGAATAATGACTTGCTCACTCTTCTTATACGCACATTATTAATCCTTCTCTGTTTAATCCTTGTGTTTCTGGTAATCGGTAACGTTTATAGTATGTGCTCACTCGTGTCATTACTTACAAGATTTTTCATTTCAATTCTGTAATCATTTTCAGATCTGAAATTAATCTGGTCATTACATAATCATTAAAATGTGTAGATCTTGTGATATTTGATTACTAGTCCTAGATACTGTTCGATTTGATTTCCTTTTCTCCTCTTTGTTAACTGACTTCAAAAGAAAGAGGGAGGAGGAGGTTCTCAATTCGACTGATTTTTTTTAAATAGTTTTGTCATTGTGTCGCAATTTTTCTTCGTATCCATCTAAGATTTCGGCACTACTCGTACGAGTAGTAGTCGTGATTTTTATGTAATATGCACTTCCAAGTTTGACTAGATATTGTAAGAATTAACTGAAAAAAATTATAAATCTGTACAATTTATCACTTTGTCTAAATTGGATAGGTTTGATTAATGTTCGCTAGATAGTATACATAATATATCTAGGTTTATTATATTGGCATAGATTAATTATCTTGCTTTGTCAATCCAATACGAAAGAATGCGGTCGTTTATCAAACATCTTTACATGTGGCTTTTTCCTGTAAACTATAATCAAGAATACATGAGATGATAGGGATTGATATGCTGAACAAAATTCTTTATTCGTTTCAGAACCGTGTAAAGAGCTACCCAACAGGCTTAACACATCACAACCCCCACGCTGAGATGCCAAAGTCTAATCCCGAACTAAAGCTAGATATAAATAGCCGTAACCCGGAACCACAGAAAAGCAACTCTCAACCTCTCAATGTAAATGATCTGGACACACGCACCTCCCAAGCAGAAAAGAGTCAGGGCGCCACCACGCCGAAGACCATCAGCACAGTTCTCAGTAACAGGCACCCCGCTGAAGACACCACGCTTGATTGCTCGTACGACAATATGGGCATGGTCGAAATTCCAGGTGAACAGATGGGACTACCTGGTCGCAGATTCTGAGGGCAAGTGCATTTTGCGGGGGAGGCGGTTAAATATATTGATGTCACAGATTATAAATGTGGTGGTTAGGTGCTTGCGGAGTTAGAAAAATGTGACCACGCAGTTAGCAGGTGGAATTATAAAACTGAATTTTATTGCAAATACCACGTTTATAAAAGCGTTTTATCGTTGTTCCATTTGGGATAAACGTCACACAATTGTAAGTATATAAAAATTGTTAGCCTACTTAATTTAAAGAACCTTAAATTTTACCCAATGTGCATATTATTTTAGATATGCATGCAACATTTTTATTTCAGTAAAATCTTCTGATACGGATAAACTGATTTCTTGAAAATATTTATCAAATAAAAGTTTAGCCTAGAGGAAAGTGCTAACTTTGAAGTCTAACGACATCGTAAGTTTGCAAGCACTGAAACTAGCACCTATACGAGAAATGTGTGCAATAAGTTTTGGTACCTACTGTAAGTTGGGGGATGGGTGCCAAACCTTTATATTAGATTTATACAAATCTGTGACCTGTACTCACATCACACAATAGGGAAAATATAATCGAACGATGTTTTAAGGTCTACTAACTACTACTTAACATTTTACGAAACAATACATGAAACGAGTTTAATATTTCTAAATTTAAACGAACCGAATCGAATCACAAACTTTTTCTACGAGATTTTAAGAATATTGTAGTAATTTAATATTTTAAATTAACTATAATCATCTGATTATTGGTACAGTCTAACATAGACTTTATATGATCTTTCTATAGCACTTTAATTCTTATTACCTGTTTACAGTATTTATACGTATTAAATTTGTAATAGCTTACGGATTTACCATGAAAATGTGTTTTAACTTCGGAAAATTCATTGAAAGAGAAAGAAAATGTATAATTACTATGATAGAAGCTCACATAATATCATTAGTAGTATAAGTTTATTCGAACTTTTTTTATTGATGACATTAAGTAAATACTTATTAGACTTGTACTTAAAAAGGAGCGTGTAATCTCCTGATATAACATTTAATGTATGTCTGTGCTCATGCTGGGCATCACTATGTAAGTACTTAATGAGTCAAAGTCACTCGACGATCATTCAGCAAGCTTAGCCGGTTTATTGAACTATTAACACCAAATGTTTTTAAAATTGTTTACCTAGTTTGTTTCCTATAGACGAGACACTTCGTAAGTTTCAAGAAAAGACTATGAGTGCGATCTTGAATAAGAAAACCAGTTTATCTTATCAAGTTATCGTACTTATAATCTTTCTGGAGGTCTTTTAACGAACTGCTGGTATATCGAACACTTATGGAAAATTATTTCTTTTTGAAATTCATACATAAATCAAAATATTCAATCCAAAACGCTCAGTATCCTCATGTGAGTTTTAGGCTTATGTAATAGAAATATCTAAATTAAGTAACAAGGCGGATGATTCGATATATAATGAGAATAGAAATTTATTTCTAACACATATTTCAACTTTAAATATTTCGCTTTTCTTGCTGTTTTTTGTTGTCATAAAAGCGCAATAATCATACTGTATATTGCCAATTATAGTCTTGGATCACAGACTATGACTGTCGGTGTTTAGACGACTGAAGATCTGTTTCCGCCTATCCGTTTTACATAAATTCTCAAAAAACTATCCTGCTAGTGTGACTGTGTCAAGTCTTGTGATTGTTAGTACGGTGGCTGAGGCTCATCTGCTCATATACTAGGGTTTATATACATATCATACTTAAAACACACTTAAAATACATCACGATGTAATTATAGTAAATTTGTAGCACTTATTGTTAGAAATTTGTTATTATACATAATTGCTGTTTTAGAATTAGTTTGCGTGTTGGTAAGTTATTAAGCTTTATAATTACATATGGTGCTTACAAAATTGGTATAACTCCAAAATTAAGATTACATTTCAGGTAATATTCATTTCTAATCGGCACTGTAATGATAAATGAAATCTACTTAGTAATTTCCTTATGATATTAATGAACTAGTTTTGTAAGCACGAAACGATTAGTTATAGACATTGTCATTAACATTCCTGTTAAATGCAAGTAAATTTGTAAAAAGAAGTAATTAATAGATACTTATACTCAATCTCACTATTGCAGTAAACTGCAGTATACTAATGCAGTGTACTGCAGTTAAGTAATAACGACACACTTCAACATAAATAAGATAGGTTAGATTATCTATAGATTAACATAATCTTGTATGAATGTCATGGACAATTTTAATATCAATTTGTAAGTTTATTAGTTGAAATTACTTTGGAATCGGCGTGTATTCGGTCAGCAATAACGTTTTCATTAAACCGTTTCTAATCAAGTTTTTGCCAGTTTGATGATTTATTATTATATCATTATTGTTATTCTCTAATAGCGTAACTGAGCAACATGATTTGAAATGTTATTGACTATATTTGACTGCTGTTCGTCAAGTAGAGTGCTGTTTATTGGATCTACAATAAGTTATTAGTATAATTTATGTGTTGTTAATCTGGCAAAAACTAGGGTTTGATATGTACCTATGATTGACAGTCATATTAACAACGAGTACATAAACACCTGGATGATTATCATCTTCCAAGCGTTAGGCTGCCTCACCACCGTAGCGAGGTAGCGGAACGAGGCACTGGAGCTTAGAAATCCAATAGAAAATGTCTACTGAGATTTTTCGCAATTCTATTGTTGGTTTTTTAACTCCCTCACCGCTCCACTGCCTCGCTCCGCTCCGGGGGACAGGCAGCCTTATGTCCCGAGTTTACTCAGGTCCGCTTAGACCATGAACCAGGATTTACCAGTATAGTACTGAAGCGATTGCCAATCTAATTCTCGTAACCCTTAAGTAGCACAACCAGGCAAATAGTTTGAAATAGTGATGGTTACACATTTGTAATTATTTGAATGTGCCGGTTTTATCTGCTGAGTTCATGGTATAAAACTGTATGTATATTTGAAATCGGGTTTGAACCCGAACGCCACGTGTGTAAGGTGCGTGTGTATAGCATTGCACTACCACTGCATCTATCCAACACTGTAAGCCCAATGGTCTCAACTCTGTATTCCATAGTATCAGCAAACTTAGATTGGTTTCATTGCGTTGGTCTTACGACGTTTTTATTATAATTGTTGTTAGTATGACCGTTAAACTTAAATATTAGAAAGTAATTTAGATAATTTGTAAAATTTGGTAATTATTATTTTAATTATATAAATATTATTAATAAGTAATATGATCAATAATTGTTTGTAATGATATTTTTTGTTTCATCCATTTCCCTTAGATGTTATGTTAGACGTCAACAGTCTATATAACTATCATGTATGTAGGTATGTATTCTATCGAGTTCGACTCGGGTTAAATAAATATATTTCAGCATGGCTGAGGTAGTCATTTTATTTAGTGAAAATTGTTGTGTGTTTTCGTCAATGTTGTATTTTTGTTATGTATTTTGTATGTACCTATGTACTATGTTGGTTATGTTATACTCAATACTTTCAGCAGTATCGTTAAGAGAGATGCGAATTGACCATTATGTATCTATAAAGTCAATTTTAGTTTTTAAAGTTGAAAAACTAGTGTCTACTTTTTAGTTTTAGCTGTTAAGTATTGAGTAGGTATGTGTAAATGTCGCTTTAAGAAGAATATATAGGTACGTATATTAGCGGTGCATGAATGTAAGTATATAATCTGTGCTTGAATCCATACTTTAAAATGTATTACTAACCTATTAGTGTAATGTCAAGTGAGACGTAGGTACCTATCCACTCTTGTAGCATTAATTCCTTATTTTTACGTTTCGACTTATGACTAAGATGCATTTCTATGCATTGTATAGAATATACTCCAACAAATATAATTTTATATTTTACCTATATTCATGTTTTATCACAAATAGAAATAAAAATAACGGGTCTGAACGCGATGTATGTAGATTACGCTTGTAAATAAATAAGGCCATTGCAAGTAGTCAGAAACAGCAAAGTTTATGTGCCATTTATTATATTACATAATATATAATAAATAATATTGTGTATTACATACTACAAATCTGGTTTAGCCGCATTAGTATTTTTCCAAAATTAAACACAAGAAAATAGATCATACGATTTTTTTGTATCTTTAAATAAATATGCTTTAAATTACAACGCGAAAGTTGTCTACCTAGCTAAAATGTTATCAGTCGGTTTGAATTAGTGAATGCCTAGCCTAGTAAATCCCTTCTGGTTAGAAGGGAGTCCTAAATGCATTTACTAGGTAGATAAGAGAAAATGTCCGTTACTTATTTCAGACTGCACCATGTACAGGCAAGAAACTGAGAAATAAGTGAAGTTTTGTGTAAAAGAGTGGGGTCATTTAAATCCATTTGATACACGGGCATTATTAGCTCCTAAAACATGATCAATTTACAACTCTAAAGTTTAGATAAATAACATTAGGGCAACAGTGAACCAAGATGCTTGTATTTTTTCTAATGGTGTCTGAGCCATATCACGGCATGACACGCTCTTGATACAATTTTTACATTAGGAGCGTTTTCTTCTGTGCTCAACAATACAGCAAGGTGCGCTACATAACGCATTGTTTACCGCAGATAAATTGCGGTATCGTGTAGCAATAACGGCTATTTACCAACACACGCTATCGATAGCTGGTATTATAGGAACTATTTGCATTGATAAGTATTTAAATTATACACCTGACGCAAACTGTAGATACACAATGTTATCCCTCAATTATTGCAAAGCGCTGTAACTAACTTGGTCCAAAAGTAAATCGAGTTGGAAATGGAAAATTTAATGAAATAAGACATAATGCAGCTGATCAAATTATCAAATAAATTCTACCGTAACGAACGACGTGGGGGAATAAAATTTCTGTCCTTATCGATCTGTTATTTTTTATTATTTACACAAGTCGAAGCCCCATGCAGTAGGTGTCTGGTTGCCGTCTGGGCTAGTCTCAGAAATGCAGAATTTTATAATAAGGCGCACAAGACGTAGAAAAACGAGTTCGAAACTTTATCTGCTCAGTACTTTCAAAGGGAATAAAAATTTGTTTATCACGATTTTTGTGATCCAAGCGCAACCACTAGCGATTGCGAAACGAGACGCGAAATTTCGAACAAACTGTTAACTCCTGCGAAGTATTTTTAATAGACGTATCATTTCCGAGATCAACGTAGCGAGTTGTACCAAGTTTTCCAAGTAGATGGGCGAGTGAGGTTGCGCTGTGACATGGCATACGACATTTTGCGAGCTTGTTAGATACTAACAGTTTCGTTTTAACATCGGAGGACGGTGTTAGCTTGTTTACCAGGTCGAATTTGCGAGTTAGATCTACCTAGATATTGCATCACGCATACTGATGTGTTTATTAAACTTTCGAATCCGTTAAATTATCCCTGCTATTCATTGGGAAATGTTAATAAATACTAAAATCAAATAGTTAGGATTATTGCTATGCAATTATAAATATGTAGGTACTTGTTAAAAAGTTGTTTTTCGTGTCTAATTTCCATCTCACGCCGCATGTCGTAATACGAAACATCTGGTATTTGGTCTAATTTGTTAGCTTGCAAGTAGACAATTAGGCAAATGGCGATATTTGTTCGAAGAATCATAGGGAGCCGGCATAATTCTCGACCTACATTTTGTTAGCTTGTGTAATCTAAAATTGAAAAACTGTGGTGGCCTTTTACGAGTGCATATCGTATTAGTACTGTTTCATTTTAAACAGTTTTTTTTCTTACATGGCCAACACAAGAATAGTTAACTATATTAAGTAGGTAATTAAATAAACTCGATTCATATCATCACAATTAGTTATTATGAACAAAAAGCATCGGTGACATTGACGCTAAACATAAATTTACAAAGCTGCTTAACATGTGAACGAAAACGTCGCAGTAAATTTGATATTGGGATCTGATAAACCTGCAACTGTGGGTAATGACATACCCAGCTCAGCGTTTAATGAAAGCTCTTTTAAATGTGAATCTCGTGATAATCAATTAAGCGTGCCTGATTAATGACTGCGTTGCTTTGCAATACTTACAGTTAAATTGCTGTATTTATTCGAGCAATGTTGAAATAAGAAGCAAACATGTGCATTGGTATCATTTGAAGCGTTTAAAGCGGGATGAAGTGGAATATTTACCT
This sequence comes from Glyphodes perspectalis, assembly GCA_951394215.1. Classification (NCBI taxonomy): domain Eukaryota; kingdom Metazoa; phylum Arthropoda; class Insecta; order Lepidoptera; family Crambidae; genus Glyphodes; species Glyphodes perspectalis. Next base: position 14,974,873 of record OX596199.1, read on the forward strand.
ACGTTTCCAGTAAAAGGAGATATTACTAGAAGCGCATTAGAGCATTCTGGCGACATCGTTATGAAGCTCCGTTCGTGGTTGTAAGATGTTGCACTCGAGTACATGTAAGAAACTACGGAATTATTTTAATAATGTTGACAATATCTCTTCGTAACTACCTCAAGAATACCTGAGTGTTGTTCTTTTAAGGAAAAATGTGGTAAAGTTATTTATATTAACCGTCCTAGTTATTCAAAATACCACTGTAGTTAACTTTAATTACGCTTAATCCTTTATAAAAACCATTTTATAATTTCACAAGCATCTACATTTTCGCTAGGTTTTGTCTTAAAAATATGGACCCTTCTTAATATAAAATTGAGTTTCTTTATGATTTTAGTTTAACAATGCCCATAATTTTTGCGGTACATGTGCGATCTGTACGTTTTACCAATCTGTGTGCGGAGAATTTCATAAGAATAATGAATAAATGCAGTGAGAGTAAAATATAAGCTTAAAACTTGTAGCTACATAGATATTAGGATAAAAGGTGCAGTATATTATACTTTTCCGATTCTCCAGACGGTTTCGATCACGTTTTTCAATTGTAGCACCAAGAAATCGGCTTGAATTTCAATAGGAATCGCGTTTTTACGCCGGGTCACGACTTGAAGTAGGTATGTTTGTGCACGGTAAATGGAAGTTTTATTAATTTATTTGTTTAAGACTTTACGTTTTATTTTAGATTTGTTTTTCAATATATTGATTAACGACCAACTTATAAAAATAAATTTGCAAATGTCGTTTAATAGAAATATTCAAGTCAATGTGGCATACAAATTCTATTAAAAATGTGTCGTGAGAGAGATGATGATATTTTTAATTTTTTTTTTAATTCTGTTTTTTCTTGTTTTGTTGTGGTATTTTTATCAATATATGCAAATTTCAAGTGTCTCTGTCGAAATATTTTGCGCAACCTGCTGCAGAGCTCTTTTGTTAGTTTATTATATTTTGTAAAGTACTACTACTACACATCATAATTAGTGAACTATTTAATCATACACACAACTTAAATAAATAGTATTATAAAATCTTTATCTACTTACTTACATTTGTACATCACAAAAAATTAAATAGCCATATACTTTTTTAAAATAGGTACCATGTGTTGTTGTCTTCTTATTCCTACAATAACTAGATTAGATATTTTTTAAGTTAAGCTTATCCATAGATAGGTTTATATATTTATTTTAATGTAATATTCTAAAAGTAGACAAATAAGAAATTACAAGTTAAAGTTAAAGTTCTCAGGACTTTCGTACAACATTCTGATCATCGGATAAGACAATACCTTATTTGTTTGGATCTTTTAAAAATATTCTTCGATACGCGACGTATATAAAGAAAGACAAAGACTTCTCATTCACCAACCTGTATCCGAGTAGGCATCAACTCCAACATATTTTATGTCCCCTCTGTACAAACACGCGTTCATGCTCTTTGACGGAGCTCGTTCATTGGTCGCCTTACAAACGCAGACCGGCCGCGCCGGTATATATTATATATATTATTTTTGGTTCACTTGAGCCCCTAGTGGCAGGAATATTAGTAATATAATATTAATATTATTTAGACACTAATTAAACTGTTAAGTGCTTTAAATAATAATATTTTATTTATTAAAACCCGAAGGGGTAAGCAGAGTTAAGGGGTCAACAGGCGCCTGTCACGACGTTCAGCCAAAAATCAAACTGGGCTGAGTTAAATGGCAAATTGTGAAAAAGTGGTGACAAGTAGCCAGCTCATCGCCTACACACTCAAATACCAAAAACCCAATATACTATTTTCAGTTTCGTTCTTATATCACTCTTTAATTATGTATACAGACTTTATCTATTTTAAACTAATTGAAAATGATTTTGCCTGACGTCGATATATAAATAGGAAGGTAAATATTAGTTACGGTTTTAACAAATATCATATTATCATGAGTAGGTATAATATTTTTAGGATTCTTAATTGACTCTTTTAGTAATGTAGTGTTAAGAGAAATTAATTCGTCCATACGGAACATTCCACTAGGCTACATAAATAGAAGGATTAAGTATTTTGAGGTATTGAGGTAATTAATAAAATCAGCGTAGATTAAGTATGAACTGCGTGTATATTTATGAAGATTTTGTCAATTTATTGTTACTAACATTCAGCTCTAATAACTAAGTATAAAACTAACAGAATATGGGTATGCAATAACACGTTATTTACGTAATCAGTATGTTATAAACTACTGAAACGCACGAATTGTTAATTACTTTTTATAGACTGAAGGTTGGTTGTTTAATCTTCTGTCTGAATTTGAGCGAACATTTCAAAAGTATTTGGATAAGATTCCATTGCAGCCAAATATAAGTTGGACTGCAAAACTAGACTTCCCATTTCTGCATCTTAAGATGCTCGTATGAGCTATGTAGTGAGAAATCCGATTAAAACAGCTCCCTCTTCATTACACCTAAGCTGCCTTAAAAACGGTTCTCTGACTTCTATCCATTTTAGTTCTATCTTGTATCCGTTTTCGTTCAGCTTACTGAACAAGCTGGATCCGTTACATCTAGGCGTCTTAACAGCGAAGATCCGTTTAGGTGCAGATTATTGGGAAAAATAAAACTTTTTAAAATTATCTAATGGAAAGTGTAGTAGACGTTGTTCACAACATTTCCGTTTTATTTTTTTTAAAACAACACGATAAGCTATACGGATTATCATGTTTTGTATAATTATTTATAGTCATGATTTTTTTTGTGATTGTATAACTAATGGAATTTTTTTTGGAATCTATGGAATATTGTTAGATACAAGGATTTCATCCATTCACTCAGATGTCTTAATATAAAAATATACAACAAAGACTAATATCAAATGAATGAACATTAAACAAACATCTGATCTCCTAAAATTATAGTAAATTTATTTATTTTAATATGTATATTTACAAACAGTTTAAATATGTTCGTGCTTTTAAATATCACTATATTTCGGTAATGGAAACTATTAAACTTGCAGCTTTGAATGATTTTCATTCCAATAACTCAGCTAATTCAGTTGCACGTTCAGCTTTTGCAGTTATGCATAGGTAACTTGAGGCGATAGAAGGTTAATTTTTAGAACTAGCTTGTTGCTGCGTCTCCGCCCGCGTTTAATACAGTAAGTTGGGCTGACGTCATTGGACTTAGTTTTAATAGGTTTTATGGGATCAAACTTTTTATACCGACCTCACTAGTATCATAAATTTTGTCACGTTAGCCCCAAGAAAGGATATATATACATTAGATATATATTGCTCTTAATTGCTCTTAAAAATCATATCAATCTCGCGACGTGACATCCATACATTGTTGCTGATTTTTATCAAGCATTATGTATGATTATGAATTATGTATAAGCATTATGAATGTTCATTTAATCATGACAATTGCTTAATTGATTTAACTGGCTCGATGAAGCTTTCGGTAGTGACCCTGCCCCATGCGCCAAGAGTTGTGAGTTCGATTCCCACCCAAGACAAACATTCGTGTGATGAATACTTGTGTTTGTTCTGCGTCTGGGTGTTAATATCCAATATTTATTTAAGTATATGTTTGTAATACCACTGTTGATTCTGATATCCGTAACACAAGTGCTTAAGCTACTTACCTCGGAATCAGATCAATGTATGTGATGTAGTCTGATATTAAAAAATATATGAATCTAATTGGCGGAATCTGTTAATAGCCATTATCAGCATGTGCGTACGTACGTAGCTTGTGGTTTAGGGGGGGCAAAGCAAAATTATTAATAGTAAATAGACCAGCAGGTACCTTGACACAAGAGTTCTAGGGGCAGGGCAGCTGCCCCCCTGGGCGTACGCCCAAGATTATCAGTCTAATTAATTTAATTAATGATATAAAGCTATATTTGAGATATTATTTGTATTCGTTATACAGTTAATTAATAATTTCCCTTGACGATTATGAACTAATCGCAAAGAGTTACATTTCTACTATATGTATACCTTCGTACTACTACTACATAGACTGAAAATAGCCTGCTTTAATTAACCGGCATAGAATAGTTTTACCCAAAAGCTACTGAATGTGTCATTATTTGCATATAGACACAACTTTTAGCTGCTAAATAATATTATATTTGATTTTGCGTCCTATTATCTACTATACCCTACATCTTTAATGCGTCGCATAAAGAAGTATTGAAGTGTTTAACACAATGTACACACACAATATACAATATTTTGTAATAATCTTACATTGCTTTTTAAGGTTAATTTAAAATAATATTTTTTATTCGTATCGTTTGTGAAGTTTACAACGTTCGAGTCAGAATTTAAGTACATTTAATTAAATATGACCGCTCTGGTGGCACAAATGTACTTAATTAATAAAATAAATAATCTTTAGTTTATGCGTCTTACCTAATTATTTAACTCATCATTCTGAGGAATCAATTCAAAGGACTTTAATTGTAAGTAATAACTTTTTTTACCTTTCATACAAAATAGCCATCTGTTGATCAACTTTTGTATCGAAACAAAAAAATATTTGCACATTATCGTTAATCTTTTGAATTAGTTACTTATAATAATTAATTAAATAAGTAGGTAATTGGTTTCGCCTAAACAAAAATTAACTTTGTATAAGTTGTGTTTATCAATAATTGAAATAGGTAATTTGATGTAAGACGAAGAGATTACTTAAATCCATGTATATTATTAAATGAATAATATTAATTGTAAGATTTGTATATAATGTGTTTTGAGGTCCTCAGAAAATCCGTCCAATAGTTAAGATTGAAATATTAGTGTATTAATAAAATATACATACATTTAGAATATGAAATTTAAATTTAAACGTTTACTGATATTGTTAATCCTGTAAATCCAAGATTGGTATAAATAAAAATGTAGTATAAAAAAACTGTGTTTTATGCCTAGCAGTCCGATGTTGGTCTGGGACTTAAAAACAAATGTGCCAACTGTGTTCCTTGCCTAGCATGTCGTAAAAGGCGACTAATGGTATATGGGGTTGTGGATATGTAATTGTGTAGACGACGAGATAGCCACTTTTCCCTTTTTAAATTTTTTTCCATCTAACCCTGCCCACTTTTGTTTTTGGCTCAATGTGGGTTAAAGGGACTATGGTTAAAAGGGGGTTTCAGGGATTATGGGCGTGATGTTATGTATAAAAAATAATATTTTTATTCAATAAAAATTTAATCCAAATAGTTGTTACATAAAAAAGCGAAATGTGTATAAAAAAGAAGGTAGCTATCTAATATTTACCATAGCAATATACCTCATAGGTGGTAGTTCCGTTTTCAATGAGGATGTAGACATATTTTTTTCTGAGTTAATCTATTTAATATTTCGGCTGAACAAACCATTACCTTGATTCGTCACTATATATTCTATGTCTCAGACGATGTCTAAGTCTTTTCAGCCTGGGGTAATCTTCATAGTCCTTAAGGACCCTGTTGATACGTTTTCGAATCATCTTGTTTTTTTGTTCATTTAACATTTCAGAGTAAGCATCCGAAAAAGGTAGCACATTGATCCCTCCGTCGGGGGATACAATTCCACGTATACCTGGGACCATACCGACTTGACGTTGATTTGGGAAAGTACGCAGATGATACGGAGGGGGCGGTGGGGGATAAGGGACCCCAGCTACAGGCAGCATAGGGTGAGAAGGCTGAACAGGAACTCCATATGGTATAGGAACTGATGGTGCGATGGGTGGTAAAGGTCCAGGAGGCTTTAGTGGCGGGATCATGGGAGGATAAGCCATTCGCCGGTAAGGCATCGGAGGATCTAAGGGCACGGGAAGAGGGACAGGGATTGGCAAAGGCACTGGGACTGGCAATGGTACTGGCGGTGGTGGTAGAGGCGGGAGAGGCCCAGGCGTGGTTGAGTAACAATAGTCGGGGATGTGCTTAGGATACCAATACAGAGGGTTGCAAGGATTCGACCCTGCTTTATCTCGACGCGACCTATCTCTCAATGGGTCCATGTAATTTATTCCACCGAGGGTACTTTGTATACACCTTGCAGTTAAAGCGATTAAAATGACCTAAAATAGATTTCAGCGTATAAGAATGGGTCTCATTTTGAATTTCACAGTAAAAAAACCTCTACTAACCTTTAACATAATTGGAGCCATGACTAAACTACGAGTAAATTAAACTATATAAGGCAAGACATAAGACTATGCCTAATTTGCTTATAAACACTTCTGCTTATGGCTCCTGAAGTGTAATGTAATGTACTCAACAGAGAACAAAGGTTGAAAGAACAATGAAATAACATGAATTGCTACAACAATGAACACGAAATTAACTGAAAGGATTCAAAATTACAATCGTCTTTTTATACTTTTTAACGAAGCCGACTTCTTTGTTACTTGCATGACGTAGGTTCAGATTAGATTTAGTTCAATTCAATATTCTGTAATACGAATTATATGTCCTTTGATCGTAGATCAATTTAATCAATTTTAAAATATGTTTATATTGTGCTTAGGATTTAAAAATTCTGAGCGTTCTCCCGCTTTTCATTTTTAATATTTTAGAATTCTTTTCATTTTCTTTACTGTCTTCTACATTTGGATTATCAGTCGTCGTAGTGGTAACTTCATAGTAGCGTCGTAGATCACTGTTTGAATCCCTATACACACCAGCAACTTTCTTAATATATTGACCGCTCTTTCTGGATATCGGTTGTTTATATAAAGCTGCTAGCCCCAACCCAGGAACATAACTAATCTGGGGGGCACTAGGTTCTTTTTGGACATCATTTCTCAGCATATCGAACATTTTTTCATAAGGCGTTTTTCGACGTGTTTTTAACAAGACAGTCTCGTAAAATGGATTCTCGTCTCCGGAAGAATCGTCTTCATACTCCCGATCTTTAATTATCTGAATAGGTGAGAAAGCGGCGACCCCTTTTCTAATTAATTCCTCGAACATCGTCATACAGTGTTCGGGCAGGTGCAGAGGGTACCAGTTGAAAGGATCGCATTCGTACACGTTCCTATATCGTTCTTCAAAATCAAAGTGGTTCATATATGTGACACCAGCAATTGACTGCATCGTGAGTTTAACCAATGCGGATAGTAGTATTAATTCCCATTTTAGCTGAAAATAAATAAAAATTATTCTACATAATTCATCAGATTTATGGTAGTACTAACTAGGAATAGGGATTCACGCGGGATACCGCATTTTTAAAATTATGTTATAAAATCAAATTGAAACTACAGATTTTTGTGTATAGATCAACTTTTATTAAACATTTCTCACATTCAAGTAGTAATCTGTTTTCTTAGATTCATCTTTAAATGTTATCCTTACTCCTAGCAACAGTTTTATATATTTTTTTAATTCAGTCTTATTAATGTAATTTCCAGATTTAGCAAGTCTGAAAATTACATTGAAGCAACAGACGATTTGACCTTCGTAACCCTAAGATAAGAACCAGACAATTTCGGATCATGGTTACAAATTCAAAGTTGTTTGAGTTTTCAGGTTTCATCACGATGTTTTCCCTCACCGTCAAGCTAGTGGTATAAATATGTACATAGATTTGAAAAATCTAGAGGTACATGCCCGGGTTTGAACCCGCACTCCTCGGTTAAGAGGCGCGTGTCCTTACCATTGAGCTACCACCGCACCTTTTTAGTCAGTCTTATTCTAATTTTCTAATGACATTGATATTAATCAAATCACAACTTTCTTTTAGATGCTATTTGATGCTATCAACCTATGATATCAACCTATGGTGACAACTTTTGAAAATACGTTCTTAAGAAGCAAATTGCATTTATTGTATCATCTCTGAGCCTGCTTCTGAGTGAACTGCAAATATATCCTGATGTTGCGAAAGTTTTAGCGCCAAATTTTTTATTTGCTTAGTAAGCAGTAATATAATGGCCTAATTCATTGATAATCTCCATTGTGTTTGTGAAATCTAAGATGTCATGGAGAGTTTTTACTCATTTGATGGTAAGTAACGGCAATTTACTGACTTACTGATCCCATTAAAGTGTCGAATATTAATGATAAGCATTTCATTAAGCAAGGTAATTCCCTATTGCAATTTGGTTTTGGCATGCAAACCAAATTAATTTAAACGGTATTTCCATGCCAATAAGTGGGCGTCAGGAATGTATATTATGTCGAAATCATTAATTAATGAAAATATAAATAACGTTGATATTTTGTAGCAACGTAGATATATGTAGGCATGCGATATTACATCAAAATTGCCGGTTTGATTTCAATTACGACCCTTGTCCAGCATAATCAGGCATGCCTGCTATGATTTGACGGCTCAATAAATTCAAAACATACGTTTGTTCCCAATTAATATCACCGGGCGGCATTTAGCGGCGAAACCACCGCGAAATGATTTATCAAAAATAATTATTAACACTTATTATTCTCTGTTCGCTTTATTCATAATTAAACAGTAGTATAATGCGGTTTTATTTAGGAAATGGACCGGAATGTTTTAATGAGACAAAATGGGTAAATGTGAAATAATTTAAATGTATGCCCATATGGTTTGATTTATAGTTCATTTATTCTATTATTATTTCTATAATTTAATTATTTATTGTCACATTTTGACCAAAATATACTTTATTTTATCTAAAAAGGCATTTTAATGTGTGTGTCAACAGTGTTCCTTGCCTAGCATGATGTAGCAGTGACCAATGGTGTATCAGGTACTGGTTGTGAGATCGTGTAGACGATATGCTAGCCACTTGTTACTACTTATTCATAATTTTCCATCTTACCCAACCCAGTTTATATTTTAGCCATCAATTGTTACAGTGGCTTTTGATTTTGCCTACCCCCTTCGGGGATTGCGGGCGTGATGGTATGTTCTTGTATGTATGTTGTTACATATATATCAGTGTTACACAACAATAACTCATAATATTATTGTTCATAAAATTTTGGAAAATTAATATGTAATTAACTTTTTTTTTTTCAAAATAAATGTCAATAATTATTTCATAAATGTCACATTTTTCTTCGTTTACAATGGATATGGCTGAAGAAAAAAAAATGTATATCAATATTTTTATTTAAGAATGTATAGCGCTCCTTCCTAGCTTTAAAAGGTTTTTGATTTTGAATAGTATTAATAACCTACAAAATAAAAATAAAATCATCAAAATCGGAGTTGTTTCTGAGCACTTTCTAGTAAAAGGCTTTATTGACTTGGCTACATATAACGTACCTTTACAACATTATTATTGTTTTATATATGATATTATACCAAGGCTTGTTTGGAGTAGTTTGGATCATAACCATCGCAACTGAAAAAATATTATCGAATGTGGTGCAGTCGTTCAATAGTTAAGCGCGTAAAGATTATGTACCGTTAGTTTATATTTTGTACCGTCTCTCTATTTATTCAATATTACAGACACTTTACACTTTACGAAATTTGATTTGTCTGACGTCATCTTTTTAGTGTTACGTCCCGTGCTTAGTCGGGGTCCGCCTAGACCAGTGGTTCTTAACCAGCGGTCCGCGGAGCCGCGTGCCCTGTAAGCGTCCCAAGTGGTCCGCAGAGTCATCCATAAAAATCAGTATAACTATGTGACAGTGCGTGGCGTGAGTCCGAACGAGGTGCAAGAGTGCGGGAGAGGACACTTTATTTCCACCCAAGTACATTTACTTGCCTCCAAAACATAAAATCAATTAGGTGGTCCATGACTAATCAAACATTTTGTCTAGTGGTCCCTCAAGACAAAAAGGTTAAGAACCACTGGCCTAGACGATGATATTGATCCATGATATTGGGAGTCCGGTAATTATGTCGAAGCGACTGTCTATCTGACTTTCGCAACCCTAGAGAGGGGAACCAGATGAGATCTTGGTTACTCATTTATACGGGTAATTTTATTTACCTGTATAAATTCAAACATTTAAAATTTGTTTACTTATTCTCGAAGCTATGTTTACTTCACTTTGCCAACTGGCATTGGCGTTTTCGTATCAGAAAGGTTTCTCTTACATGTTTTTATGTTCCTCATACTGATATTTATATGTATACTTTACTGTAAATTTCTGAAAATTATACTGAATTATAAACAAAGTAACGACCATTTGGCAGTTTTGAGATTAACGCCCTCAAAGTTTCAATTGAATCTTAAGCTGTCACGACTACTACAATAACTTTTATCTAATCTTTTTTTGTGTTTATTTTTATTCTCATTTTTGTACTATTCCATCATATTTTTCCATCTAACCCAACCGATTGTCCCATGTTGGTCTGGGACTTTAAAAAAGTGCCATCTGTGGTTCTTGCTTAGCATGTCGTAGAAGACGACTAATGGTGTATCGGGTTTTGGGTATGTGATTGTGTGGGCGACAGGCTAGCTCCTTGTCACCACTTTTTCACTATTTTCCATCTAACCCAGCCCAGTTTTGTTTCTGGCTGAATGTGGTTAAAGGAGCCTGTTGCCTCTATGACTCTGCCTACCCCTTCGGGGATTATGGGCGTGATGTTATGTATGTATGTATGTACTACTAACGACAAGTCAACTTTTTAGTAGGCTTAAACTAGCCATGAACGCAGTGGGTTTGTTACTTACTGCGTTTATGTGTACGATTTTTACCTAAAATTTACCCAAGTTATACCGTAAGATTACTTACTGCGTTTATAAGCGAGACGTGTATGCGTTAGTAGTACCCACCAGACATTTTGTCGTAAATATTTATTGTATATGGAGCACGGCGCGAAGCCTAATAAAGTAATGACAAAAGTATTTTAAATAAGTAGATATTTGTTATATTGTTTGATTAACAAATGAAATTTGTTTAAAAGTATCTTAATAGCTTATAATTAAACGGAATGTAGGAAAAAACTAAATGATTTTATACTTTACAAAAACAACAACAATTTAATGCAGCCTCATCTTTCTCCGATTCTGGTCAATCATACCAAAATTGCCTTTTATTATGCCTTTTATTCTTTAAAATTTTCTGGCCGTGGCAACCCCGCGAGCAAAAGTTTTAGTTGTTCTTATAGAAAACTTTCGAGTTTTGATTATTTTATTCATTAAAAAGTCCAAAGTTTCTACAGCGTTATCGTTGTGATTTGTTTAAATTTTTTAATTTAAATGGCCTCTTTGTGCTTTTATGGACACAATATTCGCCATATAACACATTGGTTTCCTATTGCAGAGTTTCACCTGTGATAATCAGGACCGTCGTAAAAATCACAGACTTTCTTTCCGTCACGAAACTTTTACTTGAATTAGCTTGTTTTATGGTTTCTGAAAGGGTGGAACTATCTCTAAACTTTTTTTTAAGTTTTAGAGATAGTTCCACCTGGCGATGATAACTATCTGCTACTATGAACGTATGTCCAGGCTCCAATAGGGTAAAGTAGGCAACCATTTAATATTAACTATAAAGAGTCCTTACCGCACCTACGGCGTTTATGGTAAGAAAACATGTACAAGAAAGCTAGTGCTCTCCTTATTCAACAGGAGGAAGTTACTTACTGCACATATTCTTAGTAAAATAAAAGCTGAAGGCGGAAAAATCATAAACGCAGTGGTTATAGTTTATGATTTTTTTTCCTATTTCTAATTTAGCTAGCGAAAAACAGGTCTTACTCCCGGGATGCAGAAAATATAATAAACTTATTATTTTAAAAAATGCTCCACTGCGTTTATTATCTGGAGGGCAGTATAGCCCTAACGACTTTTTTTCAATACGATAGATATTCTCATACTAAAAAATAAGGCATTAATGGTAGTTGTGAAATTCAGTCTTTATGTCTATATTTTTAGAATTATATTTTCTTCATCTTTAATCTATTCATCGGTTTTTGAATAATATTATGATATGTTATTATTTTGCTGTTTATTTTATGCTCATTTCTAATTATGTTGTGTTGCCATTGTGAAAGAGCAGTGACAAGTCGCTATTTCGTCGTCTATACAATCAGACATTTAAAATCCGATGTACCATTAGGTAGTCGCTTTTCACGACATGCTGGGCCTTTGCCCATAGTTGGCGATTTCTTTCAATATATCTAATTTATTGAAAAAATATCGTGTCACATTTTTCTAGCGTGTTGCCAGTTTCTAATACTTAAAAAAAATTGCACGCGTAATTACCGTAGGTCATGACTAAACACCGTTTCAACAAAGAAAGTACTACAAAATGTCTGTTGATAAAGTAACAATATCTCACCGGCATAACGTTTGATTTTTCTGTACGTCAACTGCTTTCATCCACGCTTTATTCGCACTCACTTACCACTCCGATGTTTCGTAATGTCGAGTGCCAATACCACTTCATACGAGTGTGTTTGAGTTTACGCAAAGCCACCTGCGGCATTATGCAACTTTCTATTTTATCGCATCGCATTTTGCTAGTTCTCTATAGTTACGCTTTCCGACGTGGGTCACTCGTCTGGGGCATAACAAAATAATAGTACCTACGCTTAAACATAACGACGATCATCAGACAACATCACATACTTCAATCTGATTCCGTGTTAAGTACCGTGACCACTTTTATAACGGATATCATAATCAACACAGGTCTCACAAATTTTAACTTAAATATTGGATATTAACACCCAAGTACAGAGAAAACAAAAGTACCTACTTATCATAATAATGTTTGTGTTAATGGATATCGAACTCACAACTCCTGGCCCATAGGACACGGATCACCAATTGACACCTATTGCGTTGGTTGAAATCTTCTACGGCGACAAGCAATAATTTCCTGATTATATATATTTAAAACAATATCTCTATTGTATCAATAAAAATAAAACATAGTGCAATGAGACAACTCCAGAGAGTAATGAGATACTTGTGTCGGAGTGATCCTTTGTGCACGTTAGAATCTATATAGAGCAAGATTATATGATGGTTCCCTATTGTTTTGCATAAAATTTTATGTCATTATTTAACATGGCATATTTTTATATTAATTTGGCATAATTTTGAGGCACAATTTTTTTAAGCGTACCTATTATAAGTATAATAATCGCTATGCATATAGCCTAAATATGCTTACGCATAATGATAATTAAGCATAAGTTTTATAGGCATAATAATTATACGCCGAATAAATATCTAACTCCTAAAGTTTTCCAAACATTATTACACAATTTTCATTCAATAAAATACTTTTCCTATATAAAATAAACAAGTTGGCGGCTAAGGGATGGCCCAAGGGTCACAATGGTGCCCTAATACCTAGTTGTGTTTTTTTAGATTCAAATGAATTTTCGTAACTTGCCTATTTACAAGCTATTCCAAGAAATTTAAATTTAAAATAAAGTACTTTATTGTTAATAAAATAACATTAATACTTATATTATATTTTGCATGGAAATCAAGCATAAATACGTATGATTAACTAAAGTATGCCTTTAGATCTTTATGCCTAATAACAACTATTAGACAAATAAACAATATGCCTTATACCTTTATGCAAATCAAAAGTAGGGCAAAAAACATTAGTCTAAACTAGGTATATTTATGCTTACTAAAATAGTATGCTAAAGAGAAATTATGTTAAAATATTATTAGATATGACAAAAAAATATATACCAAACTAGTTGTGCCAAATTTAATTTGGAAAAACAAGACCCCTTTTAACTCTGCCTACCCCTTCGGGGATTATGGACGTAATGTTATGTAATAACAATAAAGATGTATTTCTAGCAGAAACAATGAATTTTATAAATATACAAATCATCGTTTCTGCTAGCTGCTAATTTCTGATAATTTTAACTATGAAAGGTGTGGTTTTCCATAAATTGTATATTTTGACACGTCTGTTGGTCGAATGATCAGAGAACCTGGCCACAAAACTAAGGGTCAGGTTCGAATCCCGCTACGGCAAATGTTTCGTGTGATGAACATGGACATTTGTACTCGGGTAATGTATGTTTATAAACGTATTTTAAGTATGTCTATGCGTTCACTTACTTAGCATACAAGCTTAGTTTGGAACTAGGGAGTTGGTGTGTCAGTCTGAAGAATTTATAGAATAAAATAATTTAGTTAGTACCACGGATTAGTAAAAAAAGAAGGACTCCACTCTATAGCGTGAACACGTCTATGCATGTGTAAGTGAGATACTTATCGATACCAGATATCGAATATCTGTCATTTATTATATCAATGTCTGACTTAAGTTGCATGTCAAGTAGGAGCACCTAAGGAGCTTCAACTTTTAGTTAGTGGCGCGTAGTCCTTCTTTTTTTACTAGTCAGCGGTTATTACTAATATTATAAATTTGAATGTTGGTTCGATATTTGTTACTAAATCACGCTTGAACGGCTGATGATAAATTGGATTCATATTATATAATTAAAGAAATAAACATTTATTAATAACAAATACACTAACAAAAATTAAACAGACAATAGACAAATAGGAATAGGAAAAATTAAAAGGATAATAATGAATAAGAAAGGAACGTGTGTATGTGCTACCAACCAGGTCCCAGCCTCAGCATTATGCTGCTACGGCATCAGGTCAACACCGCAGAAGCGCTGGTATTCTGGCGGGACCTAATGCGTAAGTAGGTGTTGTTCTAACTCATAAAATAACTGTATTCCATTCTATATATTTTACTGTGGAACAATATTAGGTTAATGTTTCTCTTTAGCTTAACATAGAAGTTTACTCGAAATGACTGAAGATTGCGAATGCATGATATATCACTAATGTTTGCAAAGTTATAAACTTGAGAAGCTAATAAAATTTACTTGTACAATACAAGTAAACATAGTTTTAATAACATACAAGTGTGAAAAAAAAAACGGTTGCATATTCTCTTACATGCTAATATTAAGACCCAATAAAATTACAAATACTACGTATAACAGATAGTTTAACAGCCATTTTAAAAGATTTCTATCAAGAGATTTCTCCCTTTCTTATTGTGTTCATTCTTTTCACATCCATTGGGAAAATGTATCTTCTAGGTATGACGAATAAGGTATGTTAAAGTTTCTCTAGTATTATACAGGTGACCTGGATTATCCTCCGCACGTCCTAACAAGAAACCTGAACTGGTAAAGAGCTCACTAAAAGGCTGGTCGTGTAACAAAAGCGACAATGCGTGTCTCGTTAAATAACAACAGTCTGATATCACCTTTCAAATCGTTTATGAATTTATAGACTCGTGTATTGGTAGTCCGTGTAACCTATACCGTGGTCCGTGCAAATATGAATATACAAGACCATAGCTTACCTTAAAAATTTGGAGCAATTGCCATATTTCTTATACAAATCCTTATTTTTAGTATATAGGTACGGAACATGTAAACTATTTAGTACAAAATCGTTCTATAATGTTAAACTTTGAGCAAATAATATTTACAAAACAATAAGTAAAGTTCCACCCCACTAAAACTGTATAGCGCGTGCGCATTGTTTGTCATAAGGTCACCAGGTTGTTTTGTCTTGTTAATATTATTTCTAAAAAGCGCAAACATCGTAACAAGCGCAAAACTATACTCACCAGGGGACAACGAGGCAACACAAAAAGCATGTAACTTCGTGAGTTTTTGAGATACCATCATAATTTTTTTATACTGAGTTGATTCTTTAGATGAAAATATTGGACCCCTGTTACGGTTTTCGTATATAATAAAATTGAACTTGCTCGTGCAATATAAAATTTCAGTGAAAACAATTATTTAGTTTTCACTGAAATCTGGAACAAAAACTATTACGATTTAATTGTGTATTGCATTACAGATACCGAATTTCTAACCAAAAATAATCAGAAAGTTTGACATTTTGACCACTAAGTATGGTACTGTACATCATAACTTGAATAAATGTTTGAGTTATAAACGAGTAAATACTACTACTGGCATCTACTGTCCTTTTAACACTCAGTCAGGGCAATTCTCTGTGTAGACAACCCTGAAAAATAAATCAGATTCCTTGCGTTGTTGTTGATACAAACGCGATTTGGATAATGGAGCCTGCATCCCTAATGCACCGCACTGTGCATCTGTATAGACTACAAATGTAATGGCGCGTTTGTACTCAAATTAAAATACGCCTGACATATGGTTATTCTTTCCACTAGTTTATCGTAATAGTCTTATAACTAGGATGTGGGTATATTTTAACGATCGTAATTTTGAAGACTTTGCCTTTTGAAACTATGCCATTCAATTGACTTAATTTTTTTATGTTTTGGACAATTAGATCACACATGCCCGGAAACCAATGCTTATTTTTAAAGTATACATATAATAAATTTCAAACATAAGTTAGTGAAAAAGTCGTGAACATGAAACAATGAAATGGAGCAACTAAACCAAAAATGGTGTTCACGAACCCATATTATTTTTTTAAAGACCCTATGAAAGGTACCCGTATCATGAGATGGAAGATAAAAAAATATACCTACTTAGGGAAGATAACTATATTTTTTTTCAATATTGTTTAACGCCTTTTTTCATCTTAATTATTTTACATGAATACATCCGTTATAGGTTTAAACATGTCATATCACAACCTTTTCTAAACTATGTCGCAGATGGACAGACAGATAGACAAAGCGAAATTATAACAGACCCGTTGGTCGAATGGTCAGAGACCCTGGCCACGAAAACGAGGGTCGCGGGTTCGAATCCCGCTAGGGGTAACTGTTTCGTGTGATAAACATGGGCATTTGTACTCGAGTCATGGATGTTTATAAAAGTATTTAAGTATGTCTATCCGTTCAGCTAGTATCCATAGGACAAGCTTACAGCTTAGTTTGGAACTAGAGAAATGGTGTGTAAGTCCGAAGAGTTTATTTATTATTTATTTATTTATTATTAGGTTTTTTTGTTGACTACCTGAACCTTAATGAGTAGTAGCTTATATTTTTTGAACGGTATTTTTTGGAAAACATAATAGTTTGCAGCTCGATTTTTGCATTCGATGCGAGTTTATCGCGCACGAAAATCTAAAAGTGCCGTGTGCCCTACCTAAGTCTATTAACGAAACAAAACGAAACTACATTTTGTTTCAAGCCTGTGTATACGAGGGCTTAATCGCGCAACAGAGAACGCGTTATTCAATACTTTGGGCTGTATCGATAATGTTTATTGTTAAAAATACGTACGCGGAGCCACTAGATCTATTTCTATTAGATAAGTAATTCATTATTTTGGCCTGGCATTATGTGCTCTCTAAAATGAACAGATTTGTATTAGTGGCATTTAATTTTTGTTTTTGGAAATTCACAAAAGTTTTATATTCCAACGCAGGTACCATAGCTTAATCTTCTTCTGTGTCTGGCATAATTTTAAAATTAATAATATTGTAATATTATAACAAATACATGTCACTTATAAATAAAATACAAAATTGCACAGATAAGTGTATTACAGTTTCTTCTTTTCCGAGTCTCCATCCAGTTAAATGGTATAAACCTAGCCATAATCAATTACTTGCCATAACAATGTATTTCTTATCTTGACCACAAAAATTATCAGTTTAGTCTAGGATAGCGTAATAGCTTTATTATTACAGGTAAAATAATTATAGGCGCTTTCTGTGCACAATCATCTGAAAAAAAAAATATTATGAGTGAAACCCAGCATCTCACAGTGGTTTACGTTCACATCAAGGTATTATTATTATCGGACACGTTCAAAAAGCAATAAAGCGCAGGGCAAAAAACAATTAAATACATTGCTCAGTTTGGGATTGCACTTCTCTCTCTCAAAAATCGTCATAAAAATCAGCGTCATGGTATTTCAATTCGTGACATAATCCGAGGCAGTTTATGTCACGGCGGCCTTTTCGGTGGCATTATTTTTGATAGCTTTTTTTCATATGTGTCCTAGATATGCAGGTGTAAACTATTCCCCGTATATCTTTTGGTTGTGGATAAACAATATTTTACTGTACGTACATCACAATTGCAAGTTTGTTAATCCTCTGAATAAACGGTTTCACATGGATCCAAATGTCGAAATGTATTTTCTTTTGCAGGCGATTGAAATAAAATTTACATCTGATGCTAAGTTATCTCAATATGATACTAGGTATACGGTTATGGAGTATTTGAGAGACAAATCTGATATTTTATCAAACAAAGAGTAATAGGTAATTAGAAATGAGCAGGCTTAATATTATACTCATATTATTACCTGTACTATTTTTGATTCTATAAGTAGGAGTGGTCTCGGAGGCATCATTTTCACCTCCATCATTACAGACGCAGTGAGTGATGAATATAAGTAACAATACGAATGGTGAATTCATTTGTCTGAAAACATCGCAATAATTGTATAGCGTTCGAGATGGGGGAGTTCGCATCTAGTTTTATTTTGCGAGGGCGCGGACGGCCTCGGGCTGGGTGCCCAAACGTAGTGAATGTTATGTTTTATGTCGACGGATATTGTTTTTGTTTGCAGACTCAGTCTGTCCGGACTGGATGCTGCGTATATTTGTGCAAGAGTGGTTCCCGGACAGTTGTTTAAATTCGCCGATATTACCACAGCACTGGCCACGTACCTGCTCGGAGTCTGTTTACATTACAATCAGTCGATGAAGTGAACGGCGGTTATATTACGTTTTCAATTTAACTGTCTACTATTTGGACAGATTGATATTTTTAATGTAGGCATGGCATACGCACGGTAGCTTGTATGATCGATATATTCAATGATAAAATTATAAAACGTGTTAAGCATTACATGTTTAAGTTATGTTCATTTAATAAACAGAACGCTAGTCCTATAGGTACATTGAATATTGTGACTTTTGTCATAGTGTCATCTTTCAAATTATATATTAAGCAGACATAATTTACACCTACTAGTAAATCTATACTAATATATCAAGCTGAAGAGTTTTATTGTTTGTTTGTTTGAACGTGCAAACTTAAGGAACTACTGGACCGAACTGAAAAAATATTTTTGTGTTGTACAGTTCATTTAACGAGGAAGACTGTAGGCTTATATTTATAACTGTACCCAACTAGCGCGGGTATAAACGCGGGTGAAACCGCTGGAACAGCTATAGATATAAAATAGTCATTCCTAGCTCTCTTGAAAATTACCAAGACCTAATAAACGCTATAAAAAAGATATAGGAATATGTAAAAGAGCGGTGGTAGCTCAATGGTAAGGACAAGCGCCTCTTAACCAAGGAGTGCGGGTTCAAACCCGGCACGTACCTCTGAATTTTTGAAATCTATGTACGTATACCACTAGCTCGGCAGTGACGGAAAACATCGTGATAGAACCTGCAAATTCAAACAACTATGGATTTGCAACCATGATCCAAAAATTGTCTGGTTCCCCTATCTTTGGGTTACGAAGGTCAGATCGGCAGAATTACCAAACTCGCTAAATCCTGGACCATGGTCTAAGCGGACCCCACTTAACACGGGACATAACGCTAGTAAGATGATGAAAAAAGATATAGGAATCTATTAATACTGTAGTGCGTCAAAGAGAAGTAAATATTGGAACTGCCGTGCAATGGATTGTTTCAGCAACAATTTCCGGGAACCCACCATGTTATGGTGGATTAATATCCATATTATTATATTGTTATTATAATTAACACTAGCACTTATTATAATAACTAGGTACACACATATGTTACTAACGATTACTTGAGACGAGTAATTAAGTACTTGGCTAATTAACTCGTGGATAATAATAATCTATAAAATATCAAGAAAAATATTGTCTTATGTGTGTTCCGGACTTAAATGGAATGTACGAATAGTCTTTCTTGCCTAGTATAGCGAAAGGCTCAAATTTGTTCCAAGCTAAATATGGTTTAATGAATTTATTGCTCTATAGGTTCCATTTACTCCCACGGGAAACGCGGGCGTGATGGTACATACGACTATGTACTTACCTATGTATGTAACAAGATAATATATAATAATAATATTTTATAAATAGTTGGGATATTTTTTACACACATATATACATAATCTCGCGCCCGTAATCCCCGAAGGGGTAAGTAGAGTCTAAGTGACAGCATATGACATAGGGCCATATTTTTTTTAAGACTTAATAAATAATAAATAATATGGTTGCTACTTAAACTGGATTTCACCGAAATACATTGCGAAACAACGGATTTTTATATGAAAACGAATAACGTACGTATTTTATGAAGCGATAAAATAAATACAACTGTGGTTGATAAACGAAACGATTGTATAGAGCAGTGTACATAACGGTAAAAAATTAAAGCAGCAATTATTATGTACACTTTATATGTACTTTGCACGAGGGTGTTGTTCTACCTAGTATGTTGCGAGAGTAGGGAACGAAGCAAATAACTACATACCCTTATGTATTAAAAATATGGTTCATTATAATAAAGTCAGTATACGGTGGTGTTATATACTAATCACAGCCTACTTAGAAAGAGCGTAAATGTGGACTATTCGTGTTTCATTTCAATTGGGATTGGGTACTTGGAGTATCTATCCTTCATCCCTAGATGAAATCTCTAATATATTAGTATACACATACTGTCCTGCCCGCAATCCCCGGAGGGGTGAGCCCATAGATTTAGAATTTTTTGACTACGCAAAAGATACATAAAGCGTGGGAGCGAGAAATCCTGCTGAAATTCAAACCGCCCGAGAGAAAAAGAGACAGCGAATGAAGTACCTATATGTCAATGTTTTTGCGAGTAAGAGGCCTTAGCGTCCCGGTCTATTTTACGTTGCAGTGAAATTTGTGCATTTATGTATTAAACCTTGGATTATAATCGAGAATATTAAATGTGCATTTGAGGTGACTTGTTCTGTACGTGATTGTGAGGTTGCACGACGGAATAATCCGAATAAATACACTTTTCACAGGTAAATACGATTTTATCAATAGATTTTTTCAAACCATATTTTGTCAAATTGTTGCTAGGAATCAGTTTAGAAAAATATGTTTACAATAGAATATTGATTATAATTGATCTTTCTAAGTATACATCGTGATTATAAACAGAATTGGGGAAAATATTGTGTAAAATAGTAAATTGTTTGGTTACGCTAGTGCTTGACAAAGCGGTGACGTCACGAGTATCGATAAAAACTTAATCGTCTTTAAGCGACATCATGACATGAATACAAAGTTATTTAGACAAGTTATGTTGAAATATAATTATATTCACATTGGGAACTCGTTATCTCCGTAAATTTGTTAGTTAAGTAACTGATAATTTTTCTAGGTTTCCAAGCAACCCAGCATTGTGTAAAAAGTGGATGCGGACTATAGACAGGCCAGATTGGACTCCCAGTAGGAACTCCACTATCTGCAGAAATTTTTTGACGGCAAATGACGGCAACAAAAAATTTTTTGCACTAAATATTATTTTTGAATAACTAAATGTCACTAAATTAAAAGTTGCTAATATATTATTTGTTTAATTTCATTCCATCAGTCAAAGCAAAAGTCATGTATTTTTGTCTTATAGGTATAAATCATAGAACATATTTTTTTACACGCTGAATATACGAGGAATACATTTGACCATCTCATTGTTTATAGAACTGCTTAGAATGCGATTTCTTACCGACTAATTCCGATTTACCTAATATAAACAAATGGTGATTTCATCAATGCCATAAATAATTAATCAAAGGTATAAAAAATGTTTTAAATACCTATACTATTAGTAGGTATACAACTGAATCAGTCGATAATGTAAAAGTGCGTCTTTGACAACACTATTTTTAACCCACACATAGACGTCAACCAACACATGTTTAAATTTATTTTGGTCATGTCTCCGAGCCGTCATTGTGTATCTTGTACATCCTAAATCTATGGGTGAGCCGAATCAAAGGAGAAACCAACTCCTTTGACCACTTCTATCCAAAATAAAATTGAGTAGGCTTAGACGTAAAACTGTGAAAAGTAACAAGTGGCTGGCCTACTTACACTAATCCAATATCTAATATGCCTTTAGCAATTTGACAAACAAAGACGACATGCTGAGCGACAAACACACTGACAAAATAACAATAAAATTATATACAAATTGGTATACAATACAATTTTTCAATAAGACCTAAGTCTGGGATTAGACTTTTTTTTAACAGGGACGTGTATTAAATATTTCGTAGGTACTTAATCTATTATAAAAATAGGTATGTCAATCAATAGTCAAAAACCGCTCGTCAGCGGTTTTACAGTGAAATTTGACTGATGACCACTGAAATTCGGTCGAATCCAATTATAACAGCTAGTTGAAACGATTCACTGTCATGTTTTTCGATTAGTTTATTTTAAAACTGCGATATCTCCTAAGATATTTCGATGCGATTCTTCTATGTGCTTCTATGATTATCAGACATCAAAATTTCATTATTATTTGTATAGTAGGCAAGGAGTGAAAGCGTAACAACCACTGTCTATACAGGTCGCGCTTGTCGATGGTCAATTTCTGCAAACAGAGTTTTTGAAAATCATTGTTTTGGGTCATGTTGCATTCATAAAGCCCCCCTATAATAGTTTTTCTTGTATATCTCCCTTGTACAGACTGGGACCAGTTACAATTTTATTATATGTATAGATAGATAAGATCCTAGGGCCGCCAGATCTTTTTTATTTTTCTCAGTATTACTACCTTTTACTTAAATAATTTAAATTCTGATTTCTGATTTTCATGTATGTTGTTGTGTAAAATTTTCCAGACACAGACCGTCGACAGAATTAAATGTAAGTGACAAATATCTTTTCCTACCTTTCGGACCAGATACATACAAATTGCCTCACTGCCATCCTATTCCACACGTGTTATTTCTAAAAAAAGAACTCTGCTTTGGGTTTACTCGGACTCGTCATGTCGACCGCAGATACCTATGGGTAATTATTGCTTAATTCATTATATCAGTATTATGTTATATTTCATTAAGTGAATTTCCGACCGAAGCATTTAGAATATTTTTTCCAACGTCACACTTAGGTTCTTGTCTGAAATGTTTATCGCTCGTCTTGTAAAGACATTGTCTTTGTCTTCTAAAGATATAAAATAAATTTTCGTTTTCAAAATAAATTCGTCAAATAAACTGTTTCTAGGTATTTTTTTTTCACCTAGAAACAGTATATTTAACGAAGCGAACGAGCTCAATTGTATTAAAATCAAACTGACAATCCTGGAAAACTATTTTTCAGTTTATTTTTCCTAACAAAGGAAAAATTGACCACTGTTTCCTTTAATCTAGTAATCTTTAGATAATTTAATAAGAGAACAATAACGATTCTACGTTTATTCAATGTTTTATTTATGTAACGTTTTATTTATCGATTAGTATACATTAAAAAATATTTCAATAAAGCTTTATTAGAAATTTTTAATAGAAAGGTTTGGTGCAACCTCCTTTTTATCAAGGCTACTAACAATCTCATCAAACCGGCTATCAGTGATAAAGGTCGGCATCATCAACGAACGAGGAGGACAACAGCATTTCTCTTCCTCTTCAATGTTGCTGCGTCTGAGACGTTTCTCCTTGATATATTCTCTTGGAGAAAGGCTTGAATGCTTTTGTAACTCTTCAATGTCTTGCTGGTAATTTTTAGCCGCGTCCCCCGTGAGCACACCGCGCATGCTCAAAAAGTCACCCATAGCTTCGTTTATTTTGAATTCTACAGAACATGCTGAAATGAAGTAATAAATTGTTTATGGCAGGCCGTTTGGATTAATGTTAATTAATCAGATCTTAAGCTCCGAGCTGAAGGTCACGGTCGAATTAAGTTGTTATGATATTATACATTATTCGAGCCGTTTCTATTTTATAGTAGCCTTTATTCATTACTCATTATTCATAACTGAAATATGTGCACATGCAAATCTGTGATATTTAAAATAAAATAAATAATGATATACTTAAGCCTACAGAAGTATTGTGTAGGTATATTATTAAGCCTTACATGGACGGCATGCTTGTTTTTATAACTATAAAATCGGACTGTCTATAGAGAAGATGGTAGTTTTTACGTAAGTACATGAACAATATAATTGAGAATGTAGGTACTGAGATGCTACGGTAAATATATAAACCAGTTATTTATCAGTTAGAAAACCCATATTTTTAGCTGTATACTTAGTCTCGTGATCAAATGATCGTATTTAAAGCAGACGTTGGCCGACATCATCATTGTTTGATAGATAGTCTGTGAAATGAGCCTTAACTTATTCCGCCCATACATCACCCACCCAACGCGGTTTCAGTCAATCGTTCAATTATACGTCGACGTTTGGCAACCGAAACTGCTCTCAGGGACTATTAGCTCATGTGCTTGTCTGCGATACAAGTACAACTATGTGCCCGCAATTATTATTTTTAAAACAAACGTGTGGTGGTTGTAAACTTTTCTATTGATTTATTCATTTCAAACTTACACATATAACTCTTAGTCTAAAATTCGATTAAAGAAGTTTAAACACTTGTCTGTTACTTATAATGCAATTTTATTTTTTTTATTTTTTTATTACTAGTGAATTACAGAAAATGGGATTTATTTATAATACTGGATCTCGCACTGTCATATCTATTCTAATCTGAAAGCAGGGAGGAACCAGGTATGTTTAATTATCTAAGAACAAAGTCTTATACTGACGATACTAATAATTAGATAGACAAATATTTAGTGTTAGGTGTATCTATGGAATATTTATATACATTGCATTTATATAATGCAACTGACATACATAGTGTATAACGAATAATAAAACGAAGAATATATACCAAAAATCAACTGTTATTAGAAAAGCTAACATAGACGTTACTTAGGTACATGTATTTTTAAAGCAGAAAAGATTACATAAAAACTTAAACTAATGTGTGTACATTAAACATCCCATAATAAACCAATTATGGTTGTCTTAGAAATAG
Source organism: Glyphodes perspectalis (assembly GCA_951394215.1). Classification (NCBI taxonomy): domain Eukaryota; kingdom Metazoa; phylum Arthropoda; class Insecta; order Lepidoptera; family Crambidae; genus Glyphodes; species Glyphodes perspectalis. Next base: position 14,999,788 of record OX596199.1, read on the forward strand.
CATAGAAATGGACGCGACAGCGTTGACGAACACGCAGGTATTCTCTCTTTACAAGGTAATTCTTTATGCAGATCCATAATTCAGTACAGATAAACGAGTTAGGTAGGGTTTATTAGGAGACCACGTGACGTTCGCTTAACACCCTTCCACTCACGGCACGAAATGCACCCCAATTATGCATCTAGGCCAGTACGAATATGGTGATCGCCGATGGATGACAGGCTTCAATATTGGCGTTTACGTTCACGGCAAAATTGGAAGTGTCGTATTTTCGCGAGACCAGATCCACGCTAAGACAAATGTACGCACATGGCGACACCCCCGCCATTTCGATCCGTGATTTCCCAGTGCAAACATTTCGAAACCTCTAAATTTTACCGTTATTTAATCAACTTCTGCGCTAAGAACTTCAAAAGGATAATTAATAGTGGTTGGCGTTAAATTAAACGTGATTAGATTAATTAAGTCTTCTTCTTGGCGAGTCGACAGTAACTTGGGCAGCCCTCGATGGAGGGATTAGGCTATCATAAGTACTTGTTAATCCATTACCTAATTAACTAATTATCGGGAGGCCTACGAATTAGTGGCGCTGTTAATGCACTTTGCTTGATTTCTCGAGCTTGGTATGTTTTCTACTACAACACCAATAATAGAAATAAGGTACCTCTATTTTCTAGGTCACATACTAAATATGTTTAACGAGAAAAGGCTATTGTAGATTGAAGATTTCTACGAGTACAGTTCGAATTTGTAAAATAAAATCTAATTTTTATATAGGCTTATGTAATTATTGTTATAAATCATACATGATTAAAAGTATCCTGAACCTGGTGGTAGAATCGTCGATTTGTGACGGTGTACTTACATTAATATCAATTCTTTTTATTTTTATTACATGTACTAATGTAGTTCCTCTATTTAGTTTTGTAAATCAAAATAAGCCTCAAAGATTTCTTTGTTGTCTGTCAGACCGTCCGTGTTTATTTTTATATTCTAATCAAGGTTACACTCTCAATTAAATAATTTACTCAAACCATAGTCAGTAGCCAATTAAGATAGCTCGTAAAATATGCTATCTATCTTTTTGTGAGGTGCTGCTATTTGTACCTCAGACCCTTGAAAACTGTGTTTATTAGCTTCGTAGGTGATACATTTGTAAGGAAAATACAAATGACATGAATTATTTTGTTGAAAAGGGGCCAAATTTCTGTCTTTTTTAAGACGTCATTATTACTGGGAAGATTTTAAATAACATATTGCGAGAGATATGTAACGTAAACATTTGCCAGCTATTAGCAAATCAATAAAAAAAATAACGAGTTCTGTTTGCATTTGGTGACTTTGGCTTAAGAGGGGGAATGAAATGTTTTCATACAATATGTAGCATACATTTATTTTATGAGCAAATATGTAAGTATAAGTCTTTATGGGCATTTATTCATATGATCATTACCCATAGTGTATTTACAATAATGTAGACAGGTATATCACAATATCAATCATCTCCCAATTAGAATTACTTAGGTAGCATAATAACGATGGCTACTTCTTTCCTCGGCTCGGAATTCAACCTGACATTTTCCATAATACGGACAAGCATTTCCACATGATTTGTGATATTGAGCTTGTCGGGCTTGATTTTAAGAGTATATTATGGGTTTATTTTATGAAGAATATGTGTTCTTAAATATATAATATACTACAGATTCTTAAAACACAAAGCATACTGGAACTCTTAATAACAGCATTATGTGTTCTCGTATTGTTTGTGTTTGTGTCAAAGGATGTTTCTCAAAGCAACGCATGCACCGTTCACTACAAATATTATATCTATCATTTACAGTCCGACTATCCCGTACGCTAAAGGTACTTTGAAAGCCACGGCAATAGATTACATGAGCCTTTTGATCAAGGCGGATATGTGGAAACTAAACTTGCTAACGAGCTCATCTCAGTGGACGAGTGTCCATACAGAAGCTCCAATAGACACTAGTTTGAATGCCGACACGATAATACACGTTCCGTTCTGGATATATTTGGATTACAAACTGTATATATTGCACTCGCATTAAACATACATAATGATTCGATATAAAGTGTAAGTTATTATTATGTATTTGGTCGCATATCAAAGTTGGCTGAAAATTGTAAACCATTCTAACATTGTGCATATTATTTTCAGATAATTTATTATATATCAAGCAATCCACGCGGTTTACACTCACATACACATATAAACATTATTGTACATATATACATAAAATCACGCCCTTAATCTCTGAAGGGGTAGGTAGAGTTCAAGAAGCAGCAGGCAGGTGGTTCTACACAATTTTACGGTTTATAAACCGTGTTAAATACCTACTGTAAAAGCTCGAACTACTATAAATACTAAGATTTGGTAAATCTCTTAATGGTAAAAGTCCGAACAGTTGTGCAATTCGAAATTACACCGTGGTAAATCCTAGGATTATTCGCTTGGCAAATATATCCAACGTAATTTTAACTAAGGTTAGGTTATATTATAAGTAAGGTTAGTTTAGGTTAGGGTTTTTTTAAACCAAATTAAAAAAAGGTTTAAACCTGTAATATTATCTAACCTGTAAATCATTACATTCCATCCATTAACATTTACCAACTCATGTCGGTATTGACCGATATATGCGGGCTAACAATCTTCCAAGTTATCGACAAATAATACGTAAAATTAAAAATGTTTCCTCATTCACAATTTTTCATCAGTTAATATGCTTACGCTGACATCATATGTGCTGTAAACAAAACCACCCACCACCTCTATTTCCCGACCAGACGAACGATTAAATATACACATACATTGGCAGGTATTGATGCGTACATTGAAACTTAAGCGCATTAACGACCATATTTACAGGGTATCTTTTAATAAATCATCAAAGGCACAGCACTGGCACAGTAATAATAAATAATACGACTTTGCCCAACCGAAAATGGATCAACTTTACCGTTGCATAATGAACTTTAAGTATTCACATCTACTAATAAAGTCCACGAATTATTTATGCAAATGGATCGATGGGCGCTTTTAGGTACTTCAATCTGGCAATAGTGAGCTCTTTGAGAGGCATTGCGACAAGGAAGTTTCACCTTTACTTCACTGAAGATTTTAAATTTACCTATTAAGTGTTTAAGTTTTTAACAAGTTATTTGTACAAAAAGAGTCATTGCTGTGTGACTTATAATAGAAATAATTAAATATATTATTAAAGCATGGGCGTTTGTACATACCTACATAAATAATATTTTATCTTTGTCTTAGTGGAATTGAGAACACAGAGGTTGGAAATATGTCTCCGGTTCTTAGCATAGAGTGTTATTAAGATCCGACATTCGCTTGTTGTAATTCCGTTAATTTGTTTTTAACACACTCTAATTACCTTTACTTGGTGGACACTGGCACTCAAATTCAGGTGATTTAATAGGCATATTCTCTTGCACATTTCTTCGGAAGAAATATTCTATCGGTGACTGAGGAGCAGACCATGACCACTTATTCCAAGGCATGTACACTTCGCTAGCGCCGATCATTGTTAATGTAACAAATATCACAAATCCCTGAAATAGAACGGCAGAGTTTACGATTTTACTTAGATGTACCTTTACACAAGTTTATTATGTATAGATACATCATTAATATTATAATAATATTATAAAGAGAAAAGATTTGATTGTTTGTTTTGAATTGAATAGGCCCCGAAACTACTGGACCTATTTGAAAAATGGAAAGCTACTTTATCATGTTAAGCCGCAGGGCGCTGCTAGCATTACATATATCTGGACCTGATATTTCGATCGAGCTGCTATTTCCTGCTACGGACGAGTATTCACCTAAAATAATTTACTTTAGACACTTGTTTCCACTTAAAGATCACTACACAAGAGGCAAATACTCGATAGCCCCGTTGGAGCAATGATTCGAACTTAGTGCCGAGGGCCAGGGGCGCGGGTTCAACGCCCACAATGGATCAAACATTTAGACAAACAAGTATTTCAAAGTCAAAGTCAAAGTCAAAGTCAAAATATTCTTTATTTATATAGGTTTCAAAGAAACACTAAGTGATATGATTCTACCATTTGACTCGGAGCCTAAGCTACATAATTTGGACTTTAATCAATGTGATGTTACTATTGTCGTAACAATCAACTTGAGTGAGGTCTATTTACACCATTTATAACTCAAGAACAGCTGGGCAGATTTTGACAATCTTGGATTTGTTGATTCGTTAAGGACCCATGTGCACATGGAAAAAGAATTATAAAAAAACTAATTGACCCGGCGCACTTCGTAACGCCCCGATATCGGATTTAATTTTCCGCGCAATATTTTTTTTCTTTCATAAGAACCTTCATCTGACAATAAAAAAACACAAATAAAAAAAGAATTAGCGAAATCGGTAAAGCCGTTTTCAAGTTATAGCATGACCAGTAGAAATAGGGGTAAATAAATAAAATTTTCATAAATTTTGTATGAACCTACTTTAGTGATGAAATTAGAGAACGGGGGGTACGAAATCCGTCGGGACAGCTAGTTATAAACTAAGTAATTATTATATAAAGTAAGTTAAACTTACATTATTAGGCTAAAGTGACATTTATCCTATTTTATTGTTAAGAAAATATCTATTATAACAATCAACGAGCTTACGACTTCTTTCGAGTAAGTGAAAAACAATTGAAATAGATAATTTATGGAGGATAAAATATTATCATAAACAAAATTGACATAAATATTAAAGTTTTATTCTCAAAAAGAAAATCTCTTCACTTTTTTACTGAGGCCCTTCTCATAATATCCAAAAGATGGTCACTGAAATATTCGCTGTCTATGTCTTCATATTGGCCTATAATTTGTTTTACCGTAGTTGGTTTCGTCTTCTTGATCTTTTTCCAACAGAGATCTTTCACGTTGGCACATTTCAGTTTTCTCGGCGAGTAAGATTCTACCATTTCATTGGCTGGAACTACGAATGACACGGTACTGGAAGTACCACTATTGGTGGTAGATGATGAATTTGTAATTATAGTACTGGCTTCTGTAGTTTTTGCTGTCGTTGTAGTCGTCGTTGTCCTTGTAGTCGTAGACCTGGTATTAAAAGGTGCATTGAGACGCCCTTGATGTATATCTTCCCAATCCTTCTTATACATACCCTGGTACTTCATCCTACTTTTTCTTCCAACATACATCGGGAATGATAACACTAGTTCATTACTTCCTTCATTCTTACAACCGTTTTCACAAAGTCTAAAGGGTGCCGTAAATAGTAACATTTCGGGTCTGTCAGTTATTTCTAGAAATCAACGCACAATTTACAGATATGTGAATTAATAAGTTGTCTAGGTTTTTTAGTTATTTTTGTGTTTGTGAGGGCATACTTACTCTCTCCATGGACAATTCTTCTAACAAACTCTTCACCGTCCTTAGCACCTTGATCGAACACAACAGCTGCTGCGATATTTTCTATTTGTGCGTCAAAGAGTGTCAAAGAGCTAAAAGCAATTGTCATAATAATTTACATTTGGTTAATTTCTCATTGTTACACTTTGTGACGCAATTAAAAAATGGTATAAATTTATTCACCTCAGAATTAAATTAATGGAAAAAAAAAATCTAAAACAGAAAACATGTGTTTGTGTTATCAGTCCCCGCGGTTTATATGTAGTGGTTTGCTTCATATTTCGATAAAATTTTACGATTGAAAGTATATTGCGGAAAAAGCATTGCGCATAAGTATTGCTTCTTTTATTTTTACTGTTAGTTTTCACCCATTCACGCATTATGATGCTTAGATTTGACTGGCCCGTTGATTGAGTGGTCAGAGACCCTGGCCACGAAAAGGGTCGCGGGTTCGAATCCTGCTTGGGGCAAATGTTTCGTGCGATAAACATGGACATTTGTACTCGAGTCATGGATGTTTATAAACGTATTTAAGTATGTCTAACTATTCACCTTGTATCCATAGCACAAGCATAAGCTTAGTTTGAGACTGGAGAATTGGTGTGTCACTCTATAGAATTTATTATTATTTTTAACCGACTTCAAAAAAAAGGAGGAGGTTCTCAATTCGACTGAATGTTTTTTTGTTTTTTGTATGTATGTTACTCGATATCTGAGAATTGTTAACCGATTTCCAAAATTTTTTTTTAATCGAAAGGGTTTACTCCAGAATTGGTCCCATTGCCACCAAGTCAGGATCTGATGAAGGGATCCCAGGAAAATCGAGGGCAACCCTCAAACTTTATAGGCACGTACAATGTGTTTTAGACATTTTCTAAGATTGTTCAAGTATTTACGCATGGTACTTATCATCTTATGTTGGTGAGCTGATGATGGAAGGTATAAATCCTTAACGATTAGGAATTAGTTTATGATTCTTTAAATATAGATATCTTCGAGAATTGTAAGACGATTTTTAGGGTTCTTTTTTTTATTCAAAAGGGTATATCCTGGAGTTAGTCCTATTGGTACCACATCTGGATCTGATGAAGGAATCTTAGGCAAATCGAGGGAAACCCTCAAGTATTATAGGCGCGTACAATCTATTTTAGTTATTTTATAAAACAGTTCAAGTATTTACGTCTGGTATTCATAATCTCATGTTACTGAGCTGATGATGGAAGGTGTAACTCCTTAACGATTAGGAGTTCGTGGATAATTCTTTCAATATTATAGGGCCATATTGAGTGTTATTTTCGAGATAGTCTCAATTTCACCAAGACTTGGTCTAGTGATGGAATTCCATGAAAACGAGGGCCACTCTTAAATTTTAACGACATGTTAAGTGTTTTATTTATTTTTTCTAAAACGATTCCAGTATTTGCGTCTCGTACTCATCATATTATGTTGTTTAGCTAATGATGAAAGATAACTCTTTGAAGATTAGTAGTTTCAAGTAATTCTTTAAACATTAAAGGCTCGTTATACCTTTTCGTCTTTAGTCTCAAAAGACCGGCACTGTCTCATTAAAGCAGCTCGTTTTGAAATGATGATATAATTACGCGGGCTGGAACCGACTCCAAAACTACCTGATTATTGTAAATATTTAAATACGTGTTAAAGATTAATACTTTCATCGAAGCAGTCGGAAGAATTTATTTTATACTTTTTAGTGTTTAGACATTTAAATAGCTATTAAGGCAGTTCTTACTTGTGTTTTTTTATAACCATTTTTTGCGGGGTTTTTTGAAGTCAATTTTATTTTTGTTAAAATTTAATTTCGTAACCATACTAGGTATTTATTTATCACACAATTTCCTTGCACATTACTTCGATAAATTCAACTACTAGGTACTACTAATACCGGAAATATTAATAGGTAAATAAATGTCTTTCTTTCAGGGTACACTGTACCTCACTTTCATTTCATTAACATTTATATGCAGTTTATAGTAAATTCATCGAAAAGAATCGAATTTTGTTCACAATAAAAAATATGCTGGATTTTTTTTGTGTAAACTAGCTTTAATTTAATTGTTACTTATTATGAGATTGTTTTGACAATTTAAATGCATATGAAAGTTTATATAAAATAATAATAAAATCTGGTATGTCAAACGGCTAAACCGATATTGACGGATTATTCAATGAAAGAGCTCACATTGAAAGTTGCGTCAAAATCGGTCCATAGGTCAAACACGGATTTTATAATTATCTTAAGTAACTCTTTATAATATCAGAATATTTTATCAAGTATCGCTAGTTATTTTTTTAGAAGAACAGTAAGGATTTGGATCGATATATTTCTTATATGTATTCGACAGGGCCGAGGACGAGGGTAATATCTAGTCATTTATATACATTTATAGGTACATACAACAATACTTAATAAATATTAGTCATACCCTGAAAAAATCTTAGCACGTCACCGTATATGTCACCGTATATTTTTTATCTGTACAATGGCAACAATACCGCTTCCGTACACGTAAGCCCAAGTACGTTACGAGATATTTACGTACTACGATTAATAACTGTCATCAAATCAAAACTCTTTCCAATTGGCGAAAGATTTAGACAATTGTTTGCTGGGCGCGCGGTAAAAATAGCCAGGAGACACCCAAGACATTGGCCTAGACCAGGGAATGTAATAAATATATCTTGGCTCCTGACATAAATCATGTGTTTTCGTAAACTGTTCGCAGGGCGCTTCCCACGAATTATATCATCTTTGGTTCTAGCCGTTGCTGTAGTTGTGTAACATTCATCAAACGTGTTTATTGTTGACTATTTTCATTGCTAACAAGATTTTTTTAACAGGGTAACTTGTATATTGTTTTTTAACGTTATGTAAAGCTGTTCTTTAATTTTGCTGAAAAAAAGTTACATTTTACTCTCGAGAACAATAAAAAAAAAGAATAAAAATACTTAACAAAATTAACAACAAGAAAAACAATTGAAATCATTGTCAACTTTATCAGCTACGCTGTATTTTCTTCTCTTGTTTCTATTGTAAAAACAAACACCATTACATATTTGAGTTAATCAATTAATTTAATGTATTTCCAGTTTCAAAATAAAAAGTAAAGCTTTTAAGTATTTAAGCAATTAATTTAAAGTATCTACTGGTACGAACGCATCGTTTTTCACATGCTGACCCCGATCCGATTGATCATCTTGGTTAAATAAGTCACTTATCACTCCAGAGAGCAAAGCGCTGTATCGCTGACAGGATTTCCGCAATCAAATCCAGTATTGCCGAACTATCGATAGTTTGACTACCGACAGTTTGCCTTGAAATCATCTATTATATCGATAGTTATCGATAGAGCACTATCGAAACGACAATACTAATCGGATCACAATAGTTTCAGTTATCATATTTTATCATTTATTGTCTTACTTTTTATGAACATTGATGACATACACAATCATTTACGGAGCGATGTTTTGGTATCTGGAGTGCTTCGAAAATATGTAGGTAAATCAATTAAGATTTTATAAGAAATGGCCACTGATGATCGAAGATTATCTGTGTACAGACTAGCTGACTTTTATGTGATGTCTATATATATTCTAGACATTGCAGTATATTATTTCATGTAGTGATATGTTTTTTTATAACGCTTATTTCTTTATACATTATAAGTAAAACGTTATAAAACAATTTATAGTTTTCATGAACAATAAATTGAATTCAGTGTAAAAATGGAATAGAATTTTTAAGAGCTGACTCTTATTATAATTTTAATACCGAATTGGTACGCTTATGAACAGACAGTCAGTCAGTACAGAGGCTTAATAGGCTATTTGACAGTATGAAAAATAATTACTTATTTATTGTCATCCGCGTTAATTACGAATTCAAAAAGCAATTTGCATTAATGAATATTAAAAAAATATTAAATATTTTCACCAAAAAACCCAAAATAAAATTAATTTATTTTGAGTAGCAGCCACGTGACCATAAACGGTTGTGATTGGCTGAATGTAATGTGACGTTTCATGTCTGTAAAACCACTTCTGCCATTGCTTTATGTTCGAGATCCTTGTTTTCTTACGATTTTTAAATCTATCTTTGTATGATAAAAAAGAATGTGCCAACTGTGGTTCTTGCCTACCTAGCATGTCGTTAAAGGCGACTATTCGTTTACGGGCTGTTGGGTATGTGACTGAGTAGGCGACAAGCTAGCCCCTTGGCACTCCTTTTTCACAGCTTTCCATCCAACCCAGCCCACTGTCCCATATTGGTCTGGGACTTAAAAAGAATGTGCCGACTGTGGTTCTTGCCTGGCATGTCGTAAAAGGCGACTAGTGGTATATCGGGTTTTGGATGTGTGATTGTGTGGGCGATAGGTTAGCCGCTTGTCACTGCTTTTTCTCAATTTTTCATCTTCAGCCCAGCCAACCCAGCCCGGCTTCATTTTTGGCTGAATGTGGTTGAAGGGGCATGCTGCCCCTTTGACTCTGCCTACCCCCTTCGGGGATTATGGGCGTGATGTTATGTATGTATGTATCTTTGTATGATCAGTACTATTCACTTTTGTGTGTGTAATCATGGATAATGATTTTGTGAAAGCAAACAGCGGATAATTGATGCTAATTAGGTCGGAATTTTCGTTAAAAGTAACCCCGACTATTACTCACCTGAACTTAGAAATGTAAAAACAGCTACCTACGTAAGTATCTTAATACCTTTAATATTAATTACTTATCAAAATCAATAATACCATACTTTAAATGTTTTTGTAGAAACGTGTGACGTCTCTCGACGCCATATTGCCGAAGTAGGCGTTTTGACAGCTCAAATAACCTGTGTATTTTTAAATATATTTTTTAAAAAATACTTAAAATAAATGTTATTTATAGGGTCCTTATACATCATTTAATAATGTGCGATGGTTTTCAGAAACTAGTCAAATAGCTTATTCTTTCCCCGCTTTCATGGTGGACGCCCATCCCTTTGCCCATTTAAGGGACGTGCAAGACGACGGTGCTGCCAACTGGTGCCGTCAATGCACCATGAATACTTGAGATTGATATTTTTATCAAGTACATAATTAGTTTTAATAGGGAAATTTATTATTCTACATAGTTAGTTATAATGCATTGTTATGTTTATGGATATCATCTCCAACACATTTTCTCAAGATCAAAAGTAGTAACTTTAGGATTAGAGTTAATCCTTTTCAATGTTCTTTATTTCTCGAATTATTTCATCAGTCTTAAGATGTACCTGCTCTATATTTGTTTTCAAGGCTTAATTAATCCTTAATTATGTAACATACAAACAATAATTAACCAGTAATGTTTAAGTTTACAAGGTTATTTTTTAGTATACAACCGAAACACGGGTCAAATATTTTCATTTAAAGAATCAGTTTAAAAAGGCTTGTAATGGTATGTTAATAACTCACAAGCGTGCAGCTTTTTGCGTTGACTCGTATTTCTCCCGCGAGTATACTGACCATACCGCGTGTGGCTCGCTTCGGCCGATTTGTACCACGTGACAAGCGATGCGCACGCGCGTGACCGTTTTTAGCAGGGTTTAATAATTTCCGGTTTTATAAATATTATTTAATCAAAGTACATATAACATGGTATAAAAAACATTGCAATTGATTCTGTTAACTATTATGAGCAAACAGTTTTCAAGTTTCGTACATACTAAAGATAAGGTATATGTATCAAAGTGTTAATTAGCGAAATTAATAGCAAGTCCATAAGACTCATAGTTGTAATTTTTTACTACATATATGCAAAAGTTGCTGGTGGGCACTGGAGCATATTTTTTTAAATTCAAGGTTGATAATTTTTTATGTATTATTGACATTCCTTTCATAAATACGAGTCGATTAGCGACTAGACATAAGCAAGAACACCCCAACTCAGTAAAAACCGACGTTAAGTTACGGTTCTTATGCTTTCTATATTTCGGGGGATGTTAAGTAAGAGTAGGAACGGTGACTCATAAACTAAGGATTTGCACAGCCCATGACGGGTACCTAAGGTTTTTATTACGCTCTCATCCCATATGCCCTAGACGCGGTAAAGTCCCAACAAAACCTTCGAGGGTCGACCACGTGCAAGTAGGCTTCAAGCCCCGCTAACCATCGAGCCGGCTGTACGCTACTTTCGTAATATAAAAAAAGAGTGAGTACCGTAAGACTTTTGTGATTCTTCGACAAAGAAACCAGAAAAATTATATAATTACACTTACATAGTTGTTTGGCAGTGAAGGTTTCATCACCATGTTTACCTTACCATATCCTTAGGAGATTATATTTCATGTTAAGAGTAAAACTGGAGTTAATGTACTTACATATTAGCGTCACTATTCGCAGAATCGATGGCCTCACCACGCTTCCACCGAACAACCAACGCTCGTATTTAACTGTTTGAAAATGTTTTTCATTGCATAATGCGCTTTTCTTTTTGGAGCATATAAATGTCTCGCAGACATAAAAGAACATTTTTAAAAGCAAATATGCGCCGGCAACGAATTTCACTATTTCATAGACTTAACGTCAAAGGAATAGCCATAACTTTTTGTAAAAAGGAATATTTTACACGTTCATGCTGGTAGGCAGAATGGTGGCATAGGACAGAAACGGTTAGTTGGTAGAGCTAAATATTAGATGACTTTTAGAGATAAAGGGAAATGAGAGATACTTAAAATAAATAAATATCCGACAACATCACATACATTGATCTGACTCCGAGGTAAGTAGCTTAAGCACTTGTGTTACGGATATCAGAATCAACAGTGGTATTACAAATATATACTTAAATATCAGATATTAGCACCCAGACACAGAACAAACACAAGTATTCATCACACGAATGTTTGTCGTGTGTGGGAATCGACCCACAACTCTTGGCGCATAGGGCAGGGTCACTACCAAATGCGCCATCGAGCCCGTTGAAGTCAAAGCATTTCACTCATGAAATATTATTATTATTTACAAAGCTCACGGACAGGGGTAATACAGATTCACCCAATCTCCCGATTCAGTTGCGCGGTATGGGAGATTCAGTAAGTGAGAGTCTGTACAGTACTGAGTACGCTTCCACATTATGTTTCGGTATTGCCGCGGATGAATGGATGGAGGAATAGAATAGATGGCTACTAGGACCGAAAGTTACTTACTAATGAGTTTAGCCCAACCATACATAGAAAAACAGTCCACCCTTGTCTCCGAAATTATATTATGGATCTTTAAAATTACCTTCACCCCCATATTTGTTATAATGCACAAAATACTACTAATATTAAGACTACCAATTTTATAAATAATTTATAAATAAGTAGATGTGAATTTGCTAGATTTAGATTTTGTGGACCTATTATTCTCTGCGATATCTTTTACAATTAATAATTATAAAATAAGAGGAAACTTCGCGTATTTTCTAAATACGCAGTCACTGCACCTAATTATTCATCAAGCCCTAATCAGTTTTATTTTTGTCTGAAAGTGCTGCTTACTGCTTTTTGGTTTAGGTCTCTGGCTACCTCTTGAGAGGAGATTGCGAAATCGGTAGAGTTATGTAGGGCAGTATTGTAAATTACTACCTATATCACAAGAAGATAAATCACCTGTCTGGAATTCTACGAGCATGTCGCGACAACAGTATCGCATTAGTTTTTACATTCGCCGGACAACTATAACCTAAAATTTATTAGTTCTACAATAAACTGAAAATTTCAAAGTAGTTATAACCCAATTTACATACTTATAAGAAATTTATAATTATAATTTATAAATATTTGAATGTATGCACACAGTATATATCTATATGTATGATATGTGCACGTAATGTATATATAATACATAATTATTGATTTGATGTTCATGGCCATGGTTTTCTAATATATTATAAATAAATCGATTGTTGGTGAGATTTATACTGATACTATACCGCGTAAGTGATCTCAGTTAAGGATCCGACAGTAATAATCCCTGTAAATGATAAAATTTATTTGCATATATTGTTTTATGTAAGAGGGGGTCAAACGAGCTAGCGGTTTACCTGATGGTAAGTGATCACCGCCGCCCACGGACATCTGCAACACCAGAGGAGATACAGGTGCATTTCTATTGTGTACAAAACGTTAGGCGAAACCTAGCCGATAGCGCTGAGTGCATGCCGCCCTGTCTATTGTTCGTTAAATGATTGCTACATATCGATCACTGTTTCGTAAGCCGTGTTTATTTTTACATAGTGGACTATCTAATCGATGTCTAGGCTGCCTTGGTCATTGTAACATTTAATTATCTGCAATTTGGCAGATTGCCTGATTTACCTGCTAGGTAGCCCAAAGGTTTGGCATGCACCCAAACGATTACATTCACTGAACTGTCAAAGATAAGTTATTTTAGATATTCCGACATTGAAATTTTGAGCCGTGCCTGCTGAGTAGATGTGTCATGGCTCGTGACATTGGGTGGTATGGCTTCAGTGTCGTTTTACGTGTTCTAAAGTGTTTCTCGTTTGTAAACCTGTCATCTTCACATAAATTTACGACATGACTTGCCTGCAACGGTCTTAATGATATTTGCAAGTTGGTGTGTTTGCAGCACACCAATTTCTAATGATAGTTTTGATGCCAACTAGAGTCCCCCTTTCTTGCAACTGTCTTGACTGAGAGGGTTTTTCAGAAAATGAGTCTAGTAAATTGTTTCATTATTATTTCATAAATCATGTTTATTAATTAATCCTCGCGCCCGGCTTATTATTCACGCGAAGTTAATAGGGGTCATTTATCTGGCAATTAATCTAATATGCCTTATTAGCCAACAACCCGGATCGATTGTGAAGTTTTATTTTAAGCCTAAATTGTTAATTATTTAATGGGCGCCACTTACCGTCAAAAACATACAATATGTCTAATGATATCTATGATCCACTTGTGTATATAAATATATATAACTTAGTATTTGAACAGCTTTTAATTTAGATATCGTGGATTTTATTTATGACTGGAGTATCAAAAATATTTCTTTCAAAGCCATATTAATTATATTTTAACAAAATTTATCGTGCGTTAATTCTGTAACGTGTGTGTCTGGTAAACTTTCAAAATAATTAGTAAGAACATTATTAATAGATGTGTGTAGGTATTAAGAAATATGTTTACTACTTTAAAAAGTTTATTAATATAACCGAGATGTATTTAAGATAAAAATTGTATAAGAGGCAGTACAATTATCCCATTCAATTGATATTTGTCTTTGTGCGTTGTTTTCTTATAAGACTGAATTTTCAATTATGACAATTACCTACTAAGTGGTAATTGTTTATAAATACATCTAATATAATTTTGGAGTTGAATAAACAGTCAACATTAATAATGTGAGGGCAATTAATTTCGGATTAACAGCCAAGATACTGAGCCAAAGTCTTACAATAAACTGTAGCATGCCGATCAATCTAATCTACACATACATCGCTTTGCTCTAATCCTAGACACAATCGCTTCGCATTAGTCATTCAATAATTGATAATACTAAATCATTTAATTCCCTATCAAAGTGATACTACATGTACTTTATAAAATATAGTAAAATGTATTAATCTCACATCACTAATTTTTAGCTACATTTTAACACAAATGTGTAAAAGACGAAATAGTCCTAAATAACAATAACGCAAGCGTGATAGTAAAATAAAACGACTTAATAAACTTAAAAGTTTATTGTCTTAGAGTATTAAGACAAGTTAAATAGGAATGCGGACGGCTTCCGAACAGAACACAGACACTGTGGGGGTGAACCAGCGGCGGCCGGCATCGCCGTCACACCAGGGAAATCCTGTAAAATCGACAGAGAGGTCACGCCGGCGAACCGGGGGTGAGTCCGCGTAGCCAGGTCAAGCAGGGTGTTAGAGCGAAGCTAGATGGAAACGGTGTTAAATCCTAGTTTGGAATACTTCCTCGAGATGAGGGACTTGCTGTGGTAGCGGTGGAACCGAGCGCCAGCGGAGATGTGCCGGAGAAGAGCGCTGTCTTGTCGCAACGCCCTCGCGCTAAGGGACGAGGAGCTCTTTGAGAGGTACGTTCGAAGGGCGCGCTCGCCCCATGTCTGTGCGCGGGGCTTCTCGACAGCAAGACCCTTGTTCCGCCGGTCTAGGTAGTTGATCACGTCGTCGTAGTAATTATGCTGGTAGTCGTATAGGTAGGTGTATTGCAGGAATTTGGGCCTGGAATACAAAATGTTAGGGTTACAATTTCATTTTAAAAGTTGGGTAGTGCACGAGCCATATGATATGCTGTAATAAAGAATGATTGATGAGATGGAAACTGGTAAAATAAGGGATCTAAGCCGATTATTTCGCTATCCGTCATTTACCTCACTATTTATGTCCATAGAGATATTTAAAATATTCACTTGGCTGCCAAACCACTCCTTTATGCATCGCGTCTACGATATATTGCTTAAGGCCTTTCTACTACTTTTTAAAGAAGAAAGAGGGATCCTTGGTGGTGGGTAACATTACCTAATCCAATGTTTGAAGATAAGTTTCCTGGGCTCGGTTCCCATGACAATGTTCTCAGGAGCTGGAGGTTCCGCTTCGGTTTTGGCCTCCTCAGCCGGCGCAGCTTCGGGGGCTGGCGGGGGCGCCACCTCCTCAGCAGGCGCGGGAGTTTCTTCCTCTACGTCATCCCACATCTCGATAGGGGGAACTCTGAGATAAAAAATAACAACACTACATTAACACCTGGACATCACACACTGTTCACACAACACTTGGTGTACGGACCTCGGTAGGATTGGAGATACGTGCGGAGTGGATGATCGTTCGTCTACGACTGGTGATGGCGCGCCCTGGTCGCGCACGCAGCCTCCCAAATTATCCCTCACCCCACCTGGCTCCCTGACTGTCGCAAGCGCACTCTACGGGACCCGCTGCCAATGATTTTCTGTCAATACGCCGGCCGTGCATCGACGGATTCCTCAACGTTTTTAATTACTGTGCCAAATAGCAAATTCCAAATTTATTTTGGGATACTAGACTCTGCTACTTGTACTTTTAAGTTTATTTTTAACTGAAAGTATTTGTTGTGCCTTTATTCTGACCTCGAAATCGGTATCTATCTCTTACAACTTACTTAAAATGTAGCATGTTATGTCTAGTGTCTGTATCATTTGTAGATACTTTATATAGTAGGAATATGTGTTCCATAAACTATCTTAACTGACATTTTATGCCTTATATTTTGTTTGGCTTGATAAAAAAAAGATAACATAAAGGTAGTATACATAATATGAGTCTGGGTGTGGTTTTAATTGTCTTTACCTTTATATATATAAAATATAAATATCAATATATATAAAAATCAATGCCACTTTTCGTTGTAATTTTATAACTCAAGAACGGGCTCACCTATCCAAACCAAATGTTTAGGCTTTGTTCGGACTATTTAGTAGAAGGTTTATGTGAAGTTTGCATAAAATCGGTAGAGCGGTTCTTCATTTATCACTTTATAGGTAGCGAAGCACGTACCGGGCCCCTAGTATCGTTATAAAAGTCGAGGTCACCTATTAAAAAAATAACCATCAGGTGCAAAATCAGTATACTTTTCAAAAAGTCTTTTACTTTTACTATCAGTAGATGCTCTCACTATTTCATTGAATGAATTACTAAATGGTAATAAAAAAAACTTAAAAAAGTAATAGAGGCTACGGATAAATATAGCCAGTTCTTGTAAGCGAAATTGTCATTGGAATCATTCAGTCGTACAGGCCTTAAAATACTTTACTATTTTCGTATACAATTATACTTTCATATTGCATATTAACGAGACTCAAATAGGCTCGCAATGCTATTTGAGAACGCGTGAGCATGCAATAATTAAAATGCTCCGATGGAAATGTTAATAAATGTGAATGGAGAATTACTTGAAAAGCCACTAACAAAGTTAGTCTGCACCTGATAGGGTTGGTTCACATTTTTGTTCAAAGTATTAAAAGAGTGCCTGCGGTTTCACCTGAGTTAATGGTTAAATAAATAAATAAAAATATCTGACAACATGACATAATCGCACATTGATCTGATTCCGAAATAAGTAGCTTGAGCACTTGTGTTACGGATATCAGAATCAACAGTGATGTTACAAATATATAAATACGATACGATAAATGCACTATTCAACATATAAATATTTTCTCAATTCGGGCCAGTGGTTTTTGAGATTAGCGCGTTCAACTAAACAAACAACTTGTTCAGATTTATATATTAGTACAGATAAGTATAGATTGGTTTATTATCAGGAAAATAATGTTTAACTTGAAAGATCGTGTCCCCTATATTGCAAAGCAAACCAGCTACTGCTTGTACTTTCATTAAAAAAATCAGAGTATTTCGTATTTAGAGTTGGTACCCCTAAATAAAATTATAGTAAATATTTAGATAAGTATAGCCACTTTCCTATGATATACATGATGTGCTTAATAGCTATGTTTTGCTGATACAGTTTGAACATCAAGTCGATTTAAGTAGAAATACATTTATAAATATAACGTGTACCTATATGATCACTTATTATGTAAAATTCAAAAATCTTATCAGTTCTCTGATTAAATTATACTAAATTTTAGGCATGTCTTTAATTTTTTTTTTAAATGCTTTATGTTGATGCTCGGACACTACTAAAAGTGCCTCAATTTATGACTTAGTCTTTTATTAAAAGTACAATATTTATACAGAAATAAATTTATAGACACTTAACTTTTAACAAAAATAAAATTACGAAGTAAACTTATGAAACCGAGATATCTTCAAATTCGCTAATGGCTTTTGACACGCAAAGGTGATAATTGGTTTACAATATTTGTTTCACCGATTGCTTTAAAGTCTATGTTGTGAATATTTAATAGATAATATATTGTTTATATGGTTTTCTGTTTCTTTGTATACTACCTACTTTAGATATAGCGTAGTGTAGACACGAGCCAGGTTGTAACCGTGAATAATTAAATAGTAACTATCTAATCCCTTTATTTATGACAAGTAAGATTTACGTACTACAGTTCAAGAGAAGTCTTTGAAATTATGATTGTTCATTTGTGTCGCAACGCCTGCAGAAATTGATGGGGCATACCTAATAACACGGTATGTGCTTTATGATTAATAGTACTGCTTTGCATGTTCGAATTTGTTGTGAAAAAATTGTTTTCATACAAAGTGTCAACGTTTGTTTGACAAATAAATAAAAAAAATACGTGTTCAATATTTTTTTATAATCTAAGTGACGGACTAAACAGATTTGTCATCTAGCCTATTGGTACAATAAATATTTTTCAGTCCGAGACTAATTTTTGTATTATCTATACTAATATTATTATCTACTTATTATAAAACCGAAGAGTTTGTCTGTTTGTTTGCTTGAACGCGCTAATCTCAGGAACTACTGGTCCGATTGGAAAAAAATATTTCAGTGTTTAGGTTATAATAATAGCCCATTTATAAAGGAAGGCTATATAACATTAATCATAAACGCAGGTACAACTGTATGCCAGCAGTTCCACCCGCGTTAGTAATAAATAATATTATCAATAGGTAGCAGATACAGTTAACTAAAAAAGCTTATTATCTATAGCAACGTTCTGCAAAAACTTGTTATACTTTTCTAAACATTCGAACATTGAATGTGTAACTGCACAAATGTCATAATGTCTCGTATTTACTTGTTATTTCCAACAGACTTTGAGGCGACATCAAATACTGACGTCCCATAAATACATGGAACTTGCATTATTAAGCACTGCAGTAAGAAATGTTTATGTTGCGGTAGCTTGGTAGCGTCGGCCTACTATTCTTGTCATTATGCACGTAACAGACTGACCCAGTTCAGTTTACATTGCATTATTTATCTTCTTATATCCAATAAACATGTGTTTTAACGCCAATAATAGTGATTGTTCTAAGTTTAGCACTTCGGCTTTTATGACCTGTAAGACTCCAGGAAGACATAATGGTTTGTGAAGGCGTACGTTCCAATCGCAATAAAACTAGACTAATCCATTGAAAAGTTACATTTGGGGTTGCATTTGTCAGAGAGCACAATTTTATTTTTTATATATCAAGGGGGGTTAGTGTAAAGTTAAATCCAAGTTTGTGGGGCTGCAACCCTTGTCCCATGGCCGCCATATTGGAAAAGAGGTTCAAATAGTTTTTTTGTTTATCTGACAAACTATATAGGTCTCACAAAAAAAAAATGTTGCAAATAAAATTATCTACAACTTTTGTTATTTAACTTTTAGACGTAGAACCATAAATAAAAGAGTTATATGCGAAAATCCATAAAAAAAAAAAATATTTTCTAATAATTTTACAAAAATATAACATCACACCATTTTTATAGATGGTGTTTTAAGGAATAATTTTCATTATAAACTTTTTGAATTTATTTATTAGTTAAATTTTAGAGCTCTGCGAAACGAATACTATTCTAAGTATTCATAACTCTACATAAATAATAAAGATTTGCTATTATTTTTAATTACCTTTTAATTTTTTTATGATAATCTTTTTAATTATTGTTAATGCAATATCTTCTGGGTCTAGTTAGTTAGCCACTAGAAGAGGATTCTTACGATATATGCGAGGAGACATCTAATGCATCGCTCTTTGAACAATTTACTTGTACCCAGCAGGAAGAAAAAGATCACAGCATGGTTGAAGTTCCATTATATGATTATCAATCAGACGCATAATTTTCCCAAATTAATTATGATTTACACCGCTTTCATCATTTCCAATAGTACTATTTTTAATTCGATACAATATTTTTACTTCAACAGGACCACAATAGATCGTGGAATAGGCCTACCGGGGAAACCACATTAAAAAAAACGCGCCAAGTGAACTACCTCACAGGTGGCGCGGACACTGTACATATTAGCTGAAAAATGAAAAAAAAAACGGATTTTTCCAATATTTGACCTTGAATAATTTTTTTTCCACACGTCGGATCGATGGGGACTTTTGACAAATTGTTTGTAATGGTGTTCCCAACATTCATGCCAATTTTCAGCTTTGTGCAAATTAATGTAACCTTACCCCTATTTTTTAAACTAATTTGAACGGGCTACATATTTTGAAAGCAATTGATAGATTTTATGAATAGTGAGCCGAAGAAATATTTATGACAAAAATATTCCGGTAGTCAGATTGAGTCTGTCCCTTGATCTCAATTAAAAATAATATGGTTGTTCTGTTATTATTAGCTTTGGCAGTTAATGATTGTTTTACGTCAAGCAATCAGCCATCAATATTCTAATAGACCAATATCAAATGATTTATGTCTCCTATTTGACAGCCAGAGTCAACATGTGTTTAGAAATTAAAATATTGGTACAGGAGATTTCTTCATCACACAAGTATGATTTCATAGAAAACTATAGTTAAGTTGGATGAAGTCTATATTTAAATGTCGATATTTATTTTTATAGTTTTATTATAACTTTATCACAAATAATATCTAATAGTGTACTTATAATTGATAGATCTTTTACGTATCGTTGCGAGCATATTCCTTTAAAAATAGTTTTACGGGCTTGTTCATAAAGAGTTAAAAAGGTGATTTAAAAACGTTTATATTTAATAAGTCTTATATTTGGTACATACTGTCTAAATATTTAAGTTGATAAACTTTATTCAAAACCAGGTAGGTAAAACCGTTTCGATTTAGAACAGACACAGGAAAATGGTAATATAATTTTCTCTTTTTTGTTTTTAATTACTAACGTATTAGTATCTCCTAAGATTATCATACTCGATCTTTTTATTTTTCAACCTACCTTATCATCAACCGCAATTGGTAATCTATACAATTTAACTGTATATACATATACATATAGTAAGCATAGTACCTGTCTGACATATATAATAATATAGTCTATGATAATATAGTCTTTGACTGGCCCGTTGGTCGAGTGGTCAGAGACCCTGGCCACGTAACCAAGGGTCGCGGGTTCGTATCCCGCTAGAGGCAAATGTTTCGTGTGATGAACATGGACATTTGTACTCGAGTCATGGATGTTTATAAACGTATTTAAGTATGTCTATCCGTTCACCTAGTATCCATAGCACAAGCATAAGCTTAGTTTGGGACTAGGGAATTGGTGTGTCAGTCTGGAGAATTTATTTATTATTTATTTATTTATGAGTCTTTTCAATAAATTATTTATCCAGCATAACCTAATTGTTTGAGCATGTGATTACAAGTTAATTTTCACGATGACGTGGTGTAAGCGCTTACAAAGAAACATCTGGATAGATGTGCAGATGTTATAACAACTCGAAGATTTATTTATGTAATACACTTCTAAAATAAACGTCTTGTCTCATCACATGATGGATTTTGCGACCTTGAATTTGCTGCACACCATGTTATACTCGTATATTCAAGACATGTGCATTCTCTGACATTATAAACAGCATAAGTCTTTCTAGTTAAGATAAAATATTTGTGAAATATGTTCGTGAAAAAACCATAACGTCTTGAACAGCTGGTGTCTAATTTAAACGTGTAGTGATCGTTTTTTACGCTTGTAAGACTTCACCACAGACACAATGAAGACTACAAAGGCTTATTTTATTATGTCCGTTTACATAATGTATTATATGTGTGAAGGTATATATTTACATATATTATCATCGTCAGTTTGGTGATGTATTAATTAACATCTTCAAACCAAGCTCCTGAACGACTTTTAACAAGATTTCAATATAGCTGTGTGCTATTTTGTAATTGTGTTATCTATTAAGTATAAAAAAATACGAAACAAATTGATAAGATTATTAAGCTCACAGAGATTTTTAAAAAGGCCATTACAATATCTGTAATTATTATAATTTTCGTGATTAGACAGGTACTGTTTAGTACTATACCTATATAACGTTGATAGGTATGTGTAGATCTAGGACTTATTTATATATTATTTGCCTAGCATGTCGTGAAGGGAGCTAATATAAGGGTGTATTGGGTTTCCGATTCTGTAGGCGACGAGCATAGGCGACGAGTTAGTCACTTGTCAGTTTTTCACGTTTGTCTAAAAGTGGTTAGGTGCTCAGACACTGTTCCTGGATTCTGCTTACCATTTTCGAGATTTAAGGCGTCAAACTGCATGCACTTGTTTATGTCAGTATGAATTATCAACCGCAAATGCCTAATAATAATCTTCCTTTAGCCTTGTAGCAGGGCCAATTTTAACAATTCCGAGGCGCTGGGGCATTGGGGACTCGAGGAATTTTCTCTGGAAATATTAACATAGCATAATATCTGATTTGTTATCCAATTAACCATGTGTATCTATTTAATTTAATTAAATTTAGCTTGTAAGTACTGCCTCCCAGAAGGTGTAGACGATAGCAAAATAATTATTTATGCGAGTAGAAATATTATGATTGCTTAGTGTGGATCATGATCTTAGTAGACCCTGTCTAAGAACGGGACATAATGCTAGGTATAATGCTCCAGACTGGCACACCAATACCCTAGTTCTAAGCTAAGCTTGTCCTATGGATACTAAGCGAACGGATAGGCATATGTACTTAAAACGTTTATAAACATCGTTGACTCGAGTACCCGAAACATTTGCCCCAAGCGGGATACGAACCCGCAAGTCTTGGTTTCGAGGCCAGGTTCTCTGACCACTCTACCAACGGGCCTGTCAAAATGACAGGATGAAACTTGCACTATTGTTATATTTGCGGGGGCACATACGCATGTGGCTGCTATTAATTAATGCTCATATTACAACTAGTTATATTAATGTATAGAGGATAGATTTTAAGAAATCAGGAGATGTAAGTATGTGTAATAATTAGTGCAAGTTTTATCCTGTCATTTTGACAGGCCCGTTGTGTCAAAATGACAGGATCCTCTATACATTAATATAACTAGTTGTAATATGAGCATTAATTAATAGCAGCCACATGCGTATGTGCCCCCGAAAATATGTGGCCTATGGAATTCCGATAAACAGGCTGTTACAGAAATTGAAAATTTGAAATTTTTAGTCATCATATTTTAATGTACCACATATTAGAGATATGTAAAACATGTTTTTAAAAAAAGGCTATCTGTTGAGTTTCTTGCGGCACCTCTTCTCATCAGGCCATTCACGTCGAGGTGCTGGTAGGGTAAAAAAGTGTGACGTGCAAAATAATTTGTTATAAATCTACTTGCAGAAATAAATCATTTAATTTAATTTCATTTCGAATATTTATGTCTATTCCATAATTTAATTTAATTAATTTGATTCATATTTATTTTACGTATAGATACTCCTCTTAGTTTACTTATACGAAAAATAAATCATCTATTATAATAATAATTATATCTATATATTTTTGGCCAGTAGATTTTCTCCTCTATATTATGAAATTTTTTTTGAAGCGGTGATTGACTCACCACAATTATTGACCAATTCATTCATTAATCATCAGCCTACCTTCAATCATCGCAGGACATAATCTTTTATTAAATTCAAGTAAAACTAAATGTTTTAAGTTTTCAATGGCAACTGGCAAATGTAAAGCAAGTGAACACTAACATATAAATGATGAACCTATCGAAATCATTCATTCTACAGTTTTTCTTGGAATCACTATCGATTTCAAACTGCAATGCGGCCCTCATATTATGGTTTTGTTTCAAAGTCAAAGTCAAAGTCAAAATATTCTTTATTTATATAGGTTTCAAAGAAACACTTATAAATCGTCAAAAACAGTTGAAAGAGATATGATTCTACCACCGGTTCGGAATGTTGCATCTACCTAGAAGAATCCGGCAAGAAACTCGGTAGTTAGTTAGCTAGTTTTGGCACAAAGACTCAGCCCAGCAGCATACGCAGTTAGAAAAATACGACACTTGACTGATATTGAAACGGCAGGATTGGTTTATTTCAGTTACTTTCATAGCGTAATGTCGTACGGCATTTTGTTATGGGGGTCCGCTGCTTACATACAAACTATTTTTGTATTGCAGAAGAGGGCTATCAAAGAATTGGCATATAAACCGTACCATCACAATACATACTTGACTGTATTATGTATGTATGCAAGAACTTTTATAACTTAATCAAAAAATCTTGCCGTTCCGTATCTAAGACTTTACAAGACTGGTAATTCATTTACCGGGTTAAGCATAAAATTTTTTAACAAATAATTACCAGGACATATAAATTAAACTGCCTACGCATAGATTTAAATTAAATATTAAAGAGTATCTTATCAGAAAGGATTATTATACTATAAAAGATTTTCTAAGTGACAAATTTTTGTAATTGCTATTATGCATAGGTACCTTTTATAGAATTGTAAAGCATAGTACCTTAAGAATATGATAATTGTACATACATACATACATAATGTCACGTCTTTTACCCATAGGGGTAGGCAGAGATCACGTACTTCCATTTGCTACGATCCTGACATACACCTTTCGCTTCTTTTACATTCATAAGTCTTTTCATACAGCGTGTATGATAAGTGATATTGATATTTATTGTAAATTTGGCAATGAAAAGAGTAACATCGAGTTTATGGCAGGTTCTTCTCGGTAGAAGCTAATTTCCGAATCCGGTGGTAAATTTTACATTTTGTATGTACTGACAATTTTTAAGTGCTTATTTAAGCGTACGTAAATAAAAATAATTTAATTTGGGTTCAATTCATTTCATTTCATATGTCTATAATAATTAATACCAGTGCAGTTAATCTTTCAATTTGCTTAGGTATATAGTTTAGAACTTTAAAAAACTATCGATTTTCTTGCCGGTTTCTTCTCGATGGAATCAGCATTCCGAACCGGTGGTTCTCTCGTGGTGGACTCACATTGCTCTAAAGATTTTTGTATAATTGACGATTTATGAGTGATTTTTTTTAACCTACATAAATAAAGACGTTTTGAATTTTTAATTTAGTCTATGCCTACTATCTTTGTATGTCACACCAGACGGAGCCGGCGCCCCAAGCTAAGTTTACGCTCTCTTCTTGCCAAACCGCTGGACAGGAGCATAAATTTTAGGTTAACATTCCGGTGGTATCTTTAAGGCCTGCCCACTTTTATTTTAAACCAGGTAACGCACAATGCTATGCAACGACTTTGGTTATCTATATGATAGTTCATTTTTCTGAGAAACTCCAAGCATAGAACGTTCCATAGCTCGCTAAGCTGCTTTAAACTTGAGGACTACTCTCAGCTATTCTCTATACACGTATCGGCTCTACATGTCTTTCCATGTAGTACTCACTGACTAATGGCTTTTATTAGTTTACCAATTAGGAGGAGGAGTCAGGAGTCATAAAAACCGTAGAGTTCGTAAGGATCGTGCCATATGGTGTTCGCTTAGATTAAATCAAAATAGGGTGTTCGGTTCTCTCTGCCTACCCCGCCAGGGAAGTGGCGTGAAGTTTAGTTAGTTAGTTTAGTTTACCAATGTTGTCAAGTATAATAAATGTGAAAAAAGCGTTTATAACCGAAAACATATTTTTTCGGTAGAAATGTACACGTATAAAAAAGATCTATCTTCAGAAAATATTCTGACCAGATGACAAGATGCCCGCCATATCAATTCATGTGATGTAAATAAAAGCGTCAATTTCTGTAAGTAAACTTCCTATTCTAGAATGTAATTCATACGATATTTTTGCTTAATTTAAAAAAGTAATACATTTTAGAAAAAACCTGTTTACATTAATTAATAGAGATTTTAATTATTTTTTATAATGTTGTTAGCATATAATGTTAAATATGTTTAAAACCGAATGTTTTAATTCGTAGAAAGTACGAGGCATGAAAAAGGAGTATTGACACCTGTCACAGGGATCATCTTAAGTGAAACTCAGACTCAGAACGACCTCCATACGGAAAAAGTAATTAAAGAGTCCATTTACCGATTAGTTTAGAAGAATACTATATTTTATCAACTACAACGCGTGTGAATGAAAGCGTAAGTGAAGTACCAGACACCAAAGAATTGTGGCTGTCAGTTGTTTGTGGCTATTTG
The DNA here is from genome assembly GCA_951394215.1 of Glyphodes perspectalis. Taxonomy (NCBI): domain Eukaryota; kingdom Metazoa; phylum Arthropoda; class Insecta; order Lepidoptera; family Crambidae; genus Glyphodes; species Glyphodes perspectalis. The sequence continues at coordinate 15,026,278 of OX596199.1, forward strand.
ACATAGTCGTGATTATAGTAGAATACCGGCAGTGATTTAGTAACGGGAATGAGACGTGACACTGTATTGACGAATAATTTGGCTTCGAACTAGCACCGCTCCAATGACCTACTGCGGTTGCCAATACATAGGGAGATTCGTTTAAGTACTTAAATATTTGGTATTCAAATCAAATATTAAGCTATGTTTGTCAACAGCATTATATAGTTAATATTAATGCTGCTGAATGAAGAGCTTGATAATAATACTGCTAATACAGTTATCGATCTTAAATTATATCATTGTTGAGTTATCTTGTTAAGTCCTTTTTCTATATATTCGCGGTGATACCTACTGTTAGAAAATTGACAAGTTTAGAACTTTAATAAAATTTAAAAATGTAAATACATCTTATTTAATATCTCTTTTAAAAGTGGCAGGCTAAAGCTAAAACAAAAGGAATTTTTGACTTCGATTTATTCTATATTCGTTATTGCGATTGGTATAAGCTTCAACAAAAAATCATCTTTCACATCAACACATGGCTTATCTATCAATAGAATAAAAGCCAAATGTTTGTTTGTTTGACATTAAAACATTTTAGTTCAATTTGATTAACTACTTACTTATCTTAACCTATTTACGAGATACATTTGGAAGTATATTACTACATACTAAAAACCCTATTTTTAAACGGTTATCTGTCTGTCTATTTGTGTTTTCTTCCTAATCTCAGAAACGGTTAGACCGATTTTGGAAGGGATTTCATTGGCAGATAGCTGGCAAAATAAGGAGTAACTTGGTATACTCCTTTAATTAAAAAAGGATTTTTTTTACTTATGGACCTTTGTCCACTCGTTGACGAGACCGGTTTAAAATAAAATTTTCGCGGCAATCAATCATACTAATAAACAGCTTACTTCCTTACCTTCAATTTACAATACGATTACTAGGTCCAATAACGATTAAGAAGCTCTCAATATGCATTCCAATAAACTGGAGTTGGGTTGGGAGTTTGGGTCTTGATTCAACAGTCGGGTATAATTTTATTAAGGATGTTCTGCGTTTTCAGTAGGTATTCGTTTCAGGTCGCAGTTAATGTTAGCACAGCAACAATTAAACATGTTAGTCGGTAACACAGAAATAGTAAAAAGTTGTTATAAGTATTGTTGCCGAGCTAAAGTAAGTGACGCGTCCGGCGTCGCGCCGAACGCAAGGGGCTCCAGGTCGTTCCCGGCACCAGTTGTTGATGAAACAGATGTCTTGGGCTTACGTGTTTATGGTACCTTCGTTATTTATGATTTGAATGATACAAGTTTTTAAGTTCATTTGGAGTCAGATGAATTAAATAAATATATATATGACAACATAACAAACATTGATCTGACTCCGAGGTCAGTAGCTTAAGCACTTGTGTTACGGATATCAGAAATAACAGTGGTATTGCAAACCACTTGAATATTGGATATTACCACCCAGACACACAACAAACACAAGTATTTATCACACAAATGTCGATCCCACAACTCTTGCCGCATAGGGCTGAGGCACTACCGAATGCGCCATCAAGCCAGTCAAATGTGTGAAATGTTGTGTAATATGGTTATGATATCAATAAATTTACCCGAAATGGATTACGATGAGATAAATTACATATTAATAGTATCATGTAACTAAACTACCCGCATCGACGTTACTCCTAACAAGTCTACCAGTTAGCTAAGCTAGCTTGTCGCCTTCGTAATCACAACCCAATAACCAACATTTAGTTGTATTTTACTAAATACTATTAGTCCATTTTACATATGATGAGTTCCGTGACACTTTGAAGTTGGCGTTAATAGTTATGCGCCCAAATAACACCAATACGATTTTTTTTTTAAATTCGGTAAAAAAATTAAGTGCAGTTAAATCCACTTTTTTTAATTATTATGTTTTGAATGATTGAAATGAAAATTTATTAAACTACTATCATTAATTCGAATTATACTTGTTCGGAACATTTTTTCGTTTGAAATGTACGCGTATGAAATGTATTTTTTTAATAATAAATTACTTTTTACAATGACGTTACATAGCGTAAAGAGTTAAATATGTTTGAAACCGGATGTTTTGATATGTAGAAAGTACAATGCATGAAAAGGAGTATTGACATCTACCACAGAAATCATCATATGGCAGGTACATTTTTAAAGATAATTAAGTGCCTACCGATATAATAAAAGAAGTTTATAATACTTGTCAAAGATCATTACACATATTACGTAATTATTTAAAAAATTAACCTTATAAAAATAAAAAATAAATTTACTTAGGCCAAAGTAATACTTACGTATTTTAATACTTATAATTTTGACGTCGGTGCCAAGTTAAACAATGACTTGGTACAACTGAAGCTAATATAAGTAGTTAATTATAACCATTGAACTATTATTACTAGCGTATAATAATAGCTCAATGATTATAACCGAATATGTATCTGTTGAGTGATAATTGTACCTATATCAATTTAAGAATTTACTTAGCACCTACTTCAAATTTATAAGTATTTAAATACGTATTACTTTGGCCTAAGTAGGTTAATTTTTATTTTTATTAGGTTCGTTTTTGAAGTTGGTTTTTTTTGTTAAAAAATATTTTATTTTACGATTTTAAGTGATGGCTAGACCTAACCTGTAAGAACTCAATATTTTGGCATATTGAACCGTATGATGTAAGCCAAACAAAAGAGAACTGCTCTAAATCTTTGAGGAATTTCCTCGAGTGTCTATGGTCTCCATCATTAGACTTGAATGGCACTTATGTAGGTCATAGTCCAAACACTAAGTAGCTACTGTAAACCGTTAAGGAGTTCCTTAACTGTTTACACTTAACTTTGTCTTCATTAATCAGACCCTTAATGACAGTCGCACGCCATCTAGGTGTAAAATCTTCATTAATACAAAGTAATCAAACCCAAACACTTGGTAACTGCTTTAAATCGTTAAGGAGTTCCCTTGACTAGCTTTTGGCTCCATCATCAGATCGACTCTTCATTAAAAAGTAGTGCTTTAAAATACTTAATGAAAAATAAACCTACAAACGCACTAGTCGCCTTTATGGATGGATGCCATCATCAAATCCTGGCTTCCTTATCATGGGACCACTCGTGGGATATCTCCTTTTCAACAATAAAAGAATCATCGAAATTGGTTTATAAACGACGAATTTAAGCGCGAACACACATAAAAAAAAAAAAACATTTATACTTATATACGATACGACGGTCGAATTGAGAACCTCCTCCTTTTTTTGAAGTCGGTTCAAAAAAGCCTATCCGTTGCGTTCGTATTTTAACTCAACTTTAATTAGCTAAAGTAGGTATGTTTATAGCAATGCGTTGGTTTTTTATTAAATCACCATTCGCAAATCGCAAATAATTCCACACCCTGTGTACGTAACTTGTTTGGACGATTTGCGAAATGTCACCTGCTATTAGTCACGGAGCCGACCTTGTGTCCCGATGATGATGCCACAGATTATGGAATCTGATCGTCTTTTAATAGCCTTAAGTGGCCAACTGATTTATAATAAGACATGACTAGATTTATTGTGGGCCATTTGTTTATATTTCCTGCTGTCTGGGAATTCTATGATCATGATGAGACCATTATAAGATTCAAGGAATTTATCTGAATATAAAAATGTCTCTGAAATATAATGCAAAGCATTATGTGTTCTTATAGGAGAAATAACTGTAAAGAAAATAAGTGCTTACTAAGAAATATACTTTGAAATTAAGCTTACAAATTTGCCCGCAATTCCTTCATATCAACAAATAGTTATGCATCGGAACTGGTAATTAAATGATTTTTCGTAATTATGCATGCAGCAGGCAATAATATTTATGGATTAAGTCAATATGAGAATTGATATATTATTTAGGTATTGTTATTTAGTTAATTTTACTCCATTTCAGACGAAGTAAAACGTACGGGTCTCCAATAGCGAGAACACACCTCGCCCTTTGGACACGGTGTGTACAAACCTCTCGAGTTAACACGGCAGAAGACGAGTCCATTAGTGATAGCAACAGCGGCAAATAGGAGTCCTTCTACTTAAAACGGCTTCGGCAAGTAAAACTGCACATTAGTATTGCGAATGCTTTTACAAACTTGTGTCTTTTGAGTGCTATGCCAGTATGCGCTCACAGAGTTAACTAATGGTGTATGAACCATCTCAGTTACTGCTTGACGCAGTGGGAAACAGTCCAATAAAATCATAATGTAGAAAAGATGTGTAATTTCTTTGATGGAATTTTTCATTACTTTTTTTAAATTGTTGATATTATGTTGGTTTGGGACTTAAAAAGAATGCACCAATTATGTTCTTTGTCTAGTATGTCGGAAAAAGCGACTAATTGAATATCGGGTTTTGGGTATGTGACTGTGTAGGCGACGAGCTGGCTACTTGTCACTACTTTTTTACAATTTTCCTTCTAATCCAGCCTATTTTTATTTTTGGCTCTGCCTACCCCTTCGGGGATTATGGGAGTAGTGTTAAGTATGTGTAGGTGTTTTTTTTTTATTTGTTATATGTAAATAAAAAACAAGTAAGTAAATTATAATGCATTGCTAATGCCTATTTAAGGTTACACATTACATTTTGTCTAACGAATAATGGCTCCTATAAAATCGATTACGTTTCTTTTTAATTCGATTGATTGATTGCCAACAGTTCGATACTATTGCAATACGACTATTGTTTCTGGGCAATCATTATTTTCGTTTAAATTAAAAAAAATAGAGCTTTGATTTTCATGTATTGTCATGTTATATAAATATTGATATAAAAGTACTTTAAACCATGTATAGTATACACCAATGAAGATAATTAAAATAGAAACGCCTGTTTGTAAACTTAACTTACAATTATTTATTATATAACACAACATATTTATGTTAACGATGCATGTTAGAACATACTAATACGCCCGCAATCGCTTAAGGGGAAGGCTAGTCAAAAGAATCACAAGACCCTTTAAACATTTTTAAACAATTTTTTACCGTCTAAACAATTACGAAACCAAGACCCGGTACACCATATGTCATCTTTTACATCATGCTTGGCAAGGAACACTATTAGTATGACATCATTATTAAGTTCCGGATCAACACGAGTAGGTAAATAATTACATAATATGTATGTGGAGGTCAAGTTCAAAAATGCATGTTGCTAATAAAATCCGTAGAATTAGCAAGTGGAAAGAATTGTCTGCACTACAAAAAGTTACTCCCGTTAAAAGTTCCGCGTTTCAGAGTCAGTGACACTATAAATAAAGTTGTTTATTCAGATTTCCATTGCATTGTCCCGGCGTTTTTAATTCCCGGATTAATCATCTATTCCTGGCCTCGTCTTCCAGTATTATACGAAGTAAGGAAGCCGTAGCTTTTTCATTTACTTAGGTAAATATAAACTACAAAAATTACCAATTTGCAATTGTACGCTATCTACTATTGTACACTCAGTTCTAGTGTATGTGTAAAGTAATAAATATATTATGCTATGTAATGATTATTCTTTTTACTGAATAGAATACATAATACATACGATAGAAAAAACTAAAACTTTTGATTAAAAGAAAGAATAGCTAAGGCGCTAAGTGTTTCGAATGAATATTGCAAACGAGGTAGATGTGTTCATTAATTTGTTAAACTCAAATCACGTTGAACTGAGCCATTTTCATTTAAATGAATGCTCCCTTTGCGTCACATGAATAAGACGTAGCGAGGACATATGACTGTCAACAATTTTGAGTTTCAGAGGAGGGGCATTGAAAGGTAATTTAGTTGGACGGAGTTTTGGGAACAATAAGAGACATCAATGAATGATAAATTTACTTCAAATGTTCCTATAAAGTGAAAAGCTTCAGCACTCAAAACTATGAGCGTGGCTGTAAACTTACAGCGACACCTATAGTTACAGACAGAATATTCAGTGAAATCAATCTATGTAGGTACTATAAAATTCAAACAAAACTGTATTTCAATTCTAAAGCTAATTCGACTGAACTCCGATAGATGGCTCTTATATTTTAGCAGCGTGATGAGTTGCGCTGAGAAACTAGAATTTTAAGACACAGAGAAATGTTCCCATCTAAACGCTGAATGAAGTTCAAAGCTATGCGACTCAATAATCTTAAGCCTGCAGGTCGATGTTTACTTGGCAAAATAAATTCGGCTGTTACAACTGACCGACAGTACCTACAGTGTGTAAGCTAGCCTGAGATTAAAGATTTCTATTTGCCGATCCCTCTTCCATCTAGTTTTTTTCCTGTTTGTTGCAGTACTCCATTTAGCTTTTCCTATCTTGCTATTACAGTAGATGAATGAAATATCAATGCTAACATGTCGAGCCCTGATTGGAAACCGTAACGTTCTACGAGTTTGGAATTTGTGTTTCTCTATATATTTTCTTTCAATTGTTTATATTGAACTAATTTTTGTCCCGTGTTGGTCTGGGACTATAAAAGAATTTGCCAAGTCTTTTGTCTAGCATGTCGTAAAAGGCGACTAATGGTATATGGGGTTTTGCGTATATGATTGTGTAGGCGACAAGCTAGCCACTTGTCACTACTTTTTCACAATTTTCCATCTAACCCAGCCCATTGTCCCATGTTGGTATGGGACTTATGAAGAATGTGCCAACTGGGTTTCTTGCCAAGCATATCGTAAAAGGCGACTAATGGTATATCGGGTTTTGGGTGTGTGATTGTGTAGGCGACAGGCAAGCCACTTGTCACTACTTTCTCACAATTTTCCGTCTAACCCAACCCAGTTTTATTTTTGGCTGAATATGGTTTAAGGGGACTGCTGCCCCTTTGACTCTGCCTACCCCTTCGGCGATTACGGGCGTAAAGTTATGTTATGTTATGTTATGAACTAACTTTAATCCACAGTCTAATCATGTTGCAAAAGTTAGTGGGCCGTATAACGCGGTCTGTTACAAAGACGTGTCATGTGTCGCGGGATCTGGAAATGTTACTGTGACATGTACTCGTACTATTCTAGTGTTTTTCTTCCTACCTATAAAATTATTCCAGCCAGTTAAGAAAGTTAAATAGTAACAGACATCACACATGCGTAGAGAGAGAGGTAAAATAACTGATACGTATTAAATTATATTATATTGGCGGGCCTCTTAGTCAAGTGGTTAGAGAGCTTGGCCGCGAAACTAAAGGCCGCGGGTTGAAATCTCGATAGGGATATTATTATTTAGACGTGTTAAAATATATTTATCCGTTATCTAGTACCCATCAAGTACAACCAGATTTGTTTTAGGTCTGAGGAACGGCGTGATATCTATTTTTTGATAATAATAAATAATTCCAGATTATTAAGTAACTTCTTACTATGAATGGAATATCCATGCTACCCCGCTGGGAAGTGGCGTGAAGTTTAGTTAGTTAGTTCTCACTTTGGACGATTCGATTAGTAGGTCTTCTGGAGTGTCGTATTCCTTATATTTTATAATTTATTTTCAATAGTAAAATAAAATCTAGGATTTCGAGCTATTCGGTTCCATAAATCAATAGTCAGCTGTTAGTTATTTCAGAATAAATTTCGTCAGATCTGGGTACTCGATCAGTACTAACCCCTACTAAATGAAGTGGGGTATTTTTCTAATTCTCTATCGAACTCTATCAATATTCTCGCCTACCTATATGATCGTCGATCGAACTATATCTATATGACCGCCGGGTTAAAATGACAGAAACACAAGCAATGTAATGCGTGTTTAATCAATATCATACAATTGATATTGATTAAGAACGCATTGTACGTACTAAAAATCAGTTACTGTTTTAGCCTCGAAAGCGAACGTACCTTTTTCACAATAATTTTCTCAATAGTATACTTAAAAAGGTAACTTATGACTACTGTGAAGGTGTATAATGTATTTAAAACAATGGTTGGATGATATAGTTCATATCCTTCGTGTTATTACAAAGCAGCCGACCCGGCCAATTTCGTACCGCCCTGTTCAGGAACGTTTAATTCTTAAATATTTTCCATACTAATTTATATTAAGATCTCTTAAATTAAAACGACAAAACAAACAAAAATTGTATTTCAGCAGTTTTTGAGTTTCAGCGAGATGAATGAATAAGCAATTTATAAAAATAAGTAGGTACCTATTACATTTAATATAACCGAATACGGGGAAGCGAGACAGAACATGTATGCAGGTAGAACGGTTTGAGTACTTACATTATAACGGGAAACTAACATGCTGCCAAAGTAGAATTAGTGTAGTAAGGTGTACTTAGTATACTTAGTGTGCAAAGTTCGGAGTGTTCATGGAACGAAGACCGTGCTGCGTGCACACATAATATTGTGTAATACCTGCGTTGAGCGCATCTGTGTTCACATTATATATATAATGAACGTAAGGGACAGATGCTTAGGAATAGCATCTCTGCAACTATTTCGCTATACAGAGAATATTATTGCGTATTAGTCAAAAATAATTTTCAGTTAAGATAGTTATTACTTGAATTTATTATCAGCCCTATGTATCTGTGAAGGAGAAAATATGTATCTCCATACCACAGACTATTAAAAAAGGAAGGACTCCTCGCCACTAACATTGGACCTCCTTAGGTGCTCTAACTTGACACGCAACTAACTAAATACATTGACATAATAAGCGCTTCAAATGACAGATATGCGATATCTCGTAACCATAAGTATCTCACTAACATGCATAATAGTCCAGTCAATAAAGCCTTAACTTTGCCATTTTGAGTTGAACGGATGGGACCAACGGGAAAATTTGCGTGAGTTCTAGATATTTAATACTCTAAAAAGTCAGGTCTCTGACTCATCAGGTTAACTAAAAAAAAGGAGGCGAAAGATCAAAAAAAGCAGCTCGATATTGGCAAACATATATACACTTCAAATATTCCCAGAATACTTAGTTATTTATTGTCTAATGTTGTAATGATAATGGTACGGAACCCTTCATGCGCGAGACCAACACACACTTGCCCGGTTTTTGCTTTTCACAACAAAAGAAAAAATACGAAGGTTCGGTTTCGGTTTCGGTTTTGGCAAGAAACCCTGACTCGGTGAGACAGACACTATTGATCATTTCTCTTCATTTAGTCTCAGTTAATAAATTAAAGGTATAATCTAGACGGATTTCTAATGCAGAATTTAAAGGAATGAGAAAAAAAAGTTTAGCTTTATAGGAAAAAAAAAATTTTTCAAAGTGTTTTCTAATTATTGAAAAATAGACTTAATAATAAAGCTCTATGCATAATTATTTTTAAAGTAAACCTTAAATGATAACATACATTTTTATATTTTTGCATTTTGAAAAATATGGGCGCGTTGTTAGCGAAAACTATCGCATTTACGCAAAAATGTTACATGACCTTTTTTGTAGGAAATGTAATTATCTATAACTTTTACTTGAAACATTTTTTGATATTTTGAACCATTCATGAGTTATTTACAAAAAAGTGTTTTTATCGATCTTTCGTCCCTTTTTTTTTGGTTAACCTGATGAGTCAGAGACCTGACTTTTTGGAGTATTAAATATCTAGTACTCATGCAAATTTTCCCGTTGGTCCCATCCTTTCAACTCAAAATGGCAAAGTTATGGCTTTATTGACTGGACTATAAACGTGGCTTCATGCTATATTAAGACAGCGTGGAGTCCTTTTATTTTTTTTTCATTCCGGCCCAAGTTTATTTTTCCTTAAATTCAAAATGGCGGAGATAATGAATCGTACATCTTTTATTGGACCAAGTTGAACCATTCCAAAACATCAGTAGATAACGTCGTCCATAGTAAGTCATCAAGACGTTTCGTCTTTTTACACAGTATTAATATTCGAATTTGCTACGGTAGTATAGCACAGTCATACAAATCGTATATTAACATGTCAACGCGTTACCACGAAAGTGTGTGGGGAAGAACAACGGGTCGGGCAGTCGCCGCTAAATAATGCACGTTCTAAAATCAATAAAGGCATCTAACTGCTAGTGCAATCAGGTCATCATTATTCAACTTTCATACATGTCCGTTAATATTGGAACAGATCGATGGCTCTAAATTATGCACTCTCCGCTTCGCATTGACATATCGACCGGCCGCTTGCATTTTTAATGCGATGCAGTACTTGTAACTGGGTTCTTGTAATTACGACAGTTCTAGTTAATAGTTCTAGTTCTAGATCGATCAATAAGGAACAGTTGAATACAGGGCATAAGTGCTAGGAAACTTTCGTTGGGGAAAAATGAATGAACTTTGTTGCATTGTACTACCAGTAAGTACCTTTTTTTAAAGACGGGGAATGCGTGACGCACCTTCACCCTGTCCGAGGGGACATATTGGTGTGTGGGGCTCCCCCCTTTCCGGCCAAAGGTTGTGAGTGGCCGGGGTATACCCACTAAACCCCGCGTTACCCCTCGCTCGAGTGGAAGTGTCATGGGGACAATTCTGCTTCCAAAACGCTTCCAGCGACCAGCCCACCCTATACGACGGGAACCACTTGTCCCCTCTTATTACAGGGAGAGACGGGGTGCGAATGGTCGGGGGTACCGGGCCTTTCCCATCCGCCGTAACCACCACCCGCTGGTCTTCATTAAGAGTGGCGAGACGGTTGTAAAGTCGCCTCTATGGTCAGTCGGAACCCCTCCTATGCCTGCGGAGCAAAGGAGCAAATGGGTCGTTCTCCCGCTCACGCTCCGCCGCTTCCTTTTGTGAGATAACATCCTCGCAGAAGGAAGCAGTTGCCGCGCAGGCTCCCTCACTCCGGAGCATGGCCTCTACCACGCTCGGGAGTGAGAGGTTTGGTCCAACCGTAGCGCAAAGTGGTGCACGCTGGATGGACCACGATGAATACACAGAGAGTGTGTGTCCGCCGTATCCTTCGCTATGCCGCAATGTGCGCACAATAGTGTCTTCTCCCTGCCTATTCGGTGTAGGTGCTCTCGGAAACACCCGTGTCTGGACAATACCTGCACCAAACGAAAAGTCAAAAAGCGACCAGGAGGGCGCTCGAGCCAACGTGTCAAAACCGGCCCGAGTGCGTCAAGAGACCAACGGCCTGAGTTTGCTGAAGCAAGATCTCTTGACCATAAGCGAATAAGATCTTGCTGGGCTTCCCGACGGACTGCACCTATTTCCGTTGAGCAGGGACGCTCGCCAAGCGGACACTGCTCTACCCGCCTGGCGTATACTCTGGCCAGAACCTGGGCTTTAAGCTCCTAGGGCGGGGTTCCTGCTAGAGTACACGATGCAGAAAACCCGACCGTTCGATAGCTGCAGGCCACCCGTTGGGCGATGGCTTGCTGGTCACTTTTGGGTTGGGTCAGATTCTCCCTCCTATTAAGGGAGCTAGCCCAAATTGGGGCACCGTATAGTGCCATACTGCAAATAACGCCGGCATAAAGGCGCCGGATTCAACTCTAGGTTTTCCCGTAATAGGGAGAAGCCATGCAAAACCATCTGCCGCCTTTAGGAGACGCGAAGATAGATTACGAAAATGTGGTAAACATTGCCACCGCAAATCAAACCGAGATATTTTATTTTGTGGTTTAATTTCCACTCTTATGCCCTCTATGATTATGTGGGCGTCAGCGGGTGGCTTACGTTGTCGAGGCCCACGGAAGAAAATGGCCTGGGTTTTCTCCAAAGCCACCCTAAGACCCAGAAGACCAATGCGTCTAGAGATAAGATTTTTTCCCCAGCCGAGGCCAATAACGACGCTGATCTAAAATACTTCCCCCGAGTGGTAACGAGAGTATTATCCGCATAACAGATGACACTATGCCCGGAAGAAGAGCGCCCCGCAAGATCCAGTTAAATCTGATGTTCCAAAAGAGGGGCCCCAAAACTGACCCCTGTGGAACATCAGACTCAATTGCATGACGACACAATCTACCCTCCTTATTGACGAACATGACGTCGCGGTCGGCAAAATAGTTTTTCAGCAAAGCCTGCAGATATGGGGGCACTCGATGAAATTTAAGTGCCTCCAGAATTGTTAAATGGGGTATAGAATTAAAGGCATTAGCTATATCAAACGATATAGCCAGCACTCCATCCCGTCTCTCATACGACTCAAAGAAAAGGTTTTTAAGACGAGACAGGGCGTCAATTGTCGAACGCCCTGCCCGAAACCCAAATTGTGAATCGGCCAAATCCGGACCTGGCCTCTTAAGGTGCGCATTAATTCTGGCGGCAATAACTCTCTCGAAAAGCTTACCGACCTTATCTAAAAGAACGATGGGCCAGTAACCAGATGGCGAGTCAGGCGGTCCCTCCTTTCGAAGCAGACACAACTGTCCCTCCTGTCATCGCTTCGGGAACCTTCCGACTGAAAAGCACCGATCAAAGAGGCCCCGAAACCGGTCCTGCATCTTTACGACACTACCAGTAAGTACCTGCTTCATGTAACCTACATCTAATTAAAGGCATTAGCTATATATATAAGACTGGCTCGATGGCGCATTCGATAGTGACCCTGCCCTATGCGTTAAGAGTTGTGGGTTCGATCCCCACCCAGGACAAACATTCGTGTGATAAATACTTGTGTTTGTTCTGTGTCTAGGTGTTAATATCCAATATTTAAGTATAATATATTGTAATACCACTGTTGATTCTGATATCCGTAACACAAGTGCTTAAGCTACTTATTTCGGAGTCAGATCAATGTATGTGATGTAGTCGGATATTTATTTATATTTATTTATAAAAAAAAAAAAAAATGGAATATTGTTTTAATTATATTTACTGCTAGTTAAGGAGTTAATACGTACCAGTTGTGTTTAAACTCTTTTAGGGACAGGTGTGCAATTGTAAATGTTTTATTTTTGTAGAACTAGTTCAAAGATACAAAAATACAAAATGTTACCTTACTTTCTGTCATTGTCTTGTGTTTTAATATTTTAAATATGTACATACTGCAAAATAAAATTGTGTCCTTTTTTCCTTATAAAATATGAGTGAGGCCACCTACATTTTTGGATTGATTTTGTTTGACATTCAATTCATAAATCCCTTACTAACGTTAATCTATGATTATACATGTATCGTCTTCCTTATGTGTACCACTGTTATCTAGTCAAATCCTTATCAGAAGTTTTTTCAAGCAAAAATAAGCAAACGCTCTAGCTTTTGATCTTTATTCAACAGTAAAATAAAAACAGGACGATATTCAGCGCTTTATTCTACACAACAAGTATAAAATAGACATCAGCTCGGCCATCATACGAGGCAACACTCTTAATTACACTAATATAGTATTTAATACTTCAGAGAGATAATTGAAAATATAGCAGCGCCAGTAAGAGTGAAGCCAAGAGAATGACAAATGCAGGAGTATACATTCTAGCAAACTTATCTATCCTCAACGACTCTAAAATGTAGATCTTAGAGACCAGAGCTTATTGGAGCGTTTAGTTACATTGTGAACGTTTAGAAGGTGACTTGTTTCTTTTCCCTCTCTGAACGAATGCTGATTTTGGACGCGGCGACAGTGGACTCAGCGATGTCGCTGTCGGCCACTAGGGCCCGTAGGCGCGCCGCGCGCTTCTCCCGGGCCGCGCTCCGCTCGCTCAGCTCCGTCATCTCGTCCTCGAGGTCGCTCAGGCGCGCCCTGGTGACCTTAGCCCGCTGCGCCGCGGCGCTCTCGTCATCGCCCTTTAGAGCTGTCCATTTCGTGAGCGCGTTGTCCTCGTTCATTCTGCGAGCGATGCGTTTCTCTGTCCTCTCCTCATTCTCTTGAAGCGCTCTCCTTGCCCCGCTGACCTCAGACGAACCGATGCCCACGCTCTCAAGAATTTTGTCCGAAATTCTCATGCGGTTCTCGATGCTGGCAACGCTGTTCTCGAAATCGATGTCCTCTGCGAAACGTGACGTTTTCTTGCCGGCTCGCAGGCGTTTCAAAGACTCGGTTATCTGAAAACGATAAAAAACCAGATGAAGTTTTACGAAACTCATTAACGTTGCGGCTGGACAATCGCTGCGGAAAAGAGGGATTGAAAAAGCGAGTTTACTATTCGCTTTTAACCAACATTTTGCAACAGACAAGGCAATTTGCAGTCGCGGAATAAAAACTAGATTCAAACAAATTGAATCTATATTAACCGCGCACAAGTAAGAGATAGGACGTCTGTTCTAAGCTTTTCAATAGCAGCTCATACCCCATTTTGATTAAGTACCTGTACCATAGAGAATCTATTTCGATTCGAGTACCTTGTCATTTGGATTGGCAGCCCTATCAACTATAGCGGTTGGGAGTTCCAAGCTATTTCTGTCTGGCGTTTAGCTGAATACGGGCGGCATGTATGTAGGTAACGGTGCCTTGGGTTAGATAGTTAATTTTAACGCCTACAAGTTAGGGATTTAGTGTAATTTATACCCGCTTCTTTTATTGAGATTGTTATCTATTTTAGCTCCGACTACGGGTTAGCTGTGGCGCAAACCGCAAACCTTAAGCAATACTGACGTTTAACCATTTGAACGGAATATGTTGTTAGTCTACTACGGTATTTTGTTAGAACAGTAAACATTACGCCCTCAACGCATATTGATGACATCGACAGATATTTTGGACGAATTATTAGAGAAGTAAAATATGTAGTTATACTTCATGGACCAAGCTTTTGACAGTGACTCCAACACTGTAGAAGTCTGTCTGTTGCTTATCGATTCTATTCAATATTTCCAATCGAGCACCTATATGTATATGTTTCTATTGTGAAACACGTGAATATATTATACCAGTAGTTATTTAAAAGAAAATAACCCAATCATGTACTCAATTTAAGCTAAACAACATATTCCTAAACATACCATCATTAACATAACAAGTATATATTAGGTTAATTCTAGTCACGTAATGTGAAGCTTATGTAACTGAGCCCGTTAAAATAATAGCGTAATAATGAAAATACTCGTCGTAATGTTTCGTCGTTACCTTTCAGAAGTTAACCGATGCAACGAGAGCTTGGTGGGAAAAGTTCCGCACCGTCTTGTGATGAGTTCAAGTGTTCGTCACAAAATGACGATTTAAAACAATAAGGTCATCATCATAATCGTAACATCATGCCCGTGAAACCCGAAGGGGTAGGCAGAGTCAAACGGGCAGGAAGCCCTCCTGACGACATTCAGCCAAAAATAAAACTGGGCTGGGTCAGATGGAAAATTGGGAAAAGTAATGACAAGCTAGCTAGTCACCTACATAATCACATACCAAAACCCTATTGTATCATTAGTCGCCTTTTAAGACATACTAGGAACACAGATGGCACATTCTTTAAAGTCCCAGATCTACATGGCAATAATAAGTGTAATCAAGGGTATCCTTGCTCACTTAGTTTAGGTATTTTTATCGGACAGGAAGCTTGGCTCAGAGGCCGAAGACGAAATACTGCCCTGGGCTCCAATCCACTAATTATATTATACAAGCCATCTAAGTACATAGTGCCCTGGGTGTGCTTCAGGTAACTTCTTATTGTGAATCTAACTAATCTCTGGACTGATATTGTGGGAGTGTAAACTGCGCTTACGAGTAATACGTTTACTGGCAAGCAAATTATATAATAAGTATATATTGGTATCTACTGAACGACGTTACTTTACTCGATTCTCTTGTTAACATGTAGCAAAGCCTTGTTATTGTAAAGAAAACTTGTACTAGAATGATAATTTTACACAAACAATTGGATACCACAAATTTGATTAGCTATCTGTTAAGAAATACGATGTATCATATAAAGTACCAGTAAGTAGTATTCTTCATTTATTATTCAATATAGTGTAGTTGCATATAAAAATAAAATAGCATTTAAAGACGTCTAAGAATAATATATTTTCAATTCACTCGCCTCAAGCTGCAACAGAGCTTGAAAAGCTAGTCACTTTGTATTTAGAAATTAGTCACCATTACATTTCAGTTACTTGTAATTGAGGTACGGTTACAGCAGTTATTTAAGAGTCCGAGCAAATGTTGCAATTACTTCGTACCTATGTGCAATGGCATTCAGCCGTCCTCACGGTGATGGGTATTCTAAAAAGTAAAAACGACCAAGCGACTGCTTGCAAATAGCGCAAAAGTTCCATTCAAAAGTTGCATCCATTTCCAGAGAGCTTCTGAATACATTTACGCTTGAAGTAATTTATAACGTGTTCATGTGATGTTTAATAATATTCGCCGTTTCATCCTCGAACTGCGAGTGAGCGCAAAAAAATTACAGAGTCCGACTGCAATAAACTGACGGAGTTCAAACAGACCCTTTGTCGTAACTTTTATAACGGCGAAACGGGTGAAATTCATTTCGAAAATATACTGGTGCGTTCATTCGAGTCATCACAAAATCATGTATTGTGAATTGCATACCGCGCCTAACTCAAAATGGTGAAGCGCGATATCCACAGAACGATCGAACAATTGATACACTGCGGCTACATAATTGTCGGTTAGGTACCTATTTGCTGTGCAGCGCAACAAAACGAGCATCCCTATTATAGCAGAACATAAATGGAATTATAAATTCGAAAATATTTTATAGCCACTAAACACCATTGTGCTAAGCTCACATAAAATAATCGCCTATTTTAACCGACTTCAAAAAAAGGAGGAGGTTCTCAATTCGACTGAATTTTTTTTTTTTTTTTTTTTTTTATATTTTGTGACGTTTGAATAAATAAATTTTGTCAAATAACGGAATCGCGATTGTTAAAGAAACATTCAAAGCAATCATATCTAATAATAACTAAAGACGTTCTTTATTCTGGGTGAGTCTAGGTACTCAAAACATATTGAGGTACCTACATACGAGACGCTACTTAACATTAATAGCATATTGCTGAAAATACCCCATTAATACTTCAGTTTTACAACTGGAATTAATCCTAACCGTTGGAAGGCTTTGAGAAGGTATCTCATATTTCAGCATACAAGTGCACGTTATTAGCTTTACAGAGTGCACCACAATAAAACACCAAACATTACCCGGTCTGTGATTGGCTGCAGGCGTACCCACTGGAATAATCAAATGCGCACAAAACATCCGAATATTAGGTTTCGCTTCCGGATTTGAAATTAAAAACGGCTTCAAAGCGGAGGGGACGAGAGAGCGGTGAATTGCTAACATGCCAATCATTAGTAGCCTATGTCTAGAACATTAAACGGCCCTACGCTCCCTACCAAAGCGAACTTGTTTATTTTGCGAACTAATCTGGCAGTCTGTTGGGGTCGGCGAACACAGCGTTATTGGTACTCGAATGGATTTATGCTGATTCAAATTAAATTGAAAAGTATCTTGCTATTTGTCGCGAGGGCTATTTGTTGCCGACACAGGTGATATAGACGCAAGTAGGTACTTACTATTCGTTTATTTTCGAAATTTGTCATGTGTTATCTAGCTTTGCATAATAATGTCGGTTAATGAAAATATTCATAAAAGTTATATTTATAAACAAGTAGTTATAAAAAAAAAATTATTATTTACGCTTCTATAAAAGGGAGCTTAAGGCTGGTTTCAGAGTCACGTGGACCGACCGCGAGGGTGAGACCGTGGGTAAGGGTAAGACTGAGACCATATACGTCACGTAAACCGTGTTCCAATTTCAATAGGCGCGGCTGGTAAGCGCGGGCAGTTTTTCACTATGAACGGTACAAGGCAACATGTAGCCCGTATAGCCCGCGTCGCTTACCACCCGCGACGGCGTAAGCGTGACTCTGAAACCAGCTTATATTTTTTAAATATTTAAAAGGCAGGTTTACGGAGATATTGTTATAATTTGTACTCTAGCTATGTTTTTGAAACGTGTAATGCCGTCTGCCCGAAAATGAAATACGGAATTAATGGTACTGAACAATACAAGACCAGTCCAGATACTACACATATCAACTAAGAACATGTTTTCGTATATCTACAAAAAATATTGCTTTAAATGTTTTATGCTATGGGTCAACGATCCTTAGAGCTAGCTAAGCAACGCGACCTCCGGCGGTGATTTTCTGCGTTATGAAATTGAATTATAAATGCCGGTAAGCCTCATACAAAAAAGTTTGCGCTCGTTTATCCCTGTGATGGACAAGTTTGAACCGAATCTTCGTTGGGCGTGATCGACTCGCACTTTTTGAATCGGAAGAGAAGTATGCCGTGTTTTCGATTACCTCCGTGAACTTTC
The DNA here is from genome assembly GCA_951394215.1 of Glyphodes perspectalis. Lineage (NCBI taxonomy): Eukaryota > Metazoa > Arthropoda > Insecta > Lepidoptera > Crambidae > Glyphodes > Glyphodes perspectalis. The sequence goes on from OX596199.1 coordinate 15,044,452, forward strand.
TTTTTTGTATCTTTCAAAGCATTGCAATATTAGACCTGTTTGTATCGGCTAGTATTGTATCTGACTTGTTTTTAAAATTGAAAGAGTAAGCCATCTTGTTATAGTGATTATGTTCGAAGAGAGACTGCGAGATTTTTTTAGCACTCATAGGATTATTTTGCTAGGAAATAATGAAGGAAAATAAATTCTTTGTTGAGCTAGGGATAGTATTTTTATTTTTCGCTAATCCTTTGTTATCTTTATTGGCATATAAATTATCTACAATATTAATCGAATCCAGGAACACATCTAAGGTTGGGATGTATATATAGGTCATAAAATACACTGTAACGATCAGGTAATAGTGTCCCATGTAAGGTACAATTTAGGAAGAATATAGCAGCGCGTGGTCATTGCCTAGCTTTCTAAAATAATCCATGATGTGTAGGGTGTTGATTGTGTCAAAGTCAAATTAAAGTCAAAGTCAAAGTTAAAGTCAAAGTAAAAATCTAAATATTCTTTATTTATGTAGGTTTTAAGGAAACACTTATAAATCGTCAAATACAGGTAAAGCCACAGCTATTTGTATCTACCGAGAAGAAGCCGGCAAGAAACTCGGTAGGTATCTTTTCAATACAATTTAAACAAAGGTGTATGAATCATAATTGACTTTGAACCATGGTTTAGTGAGGGCCTGATGTAAAGTATCAAAATAAAAATTTATAAATTACAAACCAAAATCTTGACCTGGCCAGAGCAGACCAGTCCCCAAAGACGGCACCTGTTCCCAAGCATGACGTATGTGTCAGCCATTGAATTTAATACATAAAAATTATAATTACAATTATTGGAACTAATTAACTGATTAATAATTCGTAAACATTCGGTTTTTGTCATTGAAAAAATCTTTAACTTTATAGTAACCCTTTTTCATGAGATTTTTTTTTATGTAGGTACAGCTTCAACTTGTGCATAGGTAGGCCTGTGGCAGCAAATTGAACATCTCTAAGCCTTGTCCCACAAATGAATTACTAATTTTACTTAACCTTAGATTTGGGACAGCTAGCTTATGCTTGTTTCTAGTATTAATGCTATACCTAACTATCCGCTTTTTTAGGGATAGAATGCATGTTTTTAAATACATATAATAAACATTCAAGAATGTATTGGGATGCCACAATAAGCATGTTGATTTCATTAAATAACTCTTTTAGGGTGTCGCGATGTCTAAGTTGGTATATAGCCCTAATTGCCCTTTTTTGTAGTATAAAATATCCGCTGAGAATCCCCATAGAAGCAGACCGTAGGACATAACCTTAAATAAAATAAACTATTTAAGCCGTTTCTACATCAGTAACATTCCTTATCTTCCTAACCGCATACCCAGCTGACTAAGTCTTCGTGCCAGGTTTAAAACATGGGGAGCCCATTGTCATTTTGAGTCTAGAGTGATGCCAAGTGTAAGCGAGCTAATCGTGCTATTCTCAAAATGTTCCGTCTAATCAAATTATTTTAAATTAAACAAAATGAACAATTTAAACTAAGAGCAATAAAACGCTTAGTGTGTGATGTGCAGAGTCCCGGCAATGGGATGTCGTAATTCTATGTCCTGAAGAATGACCGGCGTAAGGTTTCTTGTCGGTAGGGGAACTGGTGTCATCAGCCGGGTTCCAAGTCTGTTACACCCTTGTTAGCCATACGCAGGTTTACATGGACGATACGTAAATGTATGTAAAAAAAGCATGTTCATAGTTCATAATAAATCGAAGTCATATACTATTAGTCGCTATCAGTCGCTACATAAAAAATAAGTGAAGTCTAGTGGTACTGGGATCGTCTCTATGTGTGTAAGGTACTGTCTTAGATGATATTTACCAATTTATATTAATGCCTTAAAACTAAATTACGAAAGTTTCATATATTTGTTGACTTCAGATTTAATCATAAGTGTATTGAAACATACTCGAGAGTGTATCATTCAGTAGCGCTATTATCTAATATTAAATTACTGCGTCAAATAAAAACTTCACATTAAAAGAATCCATCTAATAATACAAACAAAATACTTAAACATTAACTTATCTTTTGCAGCAATTTATTTCAACAACAAACTGCTTGTTAGCATGACATCGACCTCGTTATTAAAAGCGTTCCTTGAATGCCCTTTAAATCTGCAATCAATACGGATTTGCGTCGTGCCAGACTAAGTACACAGGAGTCAAGACCAAACTTTTGCCATAAAAGTATCATATTGCTATATATATTTGTCCGATGTTGGTCTGGGACTTAAAAAAGAATGTGCCAACTGTGTTTCTTGCCTAGCATGTCATAAAAGGCGACGACGAGCTAGCTACTTGTCACTACTTTTTCACAATTTTTTATCTAACCCAGCCCAGTTTTGTTTTTGGCTGAATGTGGTTAAAGGGGCCTGCTGTCCCTTTGACTCTGCCTACCCCTACGAGGATTATGGGCGTGATGTTATGTTTGTTTATTTAAAAAAATAATTTTAAAAACATAGACCAGGGTTACTTAACTTGCATTAGCGATATGACCTCTAGGTAATCGAGCTCGTCACTCACTTCTTACCTTCATAAAGTTTCAGCCAATTTGACAAATCGGTTATTTTATAACATTTAATATGTCATTCTTTAGATTAATATTACTTTTTTATTTATTTAGAGATTGAAATGAAATAAATGTTGAGTGGAGTAAACCGCAACGCTTTCGTGAAAACCGAATTTAAATCGCCCAAGCCGATTCTGAGATTAGCGTGAACAAACGTACAGACAAGCAAATATTCTAAAAATCTTTGTTGCGGTTCCTCATAAAGCCCCCCTATAATAGTTTTTCTTATATATATCGCCCATGTACAGACTTGTTACAATTTTATTATATGTATAGATAAATACTACCCTTTTCCAAAAAATGGAATAAAATATGTCAGCGAATGGAAATCATAAAGTGCTTTTAAAATTTTATGAATAATATAGTTTAAAAATACACGGCAGCTTACAGAGTCGCTAAGTGATATTTGCTTTCCACAGTAATTGTAGTTAATATTTCCTGTAAATGAACTATGAATAAAATATTATGAAGCGGGCTTATAAGTAAGCTGCTACCAGTCCAACGAACCTAGTTGATGGGTATTATGGGTATTATCACTAGGTACTATTAACTATCACTCAGTTTATCGTGTGTCCAGTTAGTAATAGCATAAAGTATTATGCATAAATAATGTAGTAAATTCGATTTGAAATGAAAATGAAATATATTTATTGCCGGAACAAATTTACATCACAGGTAAGCCTGACGTCCACACTAGGCAATTGCCTGTTCTATTTCCTTGTTTCTTTTGCTTTTTAGCATTTGAGTTTTTTTCGCAAGACGAAGAATTAGTTTGAAAATTTGTGTGCATAAATCATCACAAAATATATTTAAATTAAAATCATTTATGCGATAACAAATTATTATTTTGATGAAAATCATGTTATAAACAGTCAATAATTCACTGACTGCGTTTTGTTTCAAATTTGCCGAACGAACTGAATAATTAATTTCACGTAAACATACATACTTACCTATAAATAAAATAAAAATCTTTAATAAATTTCGTATTTATACCAGTGTTCCAAAATATTATTTTAATTACTACGAATGTGGAATTAATTTAGAAGTATTAGACTCAAAATAAAATAAATCTTAGTACCGATAAATTTTTCGTATCTGTTACATTATGTACATGCAATATATAAAATTACACCCGTATTCTCCAAAAGGAGCAGAGATCAAGCTGAATGCACCCTTCATCATTTATCCAAAAATAAAATTCAGTTGGGTTTGGTGAAAAATTAGCAAAAGTTGCTTGCTGTCATCTACCTAATTAAATAGCTTTAGTTGCCTTTTGTGATATGCTAGGCAAGAAACATAGTTGTATCATTATTTTTCAGTCTCAATCCAACACGAGTCTTGTATATTTTTAGTTAGTGTTCTTATATCATTCTAAATAAAATCTGTTTAAAAATGCCGCCATGTTAAAATGTTTGTATTTTACGGTGACAAAAAATACGTGTTTCAGATGTCGATTCAGTAACATTATGAGCCTTTATTTGTAATTATTAATTCTTTTGTGAAAGATAGAAATAATATAATGTTCAATAATATACCTACATTAAAAATTTCTCAATACAGAGATGTCAGAACTGTCGGACGCAATCAGCTCACACTACCTGACGCAGCTGCGGGTAAATCTCTGCTCTATTGCACAGTATTTATTAAACAATTTACACAAGTATCCAGGCACCTCTGGTCATGATCATTTAACACTTAAATCTCTTCTGCAATGTAATTGTTAGTACAAGCCTTTCCGTTAGTCCTCAAATAAAAAATATGCTTACATAGCCCACAGCTGGACGCGTCCAAACCGTGCCATTACTCCCAACCTCGGGCTTTATGCATTCAATCTCGTCCCTAAGCAGATTGTCACGCACAGTTCTCAATTTCCAAAAAAATATAAGTACAGCTAGAACAAAATTACATTGCATGACCATAATAACTACAGTCTGTTTCAACAAGTCTTACTCATATACGCTCCACGTTGTCTATAGAATGTAGTGAAAGATTTTTGACTTTTGAAAATAAACAAGTTGCTGCAAGAACATAATACTCGTTAAACGACTAGCTAACCTTTCAGTTAACTCTATTTACGAACTTTATTCATTCATAATTTTCGATTGTATCTAAATTAAGATTTTAATTGATTGCGTTTAATACATTACGTTTTGAAAATGCAAACAAACTATGCATATGCTTAATTAAACAAGGATTATTAATGGGAATCTACCTGTAGTTATATTCACTCACGGCACATATTATAAAAAGGTTTTTCGTTACAAACATCATCGATACTAATGGAACTAATCCAAATATAAATCGTGAAAAATTAAACAACTTTTTAAAGTGTTATAGTTGTGTAGCATTAGTGCTTTCTGCTAAAACGGACACTCGTCAGTGGATATGTTACCGGCAATGTGTATAATCCAGGTATTCTATACAATACCTAGTTATTATATAGAATGCCCAGGCATTGCATGCAGCGCAAGCAACGAATGCAATAGGGTAAAAGGCTGGTTAGTTATTTTTATCTTTTAATAAAGTTTAGGTTGGGTTATTATCCAATTTAACGAAATGATAAACTAGCATGCCGTCAAAAGTTCATTGTGTTACGAGCTATTTTGTCACTTTATAATATTCCATGTTACCCAAATCAATTTGATTTGGCTAGCAGTGGTTAAAAGAGCGTACTGGACTTTGCGTTATACTATTCCAGTAAAATTTCAGGACCCCACTGACAAAGCTTGCGCTTATGAACACACACTGTTAAATATGTAAGTAGATTACGTACAATCGATATTATATATACAATACCCAAGCAAATTATGAAATAAAATATATTTCATACATTACCTGAACTCTTCGGGCATTCTATACAATACCGAATTAAACAGATTGCCGGTAAAACATACATAGGTACATTAGATATTTAGACTCTGTGTCAAATATATGTGTACAGAATGCGGTGTGCCGTGTGAAGCATTTTGTTTGCATCCCCTAAAAACCTATCGATATCTAGTTGCTGCATGGACGATGCGGGCTGATTAATTGAATACCTAACTAGATAAGGTCGATTAAGTTCTAACCGCGTAACTTAAAATTGTAGTAGACCAATCAAACTGTATCGTGTTAAATCATTTAGTTTTTAGGGAAATCTAAGCAACAAATTGTATTTTTAAGCAAATGGGGTATAATTAAAAAAATGTATTCGTAATATTACACAATAAAGAAGTGCTTTTTGCTTGCCTAAATAAATCCATCTAACCATCAATCATCAAACGACGATATACGCAGTAAGTACTATGTACACTATTATTACATAGATTGGCTGACCTTAATGGAAGTGCATACAGGCGCGGAAAGATGATTATCTTGGAGTGGAGGTAGTTATTGGCGTTCAGGGAACAAGTATTTCACGCATATTCTCCTAGAGCCTTAATGACTTCGTCACGTCAGGTTCAGGGTGCTTAGCCAAATGCGCGCCAGAGATTCCATAACGAACTTCGCTACCGCTCGTATCGCTTATAGTGCGGAACTCGGAGTTAGTTCCCGATTTGTCTACCAGAATAAGTCTGTCGCCCTGTGAAGTTCGTTATGGAATCGCTGGCGCGCATTTGGCTAAGCACCCAGGTCAGGTCAGTAGATCGATTTACGCAAAACTGAAACTATTATTCCAGCCATTCATGCCAATATGCAACAAAATTTTAATTAAAATTTTGGATGGATGAACTGCATCAAATAGGCTCAGAAACTATGCTAATATTAGAAAAACTATTATGATTGATAACTGGTTTATGGCCGAACACTCACTGCATATATGTAAATCTGTGTGAGCACCGCTGTTCGTTAAGAAATAATGTAGAATGTAGCAGTAATTGCTTTGTTTTCTGATAACGTGCAAATAAAACAGTAGATACAAAAATCAAATCAATTTCCGACCTAAGATCTGAAATATTTCCTAATACTTTAACTTGAATTTTTATACCACTTCCCTCGAAGTATTTTTTTTGATAATCCTCATTTTATTTCGCATAAAGGAGAAATAGTCGTTTTCTATAAATAGAAAGGTAATTGTGCGCATGTGCTTGTTTGCTCCGGTGTCATTATTGATTCCATAGATCCGATTAAAGGCGGCTTTTCTTGGCTCCCCAGAACGTCGACAATAATAAATGTTGTTGCGTTTCAATCTTCTATTATTGTACACCTACAAACCTACAGCAAAACTATTTTAAAAGGGAGGATGGAATTGTTATTCCGTTATACAACAAGTTTAATGACAAATTACGTGGGTTGATATAGCTCATAAAAGCTGCAGCGAAGGTGATATGTAACACTCACGCTCAAGGTAGCTCAATACACGCGAGAGGTGCGGGTTTAAATACTGAAGGAAAGCTGCATCCATTAATTTGTAACCATATTCTACTAGTATACTACTATTCTCTCATATTCTTCGTTATTCTTAAACAGGATGTTACTGTTATCCTGTTTAAGAATAACGAAGGTGACAAATGGAAATCGCTTCAATACAATAAATAGATTCACTTAATCCAGAGTTTTGGTACAAGCAGAACCCGAGTAAAATGAGACATGAAGCTACCAAGATGACTTAACTGATGAGTAACACAGGCACAGAGTGCCTTATTTGAACTATCTATACTAACTGCGTTTTTCTATATTATAATGATATGGTACTCGATGTCACGAGTCAGTTTTGTGTATTGTGTCAACCAATGTTAATAAGTATAAAATCATTTGTTTTAATTCAACATTCTAATTGTAAACAAAACATGTCTTCAAACGAACCAATTTTAGTAAATTAAAGATTAGGGTCAATGGTGGAGGGCCTTGTGTTACGTTTGATATAATTAGCAGGCCTAGAGCAAAATGTATACAATCATCTTCCCTAACAAAGACCTGGTGTGCGTTTGGTCTCTTGCCGTATCAATGCAACAGTTGTATAATGCCAGGGGCGGTAGTCTGACATTGCGCTCCCTAAGAAAGAAAATAGGAGCGTAATTTGATATATTTACGAAATGACGTACCTACATGTATCGTCATCTTTATTATTTTAATACGCGAGAAGGTTACGCGGATGTTCCATTATAACGAGGACGTCATATACAAGAAATAGTAAATAAAGTTCTCCTCAATGAATTTGAAATTTCAATAACAAAGTTATTTATGGAGGTGTTGACGCAAGCGGCAATGTTAATGTGATTTGTTTCAACGTGCGTCTCTCTGAGCATATAGGTAGTATATATTCTTTGAGATAAATATGTTGGGATTTTCAAACTGGCAGTAGATAAAAATGTCTATGTTTTGACTTTTTTATTTATTTAATGCATGATGAAATAATTTTGGCATAGTACACATATTATTTTTCACCACGCTCGGTAACACAATCTAATTTAAGGACAAATGTATATACATATATATATCTCCTAGCATCTAGTGATAAAATTTACTAAAAGTCTTATTTATTCAAATGTTTAAATCAGTAATAAAATCTATTAGTCTAAACGACAGAGACAGGAAGTTGATTGAAAAGGACTACTTCTTTGTTGCACCAATTGGGAACTTTATATGTCATATAGATACATAATAAGTTAAATGACAATACTACAACAATTCCACCTAATTTTATAAGTCATAAGAAAATTTCAACGGACTAGGTAAACAGATCTCGTCCCTAGAAATGTGGATTTATCTACTGACTTATTATTTATTATTAATTGCAGCAAGTTTAAATATTTTTCTAACGCACACACAATGTAATTGATGAAATCAATACCTTACAATACTTACTGTATGACATGTATAATTTAGAAATGCGAATATTGTTAATGATGTTATTAATGTCATACAATAATCCTTATAAACCGCTGTTGGTTCACAAGTGAATGGTGTAAAACACGTGTCGCGAATATTAACATTGTCATAAGGTTAAATTATCCTATTAATTGTGTGTAGTGGGCGGGAAAGGGCTGAAAATATTACAACGTAGTCGCAACGAGAGCTAGCCAAATTATTCATTAGCCGCGTCACACTTGAATCTATTTATTGCGTCCACGAATGTTTACTAACCGGATTCCGAATTTACTCATTCGTCGTAAGATTATTTTTAGGTGCATATGAAACGAAATTGGCATCACAATAGTATTCCAATACGCCACGCAGTATGACACACTGAAGTCAGTTGACATTTGTTTATTTATATTTGGATCTCAGTAATGATACTCGAACTTACAGCATGGTTGATGCATCACGCATCTTATTTAATGATAATTAGGGCGAACGGAACGAATTTTAATAATATCCCACAACCTATGCATTTTTGTGGTACATACATACATAACATCACGCCCATAATCCCCGAAGGGGTAGGCAGAGTTAAGGGGGCAGCATGCCCCTTCAACCACATTCAGCCAAAAATAAAGCCGGGCTGGGTTGGATGGAAAAATGTGAAAAAGCAGCGACAAGCGGCTAACCTATCGCCTGCACAATCACACACCCAAAACCCGATATACCTACCATTAGTCGCCTTTTACAACATGCTAGGCAAGAACACAGTTGGCATATTATTTTTAAGTCCCAGACCAACATGGGACAGTGGGCTGGGTTGGATGAAAAGTTGTGAAAAAGGAGTGACAAGGGGCTAGCTCGTCGCCAAGGCGACTAATGGTTTACGGGCTTTTGGGTATGTGACCCAAAAGCCCGTAAACCATTAGTCGCCTTTTACGACATGCTAGGTAAGAACCACAGTTGGCACATTCTTATCTTTTGTCCCAGATTAACATGGGCCAAGTCCCAGACCAACATGGGACAGTGTGGTACACTTTACTTAAAAACTATTACGCCTAATATTGGGCCTTTACATAGTAATTAAAATTGATGTCTAGATGTTGTTATCTACTGTAAAAAAAAAAACATTTCAAAACCATTTACAAAGATACGCGAGCCCTCGCAAGTTCCGCTTTTTGTTAGTTAATTCAATACGTGGATTTACTCTAACATTACATGAAACATCCTATTTTTTTTTTTGATTTACCAAATATCTGTATTTAAATTAATCGTACATTCAAAACCAGGCTCGCGTGAAGAAAATACGCATCATAGAATTTTGAGATTACACAAGACGGTGATAGTTATGGAATTTAATTTGAAAATTTTTCACGCGAGTAATCCAACGCTATATCTTGAAAGCATTCGCTAGTAGCTCAGAATGCAATACGAAAAATAACTGGACGCTGCGGTTTTGAGGCGAGGCCGTGAAATCCCGCTTGGGGTCACCACGTTCATATAATAAAGAAGGACCTCACAAAGAATCTATTGAAAAGGAATGCTGTATTGATAATGGACATATATTGTGTCCATTATTGGCCACAGTAATTGCTAATCTCTAACGTAGAAAATTTTTCATATAAAAATAGTAAAACAATTTTAGACCCTTTCCGTGAATTTTCAATCACTTTCATATAAATTTGGCGGAATTGGTCTGCAGTTACGGCAGTACACACATTTCGGAGATCCGTTTTTATTTATAAAGATAGAGGAACATTCATGCAGGAGCCTTTTTATCTATTTTTACCCCACAGTGAGTCAATTGAAGATTGAAGCCTGTGGATTAAAAATTGTATTTATAGTCATGTTCAAAGTACAAAGGAAAGTTTGGTTGTATTTTTTCAGTTGTTTTACTAAAATTACTTAGACCACCTGTTTTGAACAAATACAGTTAATTAAATATTTAAAAATGCTTTGTACGAATGCTACAAATTCCACTTAAAAAATAATTTAATTCAATTGGACGACAATAAAATAATTATCAAGTAATTTCTTAAGCTTGCGTCCTTGTTTGTACTGATTTCACTTAAAAATTCTGAGCTAAGCCGCGAGGAGACAGAGAATCGTCGAGCGACCACAAAATTCTAAAAATCAGTTCTACAACCAAGTATTGCGTAATGACAACACAATGGAACTATGTCCGCGGTAAGTCCAGGCGTTTGTTATCTCTACAAATATTCCACAAACGGAAGAAAATATTTATATTGGATATTCTTACTCTAAATTAACTACGAGTTTGATAATTTGATTAAGAGCCTGTATGTTGGGAATGGCTAAATGAGTATTTCATAAGACGAAGGTACCCTTGCAAAGTTTAGAGCACTAAATTAACTCCTGGATTTCAAAAAGGATTGTCTAAGAAAATACCGACTAAAACATTTATCTGTAAAAAAATCACTATCTACTTTATATGTGAAAAAATATAGGATATTGTATTTTAAAAATTGTTTCAAATACAAAACTGTTAGATGACATTTCCAATAAGTTTCTTTCCTTTTGTAGACAGATACGAACAGATGAAATAACATACTACATACAACCTTATTTAAGTAAGTATATATATATTATGAAGCCTTAAAACTGTTTACAGAGAAATATTGTTTATTATTTCAAATAAGCGCAAGCGCCTCTCGCTGTACTTTGATATGCTCACACGAGGACAGCGAGGCACACACTTGTAAATGCGTGAGTTTTTGAGCTACTATTAAGATTAATTTATACTGATTCTTTAAAGGAAAATATTTTTCCCGTGTTTCTGTTTTCGTGTAAACTGAAAATAGCCTTGTATTCACATTTGTGCATTGACATATAAAACTATAAACAGGACCAATTTTTATCTTGAAGGTTGATTATATTTTAGATTTATATCTCCAGAACAATATGACCATAAAGAAAATTGTTCAACAGATTGCATTTCAAAGATAACGCTAAGGATCCCTCCAATCGATGGCTACGTTGAGGTATCTCGTAATAACCTCAAGGATAATGAGGGAAGTCTTTAACTGGGAACTAGTCAACCATCAAGAACTTTTCATTTTATCTTTAAAGTGAATCTCATCGATTTCTTTAAAAATAAAAATGTATGAAGGCTGACCCGCCATTCAATTATAATTATGATAGTATAGCTTTTGCTCGCGACTTCGTCCGCGTAGATGTCGAAAATGGTTCTAATAGGATTTGAATATAGTAAGATGACTTTCGAAACATTCCAATTTTATAGAGGATTTGCATTGCATGTTTAACCATTTTTGAATAAAATCAGATTGAGTTTTCAAACATATGTCAAAATAAAATGTAATTTGAATCATAAACATTAAGAAGTATTCATATCAACTTCGAATAGTTTTAATACGAGACAAAAATTCAGTCGAATTGAAAACCTCTTCCTTTTTTTTAAACTCCAAAAAAGTGGTAATTCATTAATTGGTCTAAATATTAAAATGTTCAATAAACTACCCCAAAGTATTTTAACATTACCCGTACATAGATTAAAATTTTGCATTAAGTAAATCATTTTTAATGAGTAGGGAAGAATTCCTCAATGACAAGGATTTATGGTTAACTTCATAATGAAATGTTCATCTGCAGTGATATCTAAGTAGTCTTAAGTGTAGATTAATTAAGTTTACAAAATCTTATAATTGGCATTTAAAAGAGTAACTATCGAGTTTCTTGCCGGTTTCTTCTCGATAGAATCTACCTTCCGAACCGGTGGTAGTATTATTTGTTCTTTTTTGTATATTGATTATTTATATGTGCTAAATTAAAGATATTTTGAATTTGAATTTGAAGCAAATCACCCGCAAAATTACTTTGACCCCTTTTGACTCCGTTAAGGGACGAATGTCAATAAAATACGAAACAAGACTTCCATCAATTCTGTTAAAGAATGTTTATGCAAATTTTTTAGTAAATTAGACCAACGAATCACGTTGTCCGATACATACTTTGTACCCCATTTGGGGTATAAAGTAGAAGGGGTAGAATTCGGAAAATCCTTTCTTATCGAGTCCTTAAGTCATACTAAGAACACACCGTCCAAGTTTTAGGTCTCTGCGATCAGCGATTTATGCTGCGCGTTGATCCATCAGTCAGTCATTCAGGTCAAAGCATTTTTTATGTAAAGATGTAGTTTATGTAAGAGTACTTTGAAAATAAGTAAAATAAGTGTGTAAGGATCGTGCCATATGGCGTTCGGTTCTCTCTGCCTACCCCGCTAGGGAAGTGGCGTGAAGTTTAGTTAGTTAGTTACTTTGAAAATATATTATTCCAATGTTCGTCATACAGCTCTTTTGAATTAATCTGCCGACCATACGAGTCATCCAAAATATTAGACTCTTGAAAATGTCATCGAGGTTATTCAATGAAACTGCTAAAAAGATTGATGTTGAATGATTTATTGAACTGCTATTATATATACTAGCTAAATCAGAACTTTGAAATATGTAATATTTTATTTACCATAAAAGTTCTCATGAATATCTTGCATTCTTTGATTATCATCAAGACCTGCCATGAGAATGTTATTATTAAATTTCAACTTTACCATACACAATATGTGTTAAAGTTATCATCGTCTCTACTTTATTGAATAACAAGTATTTAGTTATAAATGCGAAAGTTTATATGGATGTGTGGATGTTTGTTACTCTTTCACGCATAAAGTACTGCATGGATTTTAACAAAACTTTATAATAATATAGCTTATACATTAGAATAACACATTTAAGCTATGTGTCGTCGATGCACATCGTGCAAGCGAACAAGGCAGCGGGCAGAAGCTAGTTGTCTAATACAATGCATTTTACGAGTACGGGTGAAGTCACTTGCTTTCAAATATTCGTACATTCGGATTGCTGCATATTGTAAGTACAGCAGAAAATAGGAAAACTCAGAAAAATCGTCGTTGCTGAGTAAAAGTAATTCTTCTGTCTTCCTGCCGTTGTAACTCAGAGGTCTCTTATCAACTCGTACAATTCAACCCATTAGTTATGTTAGGATACCTATAGGAATCATACTACAATAACGACTATTTACACGGACTACGCCCAATCTTCCACGCCCCTTCTTGTATTTCTGTAAGTAGTTTATATTAAGTAGAAAACCGCAACAGGAAACATTGGTCGAAGAAAATTACTGCAAAGTCCACTTACATCTTCAGAAAGTTCGTCCTCCTCGAAAGCGGACGAGAGGGGCCTCCCACGCTGAGCGCGCGCCCCTCTCGAGTCGAACAGCTCGTCGCGAGGGGCCTCGGCCTCCTCCAGGGCGCTCTTGATGCGGCTCTCCACTTCGCCGCGGATACGCTCGCGCTCCGGCTCTCGGGGGGCGGTCACCTGGGAACAATACTTTACTATAGATACTTCACACGCTTACATTTCAACCGAAAAATGTTCGGAGCCCATTAACAACATAAACCAAAAATACTTTTCATTCATCTATTTGACAATATTTTGACTGCCCGTTGGTCGAGTGGTCAGAGACTCTGGCCATAAAATCACGGGTCGCAGATTCGAATCCCGCTAGACTAGAAACACGTATTACTTTGGCATAAGTAAATTTATTTTTAACTTTTATTAGGTTTGTTTTTGAAGATGGTTTTTTTTTGTTAACTCAACTTACCTTGCCATCGAGGCGGTCCAAGACAGGCCGGTAGTAGCTCTCGCCCTTATTGTAGTTACAATCGTAGACGCGCGTGCGCCGAGTTCTGCCTAGGCGGCTCATTTTGGGTCCTGTCAACAAAAATTTCATGTTTAAGTATACAGCACTAGAAAAGCTTCGGTTTAATTGCATATACAACCTTATTTTTAGAATTTATATATACTTTTTTTGCTTTGCACGAATTTTTTGTATATACGAAACCTGAAAATTCTTTGTACAGAACCGTTAAAAGAATCAATTACAATATTTTTAATGCAATTTTATATTTTGTCTAAATAATATCTACAAAACCTGATATAAGGTAATCACTACTATAGTCCGTTTCACGTAAGATGGTTGAAATAATTTTCAATTTAACTGCCCTAGAACTTTTTATCGAATTGAAAGAAAAATCGATTGGCTGTCACACGGATTCATATTCATTCATATGCATATAACGTCAAATACAAAATGTCACGGAAATCATCATAGGTAAAATGGAGTCTAGTAACAATGACCCGTGACTGCATGGTGATCATATTCGCGCGAAAACGTCATAACACAAAAGGTTGTCACCTACTGAGTTTTAAAAGATACCCTTGTGAAATTTTTAAAACTGATTCTTTACATGAAAATTTAAATCCCGTGTTTCGGTTTTCAATAGATTTACAATAGATTTTCATAAGAGGTTTCCTTTCGAACGAAAACTTGCAGTGGATTTATCTAACATTTAAGACTTGGCTGACTTTTTGTTTCTTCAAGATTTGGTTAGTTCGATTTTATTTTAATAATGATCTATTGAGAGGAAATTAATATTTATGTAGTGGTGCATATAAGATTATTTTTATTTGATTGAGTATAAATACATACACTGAAAGTATTACATAGCCCAAAAAGGTTACATAAAGAGTTTATACCGTAGAGCATTCGTAATTACACATTCCATCAGCAGCATATATTCTACCACAATACTACAATAATAACACTCTATTATGACA